>OX359248.1:10000-15000 GCA_947179485.1 Allacma fusca | reverse complement strand
TGGAACATACGTAGAGAAATTTACAAGTTATTCCCTCACTGTCCCAATCCCTTACGGTACCTATGGAACATGCATTAACAAATCACAAGTAAATCCCTTACGGTCCCAATCCCTTACGGTCCCATGCGACCATGCTTAGCGAAATTTACAAGTTATTCCCTCACTGTCCCAATCCCTTACGGTACCATTCGGACATGCATTTAAGAATCACAAGTAATTCCCTCACTGTCCCAATCCCTTACGGTACCATTCGACCATGCTGTGAGAAATTTACAAGTTATACCCTCACTGTCCCAATCCCTTACGGTACCATTCGGACATGCATTAAATAAGCACAAGTAAATCCCTTACGGTCCCATTCCCTTACGGTACTCATGTGTACAAACAGGGCTCATATATATAGTATGGCTCACAAATTCACAAATCAAAACTCACCAAAGTACAATTTAACGTTGGGGCAACTTTGCGTTTTGGGGTCTAAGTCGAAATCGTTTAACATTAGCTTAAATGGAGTGAAATTTGCTCAAAAAGTGATCACGTCGCCCCAAAGAAATGGCCACCAAAGCAGACCCTGAAGGGTTTGGTGGGACAAGTGCCCAAGAACTTGGTTTCGGCCGAATTCTATGTTTTGAAGGACGGATGTTTTTGAAAGATTTGGTAGGTTGGGAGTAAAGCGCACCTCCGCAGCGAGTTTCTTGGTGAGCATAAGCGTTGATCACAAAACTTTGGATTGTGAAGATTCGGCGCCTGCGGGTAACGCTCATCTCCGCAGCGAGTTTCTTGGTGAGCATAGGCGTTGATCACAAAACTTTGGATTGTGAAGATTCGGCTACTGCGGGTAACGTCCACCTCCGCAGCAGGTCTCATGGTGAGCACAAGTGTTGAGATCCAAATTTTGGATTTTGAAGATTCGGCTACTGGGGGTAACGTCCACCTCCGCAGCAGGTCTCACGGTGAGCACAAGTGTTGAGATCCAAATTTTGGATTTTGAAGATTCTAGTGGGGCAAAGTACCTGAATGAACACTATGGTCAAAAAAATGAATTGGACATGTACCGTCTGGGGTTCGGATTCAAGGTTGTCAAAATTGCTCAAAATCCA
This sequence comes from Allacma fusca, assembly GCA_947179485.1. Lineage (NCBI taxonomy): Eukaryota > Metazoa > Arthropoda > Collembola > Symphypleona > Sminthuridae > Allacma > Allacma fusca. The sequence continues at coordinate 13,900 of OX359248.1, read as the reverse complement.
ATATTTTCAAGTTTCTGATGCTTGTTCAGAAATGTTGGTAGCCTAAAGATTTTGACGGAAATCCATTTGTGGTAGGTCAAGATCGCGGCGGTACGTTCAAATTTCTGACAATTCCATTCAACCCTCTAGCGTGTACAACCAGAGTCTGATTAAAATTTTTGTACGAGCTCAATCCACTCAACGCCGTTCCACTTCCTCACCGAGTAAGTGAGGAAACGGAATTAAACGGCAAAAAGCATTGTACAATGATGCCCACATTGTGCCACACATTTTTGCAACCCAGCCTTACCGTCATTACCGCTTGCATTTTTCATGAACCCAATAACCCTGAGGAGTGTTGGGAAAAGTTTTCGCACCAGGCCACTAGCCGTTTCGGAATGGCAGCGGTGTAAACCGCTGGCACTGGGCAGAAATGCTTATGCGTCAGCATCCATCTGGAACCTTTAAAAATATTACTCGTCAACTTTACCAAACGTTTGGTAGAACGAGAAGTTATTCCCTTACGGTCCCAAATCCCTTACGGTCCCAAATCCCTTACGGTGCCAATCCCTTACGGTTCCTCCAAAAATCAACAAATTTCCGACCGAGCTTGGACGAGGGTTACCAAAATGTTACAGATATGTGCCACTTAAAGTGGCTCCGCCGCCTCACCGACTAAGTGAGGAAACGAAATTAAACGGCAAAAAGCATTGTACAATGGTGCCCACATTGTGCTACACATTTTAGCCATCCAGCCTAACAGTCATTACCGCTTGCATTTTTCATGAACCTAATAACCCAGAGGTGTGTTGGGAAACGTTTCAGCGCCAGGCTCCTAGCCGTTTCAGAATGGCACGGGTGTAAACTAAAAGTTTCATTCATGCGCGTCACTATAGCTAATGTCATGGCATTTGGCTACCTTAAGAGAGTCGTGTTTTCTCCCGCCGTTTACCAGCGCTAAGCAAGATTTCTTCACGTTGAGATTCATAGCACTGGGCAGAATTTCTTATGCGTCAGCATCCATCTGGAACCTTTTAAAAAATTATACCGAACGTCTGGTAGAGTTAACGAGTAATTTTTTTCAAAGTTATTCCCTTACGGTCCCAAATCCCTCACTGTCCCAAATCCCTCACTGTCCCAAATCCCTCACTGTCCCAAATCCCTCACTGTCCCAATTCCCTCACGGTCCCAAATCCCTCACTGTCCCAAATCCCTCACTGTCCCAATTCCCTCACGGTCCCAAATCCCTCACTGTCCCAAATCCCTCACTGTCCCAAATCCCTCACGGTTCCAAATCCCTCACTGTCCCAAATCCCTCACTGTCCCAATTCCCTCACTGTCCCAAATCCCTCACTTTCCCAAATCCCTCACTGTCCCAAATCCCTCACTGTCCCAATTCCCTCACTGTCCCAAATCCCTCACTTTCCCAAATCCCTCACTGTCCCAATTCCCTCACTGTCCCAATCCCTTACGGTCCCAAATCCCTCACTGTCCCAATCCCTTACGGTACCTCGAAAAATCGACAAAGTTATTCCCTTACGGTGCCAATCCCTCACTGTCCCTCGAAAAATCGACTATGTCCGAAGGAGGTCTAAAGAGGGTTACGAAGTTCTCAACACGTAAGTGAAATCGCGTTTTGGGGTCTTAGCTCAAGTCTGTTAAGCATTGCGTAAATGGGGATTTTTTGTGTCATGACTTGGAGCAGGACGGATTTTGACAATCAGTGAGAGGTGCATGAAAACTCGGCCAAATGTGTAATTTTACTTTGGTGAGTTTTGATTCGTGAATTTGTGAGCGATACTCTATATACGTGAGAGAGAAGAATCCGTTGACTCGGGGCATTCCCGGCCGGCGGTGGGCACTCTTTCACGCTGAAGCCGTAGGCAGATATTTGTACGTAAAGTTGTCTGGCCTACAGTGGTGTTTACAATGGATGTTTGGACTTGGTATGAGCTCAACCGGCTTTGGGGGGTAGAATGGTACTAGTCCGTCCGTAAGCATCGCGAAAAAACTTAGTTGGCGTGGTTTTGGTTCGTTTGAGGAGGTTTGTCCGGGGGAATGAGGTTCTTTGAATTCTTGTCTCCACCGGCTAACTGAATCTTAACGTGATACAGGTGGCCAAACCCGTCCAGACGTCAAACTCTCACACCGCAATTTTGAAGAAGTCTCTGTTTGGAAAAAGATACCCATATCCGCCCAAACGAATGAAAGAGTGCACAAAAAAGAGAAAAAGTGGTGGTATTCTCGTGTACTGAAATGAAAGGAGGCGTTGGATCGTATGATGCAAACGCAGTTGAAAAAGGAGAAAAGAGAGCTTTATTATTGCGAAAGTCTAAAAACAAATTGACGGATGACTTTCGGTGATGTTTGAGTGGATGTCGAATAAACCCTCTTTTGGGATCTAAATCATGAAATCACAGACGGGGAGTTTTCACGAGGTTGTGTGCATAAAATGTAAAATTGTTGCCTAAACTCGTGGAGCTCCACTGGAAAAAAAGATCTGTTTCCTCGGGTGGTGCTGGCGTTCGTCTTCATTTCATCCCGTTGCGACAATGACTTAAACCATACATTTCACAGCAGCGTTTCTTTTAACTCGAGCTTTGGGTAGGGTTTATGAGACAATGTGGTTCTGTATGTTCCTTCGCGATTCTCCGAGCTAGAAATTTTTTAGCAAAACTCTGCCAGATTTTATCTAGGCCTTTTCCACCATCCGCCAGGTTTGGGACTATGGAAAAACTATCTTGACTTGGTCAATTGCCATTATGGTGTAAGTTTCTCAGGATTGTCGCGAGTTGCATAGTGTCGGATAAATTGCTATTTTGACTACTCCAACTTGCGTGTCATGCTGGGACTAAGACCGGTGATTTGTCCATAAAAGTCATAAAAATGAAAGTGCACGTCCTCAGTAACATGAGTTAACGTCGCAAGAATATCCATGTGTGAGAGGCTAGGCTGTACAGCAGTTGTTCTGAACAAAATGTATCGTGAGTTGCCTGTCTGAGGACTATGTCCCCGATTTGTAGCAACTGTGGATACTGTGTCAGATCATTATGGCTCAGTCTGTGACTCTCGCACAAAATATCGAAAAAGAAAAAACTAAGCATGAAATCATGTTTAAAAAGCAAACAAATATTTGCTACCTGGTTGATCCTGCCAGTAGTCATATGCTTGTCTCAAAGATTAAGCCATGCATGTCTAAGTTCAAGCGAAAATAAAGTGAAACCGCGAATGGCTCATTACATCAGTTATGGTTCCTTAGATCGCACTTACTACTTGGATAACTGTGGTAATTCTAGAGCTAATACATGCACTGAGCTCCAACCCTCGTGGAAGGAGCGCTTTTATTAGATCAAAGCCAATCGTGCTTCGGTGCGTTTTGTTGGTGACTCTGAATAACTTTGCTGATCGCATGGTCTTGTACCGGCGACGTATCTTTCAAGTGTCTGCCTTATCAACTGTCGATGGTAGGTTATGCGCCTACCATGGTTGTAACGGGTAACGGGGAATCAGGGTTCGATTCCGGAGAGGGAGCCTGAGAAACGGCTACCACATCCAAGGAAGGCAGCAGGCGCGCAAATTACCCACTCCCAGCACGGGGAGGTAGTGACGAAAAATAACGATACGGAACTCATACGAGGCTCCGTAATCGGAATGAGTACACTTTAAATCCTTTAACGAGGATCTATTGGAGGGCAAGTCTGGTGCCAGCAGCCGCGGTAATTCCAGCTCCAATAGCGTATATTAAAGTTGTTGCGGTTAAAAAGCTCGTAGTTGGATCTCGGTTTCGGGCGGATGGTGCGCCTTGCGGTGTTTACTGTCTGCTCGGACGATTTTGTCCATTCGTTCGTGGTTCTCTTAATCGGGTGCCACGGGTGGTGGGCTTGTTTACTTTGAAAAAATTGGAGTGCTCAAAGCAGGCGC
>OX359248.1:0-2500 GCA_947179485.1 Allacma fusca | reverse complement strand
GCTCAAAATCCAATATTTTCAAGTTTCTGATGCTTGTTCAGAAATGTTGGTAGCCTAAAGATTTTGACGGAAATCCATTTGTGGTAGGTCAAGATCGCGGCGGTACGTTCAAATTTCTGACAATTCCATTCAACCCTCTAGCGTGTCCAACCAGAGTCTGCTTAAAATTTTTGTACGAGCTCAATCCACTCAACGCCGTTCCACTTCCTCACCGAGTAAGTGAGGAAACGGAATCAAACGGCAAAAAGCATTGTACAATGATGCCCACATTGTGCCACACATTTTTGCGACCCAGCCTTACCGTCATTACCGCTTGCATTTTTCATGAACCCAATAACCCTGAGGAGTGTTGGGAAAAGTTTTCGCACCAGGCCACTAGCCGTTTCGGAATGGCAGCGGTGTAAACCCCAAAGTTTCATTCATGCGCGTCACTAAACCTAATGTCATGGCATTTGGCTACCTTAAGAGAGTCGTGTCTACTCCCATCGTTTACCAGCGCTAAGCAAGATTTCTTCACGTTGAGATTCATAGCACTGGGCAGAAATGCTTATGCGTCAGCATCCATCTGGAACCTTTAAAAATATTACTCGTCAACTTTACCAAACGTTTGGTAGAACGAGAAGTTATTCCCTCACTGTCCCAAATCCCTTACGGTACCTCCAAAAATCGACAAAGTTATTCCCTTACGGTCCCAAATCCCTCACTGTCCCAAATCCCTTACGGTGCCAATCCCTTACGGTTCCTCCAAAAATCAACAAATTTCCGACCGAGCTTGGACGAGGGTTACCAAAATGTTACAGATATGTGCCACTTAAAGTGGCTCCGCCACCTCACCGACTAAGTGAGGAAACGGAATTAAACGGCAAAAAGCATTGTACAATGGTTCCCACATTGTGCTACACATTTTAGCCATCCAGCCTTACAGTCATTACCGCTTGTTTTTTTCATGAACCTAATAACCCAGAGGTATGTTGGGAAAAGTCTCAGCGCCAGGCCCCTAACCGTTTCAGAATGGCACGGGTGTAAACTAAAAGTTTCATTCATGCGCGTCACAAAACCTAATGTCATGGCATTTGGCTACCTTAAGAGAGTCGTGTCTTCGTCCGTTGTTTACCAGCGCTAAGCAAGATTTCTTCACGTTGAGATTCATAGCACTGGGCAGAATTTCTTATGCGTCAGCATCCATCTGGAACCTTTTAAAAAATTATACCGAACGTCTGGTAGAGTTAACGAGTAATTTTTTTTAAAGTTATTCCCTTATGGTCCCAAATCCCTCACTGTCCCAAATCCCTCACTGTCCCAAATCCCTCACTGTCCCAAATCCCTCACTGTCCCAAATCCCTCACTGTCCCAAATCCCTCACTGTCCCAAATCCCTCACTGTCCCAATTCCCTCACTGTCCCAAATCCCTCACTGTCCCAATTCCCTCACTGTCCCAATTCCCTCACTGTCCCAATTCCCTCACTGTCCCAATTCCCTCACTGTCCCAATCCCTTACGGTACCTCGAAAAATCGACAAAGTTATTCCCTTACGGTGCCAATCCCTCACTGTCCCTCGAAAAATCGACTATGTCCGAAGGAGGTCTGAAGAGGGTTACGAAGTTCTCAACACGTAAGTGAAATCGCGTTTTGGGGTCTTAGCTCAAGTCTGTTAAGCATTGCGTAAATGGGGATTTTTTGTGTCATGACTTGGAGCAGGACGGATTTTGACAATCAGTGAGAGGTGGATGAAAACTCGGCCAAATGTGTAATTTTACTTTGGTGAGTTTTGATTTGTGAATTTGTGAGCGATACTCTATATACGTGAGAGAGAAGAATCCGTTGACTCGGGGCATTCCCGGCCGGCGGTGGGCACTCTTTCACGCTGAAGCCGTAGGCAGATATTTGTACGTAAAGTTGTCTGGCCTACAGTGGTGTTTACAATGGATGTTTGGACTTGGTATGAGCTCAACCGGCTTTGGGGGGTAGAATGGTACTAGTCCGTCCGTAAGCATCACGAAAAAACTTAGTTGGCGTGGTTTTGGTTCGTTTGAGGAGGTTTGTCCGGGGGAATGAGGTTCTTTGAATTCTTGACTCCGCCGGCTAACTGAATCTTAACGTGATACAGGTGGCCAAACCCGTCCAGACGTCAAACTCTCACACCGCAATTTTGAAGAAGTCTCTGTTTGGAAAAAAGATACCCATATCCGCCCAAACGAATGAAAGAGTGCACAAAAAGAAAAAGTGGTGGTATTCTCGTGTACTGAAATGAAAAGAGGCGTTGGATCGTATGATGCAAACGCAGTTGAAAAAGGAGGAAAGAGAGCTTTATTATTGCGAAAGTCTAAAAACAAATTGACGGATGACTTTCGGTGATGTTTGAGTGGATGTCGAATAAACCCTGTTTTGGGATCTAAATCATGAAATCACAGACGGGGAGTTTTCACGAGGTTGTGTGCATAAAATGTAAAATTGTTGCCTAAACTCGTGGAGCTCCACTGGAAAAAAAGATCTGTTTCCT
>CAMXBY010000004.1:0-209059 GCA_947179485.1 Allacma fusca | reverse complement strand
TGATTAGGAGTAGAATACATCCAATGGCTGCTGGATACAGGCCATGCTACAGAGATGACATATACAGCCCATGTTAACGGCTGCTGCATACAGGCCATGTTATCGGGCTGTCCTATACATTTGCACAGACAACTTTGCATAGGGCAGCCTAATGTATTAATTACTTACGTACGTAGCTCCTTCACACATATACGTACATACGTACTGCACACAGAAAAGACGATGAAGGAGTGGAATGAAATCGTACACTTGTCTTGTTCATTTGTACTTATATATGTACTTAACGTGAATACATCCAATGGCTGCTGGATACAGGCCATGCTACAGAGATGACATATACAGCCCATGTTAACGGCTGCTGCATACAGGCCATGTTATCGGGCTGTCCTATACATTTGCACAGACAACTTTGCATAGGGCAGCCTAATGTATTAATTACTTACGTACGTAGCTCCTTCACACATATACGTACATACGTACTGCACACAGAAAAGACGATGAAGGAGTGGAATGAAATCGTACACTTGTCTTGTTCATTTGTACTTATATATGTACTTAACGTGTGTAACTGTGTTAACTACTAACGTTTTGACAAATTGGAAATACGTTGAGAATCTGCGTGTAGCCGTGTAAGATCAATACGTTTTATCATATTAAAAATCGTTCCTGTGTGTAACAGTGTAAATCTAAAATATATGCACATTAATTAAATAACAAAATCAGACCATCCCGTTAGCAAGTAATGGTAGAGTGTTGATGCATGCTTCAAAGGTAAGTTATCAAATACGGATAGGTACATAAAATATTTTCAGTTATGATAAAAATGAATGACAGGACAAAAGGGGGTCGTTAAATTTTTGCGAATTTAGTACGAATTCGGCAATTTAACGGTAAAAATGTCGGAGTTTTTTGTCTCTCTACAGTCCAATGCTAGTTTAAATATTTTCCCTGAAAACACTGTCGGGAATTTTAAAAACAAGCTAAGTGGAGTGATACGATTAAATTCGGATTCATGGGAAGCTGCTCTAGTAGACTGTTCGTACATATATGGACATGTTATTATAAAGAAGGATGAAAAACTCGGGAGCGTACAGTTTTTGTGGTTTGATAAAGAAAGTGGGGAAGCTCATTTTATTGAGTTTGATTTCTTGTCTACAATGGATATAAGAACTTTGCGCGAATTATTGGAGATGTTACCGGAAATATGTCCAATTACTAATATAGTCATTGCGGGTCATATATTTCGGTGTGAAATTTATCAGGAGACAAAATCTTTACACAAGATATGTTTTAGCCCCAAATTAAGTGCAATATTAGGGATAGATGACTATGATACGGGATTAATTGGCGACGCATTTCCTAAATTGACGTATAATCCTGGAGCGGATAATAAATATCTATCTATCGGCATGGAGCAACATGATAATTTCTATAAAATATCATTTGGCAGCGGACAGAAAACTCAAGATTTTGGCGTTGCTGTATCAAAGGATTATAGCTCTGAGGCAAGGCATGAAAAAACAATTGTTCCAAAGGAATCAAGGGAAAAGGTTGCAAGTGCCATAGAAAATTACAGAAAAGACACCACACCGATAATAATTAAGGGAACTCAACCCGTGTATGCTAATGCAGGGAATACTAAATTGTTTTTATATTGTAATATAATTCAACCACAGTATCTTGCAGATGTGCAAGCTCCATGCTTAAGGATTATACCATATAAAGGGGCATATGGTGAAATTACTCACAATTCCTTCGCACCTCCTCACTTTTTAAGCCTAAGTGTTTCCGAATTTGACATTATTCACGTTTGGGTACTCACGGAGACAGGTGAACCTGTGAACTTTGACTTTTCTTCTTTTTCAGTGACAATAAAATTTCGGGAAAAGAGAATTTTAAAATGAATACTAGACCTTTTAATTGTAATGACGATTTGGACTTGTTTTATCGACGCCTCCCGCATCAAATTGGAGGTGCAATGATGCCTGACGGTCAGTTCTACTTTGCTGGTGTGAGGAGACAAAGAGGTGCGGGAATTGGTGGAATTTTTGGCACTATTGCAAAGTCAATATTACCATTTGCAAAAAAATATTTACTTCCGCATGCTTTAAGTGCTATACAAAATACTGTAGCTGATGTTAGAAATGGGAGAGATTTAAAGGATGCATTGAGGATAAATTCCGTACAGTCATTAAAAGCTATGGGACGAGATTACTTGGACCAGACTGGTTCGGGACGTCGTAAGAAGCGGAAGGTTAGCCGAAAGCGTAAAGTAACTGATCGTGCAGGAAAAGGAAAAAGAGTTCGAAAGAACACTGCAAAGAGATCAAAAACACAAAAGAAAAGAAATTCTGTAGTAGGACGTCAACGGAGGAGAAAGCGTGTTAAAAAATCCCCTGTTTACCCAACAATATTCCACTAAATTGAGATCAGTAGAACATAATGGCAGCGACAAACAGTAAGACACATAAAAATAATTCCCCATATACTTATGTAAGAGGTGAGACGTCATTGTTCTCTGATCCTGGGTACGACGTCACAAGATTGGGTACTCAAATTCAAACAGTTTTTCCCGTCACGAGTATTCAAGATAGGCTTGCACCTATTCAGTTTTTTGTCAAGTCAAATGATACACAGTATGTAGACCTTCGATCAACAAAGCTAAAATTAAAATGTAGGTTACTTGAACCTAATAATGTTGCAATTAAGAGTGATGACATCGTAGCACCCGTTAATAACTGTTTGCACAGTTTATTTTCGCAAGCTTCGTGCTATCTCAACGAGGTATTAATTACTCCTCAGAGCAACTTATATCCCTACAAGAGTTATTTGGAGACTATATTAGGCTATGGGAAGGAGTATAAGAAATCTCAATTGTCATGCGCTATGTTTACACGTGAAAATGACCCAACAGTTATTGACACAACTGTTGATGATGGTTACACTAAACGATACAAGAAATGTCTCAACAGCAAGGTGTTCGAATTAATAGGACGCCCGTTTATGGACATTTGTTCACAAACAAGTTATTTGTTGCCTGGTGTTGACATACGATTTGTCTTTACGAGATCTCCGGATGAATTTTGTCTCTTTACAAATACTGACGTGAAATATAAGATTGAAGTTCAAGAGGCTGTACTTTTAATTGAGAAAGTTACTCTTATGCCATCTTTGGCATTGGAACATGTACGAGATTTGGAAAAGGGTACTAATGTATGTATGCCCATGAGACGTGTCGAAGTACGGCAATTCACAATCTCGCCAGGTGTTCATCAAATTACAAACGAGAATTTATTATCGGGACTCGTCCCTTACCGTGTCATCATTGGTTTAGTTGACAGTAAATCATTTATTGGAGACCACAAATCCAATCCGTTTGTGTTTAACAATCACGACCTCAAGTATATAAATCTATCAGCCAACGGAGAAATTATTAACACTCCACTGGATTTGGATTACAACCGGGACCTCTACCTAGAGGCATATGATAACTTATTTAAAGGACTGGATATACAAACCGAGGACGTAGGCTTGGATATCACTTTCGAGCAGTTTAAGTCAAGTTTTGCCCTGTACGTGTACAATATTGCGCAAGTCAAGGAAGGGTTTGTACCTCCCAAACATGGCAACGTTAAGCTGGAATTGAAATTTAACTCTCCCACACCTAAAGCACTCACATGTGTATGCTATTTGGAATTTCCGGCAATTCTTCATATTGATCGTTACAAGAACGTTTTCTTTAAAGATTTTAACAATATTTTATAAGTGGCTATGGATACTAATCAAATACGTCAGTTGTTAGACATAATTTTTAATCCCAAAAAAGTTAATTACGATGTAATACCCTGTGATTGTTTACAAAATGTGAACCTGTTGCACTACCCTATAGCATTAGTAGTTAATGATGAACCTCAAACACAACCAGGAAACCATTGGGTAGCCGTGTATGTACCAAAAAAATATGGACCATTGTATTTCTTTTGTAGCTATGGTTTTGGAATAAAATCCTATGCTGATGATTTTACCAAATTTGCAAATATACTTCAGTGTGAAGTCATTGAAAACATCAAATGCCTACAGTCTCTAAATTCTAATGTTTGTGGATTATATGCCATTTATTTTTTAATGAAAATGAATCGTGGATGTTGTCTTCTTAGTGTGTATCATTATTTTTCAAATGATCCTAGAAAAAATGATCAACAAATTAAAAATTTCGGAAAACAAATTTTATTGCCAACCGCAGCTAGACGTCAAATTAGTACAAAATATTCAGTACAGTGTTGTACACCATTTAAAATGTAAAAATAAATCATTTGAAGCTAATATTGTTCCCACCGTTTATTGATTCCACGGTTGATTCGTTTTCCAGTGGTGGATATTTTTGGGGTGACATTTGTAGGAAGCGAGTATTTCCATGAATCTTGAACATTTTTTGAAATGACCTTGTAGGGGACATTGTTTTTTACTAAAAGAGGAACAATTTCAGCGTAGCCAATGGTGGATTCCAAATTACGTCCCGATGCCAAGGCTTTTGCCAAGACATTAATGTTAGAAAAGGGAACATTTTTACCATCAACAACTATCTCGCCATTTTCATTGGAAGAAATATTTGACGCACGTAATGACTTCATAATAGCGTGCACTCGTTTTTCAATGGGTTTTTTCACAGGTTTGTTGTTTGCTTCTATTGCTAGTGGTGGTTTAATTTTCATCTCATGTTTGCCATTTTTTCGGTACATATCTGTCCGGTCTGCAAGGTCAATTGCATGTGAGGTATGGTTTTTCCTCATCATTGGCAATGCTGTGACTGTATTTAAATTCAAGGATCGTCCAGTTTCATCATCTGGTTCACCATTACTTGCATAATTATTTCGATTTGATGGAACTGACGAAACTAACATTGGTGTTGATGCTTCAAGTGCACGTTGTTTTGACAGTCTCCTGGCTGCGTCGTTATACAATATAGCGCGTACATCATCGGGAATTTTCTCATTTTCAGATAAAACTTTCATTTTTTGTTCTTCCAAGTTCAAGGACCCGTTCTCTGTCTTTGCACGTTTAAAATTCATTAGTAGTTCATAGTCTGATTCTGAGATTAACTTCATTTTTCTGGCCATCATATATTTTAATTGTTCACTAACTTTGAGATGAGTGTTGGTAAAACAGATGCCAGAATTAACGGAATGAATGCACCTCCTCCTTTTTGAACAATAATAGCTCTTTCCTTTTTGGAATGTTTTTTATATTTTTTAGATGCAATTTTGTTTAAAACATTCTTGTATGGAACAAGTTTTTGCACTGTTTGTTTTGGAATATTGACGTTTCCTTTATAAACATTCAACATGCATTCACACAATGCCTTTATTTCTGATTTATCGGCATTTTTAATACACTTAATACGCTGATGCTTGCCGCAGTTTGCAATGTACCCCAAAAATGTCTATGCCTTCTTATTTTTGAAATCATTTTGATGACTCCTGTTGATGTTATCAGTTTCGTCAATTAAAGTAATCTGCCGGTGTAACGTTGATGTCATTATTATTTAGGCTGTATAAGATGGAAGAACCTACTGTTGAAGAGCAGTATTTAAATATACACAAAAATGGAAGTTTTGGTGGTATTAATCATTTCTTAGAAAATAACAAGTCGGATAAAAACTACAACAGAAAGGAAGTCGAAAATAGACTTTCGTCTTTAAAGTCCTACACTTATCATAAACCTATCAAAAGAAAATTCCCGCGTAGGCAAGTATACATTCCGTGCATGAATTATCAATATGTGATTGACCTAGTTGACGTGAGGAAATATAAGAGACAAAATAGTTTTATAACCTACTTATTATCATGTATTGATGGATTCTCAAAATATGCCTACTTTGTACCCTTGAAAAACAAGAAACCAGAAACTGTTATAAACGGACTTGAAACTATTTTTCAAACTTCTAAAGTATATCCCAAAAAAATTCAGAGTGACGCAGGATTAGAGTTTACATCGAAGCAAACTCAAAGTTATTTTAAAAAGCACGGAATCGAACATTTTAGTACCAGTTTAAAAAGTACTAAAGCATGCCTTGTTGAAAGATTACATCGTACTATTTTTGAAAGGATCTCAAGATACCTAACGCACATGAAAACCAAAAAATATTTAAAAATTTTGCAGCATGTTGTAAATAATTATAATAATTCAAAACATTCCAGTATAGGCATGGCTCCCTCTGAAGTTACAAAAGATAACGAGGTTGAAGTATATCGAAAGTTGTATGGGGGTCATGCACAGTAAAAACCAAAATCAAAACCAAAGTTCCATGTTGGTGACAAAGTTTTGCGTGTGGAGTCCCGCAAGCTGTTTCATAAGGGGTATCTGGGTTCATGGGAAAAAAATATTTACACAGTTACTAGGATTGCTAACACGCAACCATGGACATATTATTTAGAGTCATCAGATAAAGTCCCCGTAAACGGGTGCTATTACGCCCAAGAACTGCAAAAAGTTAGTCATTTGTAATTTATCTTTTGAGGTATAATGTGCCTGTTTTCATACTGTGTAGATATTTTTGAAGAATATCGTAAAACCCTTTGTTCAACGTCTGCGCCAGGCATTTGTGAAAAAATTTCATATAAGTGTAATTGTATTGTTTGCAACTCCGGCATGGCGCAAGCGCAAGTTGATATGAGCCTCAAAGGTTCTTCATCAGTCAAGAGTTCAAAACCAACCTCAAAACAAGAGAGGGGCGTCAAAGAAATATCGCTTCCATACCCTCCTTATCCACCAGGTATTCCAACCATTTACAAAGAGCCAAAACAAATGAAGAGAACCAAATCAACGACTAGTTTTCAGTCGGTAATTCATTCTGTCCCTCTTCATTTACGCATTCAAAGCACGCCCATTGAAGGCAACATATATCCAAAAATAGAATTGGAAAGCAGTTGGGTGTTATATGTGGGGAACGAACTTGGCGGTCCTGGACACACTCATTTAAATATCCGGGACAGATCGCGTCAGGGAACGTCAAGGGATATCGCTGAAGGTTCCACCCCCTACGTGGGAGTTGCCTTGCCTCTGGAGATGGTCTACTCTCTCACAGAAGGATTAAGTCAGTTGGCAAATTACAGCAGCTATAATCAGCAGCGTCAAAACTAACACTCTCAATCTCTCAAGTTTTAATAGTTATATTTTTTGATTATTTTTAACCTTCTATTAATTTCAAAATGGATTCGAATTTTCGTAAACCTGTAATGGAAATTGTGCATAAGCGATTTGATATGAGGCGGAAAACTCAACTTTCTGGTAAGTAGATTCACCTGTTTTAGTAGTTGCTTTTAAGTTAAACGCATAAAGATGTTTGTTGACATGAATGATGTACGTATTGCTTGAAAGTTATTACATAAAACTGGGGTTTCTACTTATAGGTTCGAAACCTGGAGAAGGAGCATTGAATCATCCCTATCGCCGCCAAGAACGCAGCACAGATTTGATGGATTCCGAAATTGTTGAGGGGAGAAGAATCATACCTACCCCTGTTGTCGGTTCATCATCATCATCAGTTGATTTTCGCTACCCGGATTCTGGCTCAATGGATTTACCCGTCTCCGATACTATTGGAGAGGAGTCAAATATTTTGGGCTCATCTACTCATCAACAAGTCATTGGAGATGGTGATGGTTTTGATGTAGAACGAAAACGTCCATATGATGCTGCTGCCGCTGCGGATATTGTTGGTGATTCAACTGCTCCTGCACCTAAATCTATTATCGACCCTGTGGCACCTGTTGTAGATGCTGTAGCTAGTGCTTCTAACCAGAAGATCGTGTCATGTTATTATCGTACTCTACCGTACAAGGGAAATGAGCTAACATTTGTCTACATCAAGCGGATGGGGAAGACAGTCAACATGAACATTAGCAGAATTCCATGGCTGATTCAAAGGTTATCTTATTATTACAGTCTCAAAGGTGATAATATGCAGGCAATGGGACAGGCTCTTGAAAATTGTTATAACATGTACGCCAATGTTGCAAGTGATATCGATGAATCAGAACTTGATATTTGATTTTTCTTCCAAATGTGTTTGTTTTGTTCAATTTCCATGAATATATCATTCCATCCAGAATATATATATGTATATATTATTTGAATAAAAATAGACCGAAAAGTTGTTGAATAACAATAAAGACGAAATAATAATTATATTATGTATATGAACATTCATTTCAACTGATGGCTTCCCAATATTGATTCTCATCACTTACATATGAAATTCATCGATAGTACGTAATATCATATAAAAAAAATCTGGGGGTAAGATTCTTAGCATAATACGGAAGGATTAGGGGTAAGGTGGAGGAAAGGAAAAGAGCTTGGCTGGACCCTTTTCTTCCTACCCTCTCCTCCTTCCCTTTATCCAGCCAAGCTCCTGGAGGGGGAGGGCGATGCAACGCCGTCGCAGAAATGACTCGAATCGATCTCACATGATACTATAGCACTTCAATAATCATTCCTTATTCAAAGTATTTCTTCAACAAGCTGAACATAGTAAGGGAGCTAGAGAAAAAAGTTGATCGAGAATATTAATCATGTCACGAATTTTATTCGGATATTACAAGGCTCGTGCATTTTACCAAAATGGTCAGCACATACGATTTATTTCTGACTTTTACGGAGTCAACCCTAAATTGTGGAAAGATTTGGACAATACAAGACATGTGTACCAGTATCGAAAAAGTTTCCGTGAAGAAGATGCTAGGCAGGAGCCGGAAAAATATTTTGAGGAAATATCAGAATATTTACAAAGTGTTGTGGAAACTCCTGGAATTGCAGGTATTCTACTCTTAAACCAGGATAACGATCCAGATCTCAAATTGTTCCACTCACTATGTCCCCACGGAAAACTCTTTCACGGTTCAGTGTTATCACGTGCCATGAGAAGGAGCGGGAAAATACACCTTCCATTCAAATCTGACCATGAATTGTTTGTCTGGATGGAAAGGACAGTCAACTGGCTTTCGTCAAACTGGATTTACTTTTCCTCGTACCTACGTAAGTATAATCATTGCTAAATAGCTCTAGTATAACATGATATTGATCATTTTGATGATATTTGTTATGTAAGTTAATGCCTATGCCTGATGTCTTTGTACATTTTGTTTATTTGTATTTATCATAATCATAATCATATTCATTTTATGTATTTTTGCAGATGGTATTAGTCAGCAGGTCGATAATCGGTATTTGGATGGTGCCTATCAACACTACCTTTCTCTGGGACCAAAGGGGTACTATTTTGATAGGGTGAAGACCAATTTTACTCTGATGGAGATTGAAAGATGGTATTCCATTGACGGACCAGGGGATAAGAAATCACTCAATCCAACTCATTTTCGTGTTCATCGTCAGTCCTACGGACGTCCCTACGAATCATTCTACATGGAACATAGACAGTATGGTTTGTGCTTTCAAAAATGTATTTGGAATTTTGGTATTACAGATGATATCAGGAAATATGCATTTATATTTTTCGATAACGAGACTCGTCGTATATGTACTGACTTTAATTACAAAGCATGTACATCATCTCCTATTTGGAGCTCATTGGTTGAACTTGTACATGATAGAGCTCCACGACCAATCACTGCTCATACAGAAGTTATTGATGAACAATTCCCGCTCCGGGATCTGGCAATTTCTTCAAATAAGTTCAAACACTTTTTCGAGGAGATCTGGAAAGTTCTGGATGAAAAAATGTTTGATCTTGACTTTATTGGAGAACTTGCAAAAAAGCAGAGGGATGAGTCATACGATGATTTGCCTGATTTTGTGTGCACAACTGAACGTGAGATAAAACTTCGTTATTATCCCAAACTACCATGTGTTGATAGTTGTGATGAACCGTATGAAACGGATGACGAACATGGGTACTTCCCAAGTTTGCCAACCTTCCCTTCTGATGACAGTGATACTCCACAAGTAGAATGTTATCAACAAACTGTTTATGACAGCCCCGAAAACTCCAATAGGAATTTAGCACTGTATGATCGAAAAATATCTATGCATCATAATCAGACTATGTCACAGCGAATGAAAGCTAGACCTAGTTGGTACTATTGTAGAGTAGACACTTCTGATGAAGAAGATGAGCATGCAGATGCTGATAATACTTGTAAGCAATAAGATGTACATATGTGTTAAATTTATTTTCATTTCTTCACATAAACTGTACATTGTTTATCGGGAAAGATACATGATCTATATCTATGAGAGTCTTTTTGTGTAGCACTAGTGTCAATAAAAACATAACCATGTGGTCTTGATGTTGAATCTTTGTATGCAGATTCCAAAACTTGATCTGTTTTTCCAAAATTTATCTGCCTTCCTAAAATGTTAATAAATGTCGAATCTTTGACAAATTTGAAACATATGATGTATTTGGCATTTCTTGTTAGCACTGTTGCACCTTTTTGATAGAAATTCTGTAGGATAAGTATAACAAATATATTTCTATGATGACTCTCACGACAGAATAAATTTTCAACTTTCTTTCCTGTTGTGGCTTCCGTCATTAGATCGTCAATTATCACAAGCACTGGTCGTGTGTTTCCTTCATCGACATCATACTCGAGACCTCTCACATACTCAATTTTATTTTCTGCATGTTTTTGCATTTCAGCAAATAAAACTGGTTGATTTTCAGAAAAGCAATAAATTATACGCTCAACTTTGGGCTCAAAAATGTCATCTCGACGCTTTATTATTTCACTAACAAGAACTGATTTACCAGACTGGCTTGGACCCGCGATAATTAAATTACCCGGGACCCTTAATTTGTAATCAAAATTATCCCCACTTGCCATATTTTTGTATGAAAATAATGATGTGATTTTTTGATATTTTTTCTATTTATTCAATTCTCACACAACAACAACAACATCAGCAATTACAACAACAACAACAACATATGTGTAATCAATCAGATTTCTTATTTGTAACTAACATATTTACTACATAGCTATAGTCTTAAATATTTATTGAAATTCAGGAATGTCTTTATGTCCAAAAGCAAGACTGTTATACTTACTGATCCAAAACTTTTTCGAATCAAAACTACTCAGTGCCTTCTTATTCATTGTAATGGTGTACAATTCATGCTTATAACTTCGTATTGTCGTCATCGGTATGTCCCATACAATACCTTCCTCCAGAGATTTTACAAACATTTCATACTTAATTCTATTCTTTCTTGCTCTCATAACAATTCCTTTTGCCTTAATGTATGAATTAAATTCTAACTCTAAATCATCCAACTTTAGCAAACAGTACAATTTTGGTGCCAGGAATACACCTTTAACTAAGATACTATTGGGCATTTCATCTTTCATTAATCCTAATATTCCTTTAAATTCATTGGTGTACAATAATTCCTTTCTCTTATCTTTACAGTTAGCATAAACACTAAAATCAAATCGTTTGCCATTATCATTTTGATACAATCTTTTTAAATCAACATACAAATCATCTGTTATAAAAAGGTATACAAATGCATCAGTGTCCATCATACATATTTGTGAAATGTCACCTGGGTAGTACTTTTTAGTAAAATTATAATGAAAATCATACATGTGTGCTTTGGAAATATCAAGCACAGCACTACCCGACGCTATCATACTATCCAAACATATAGATAATTTGCTCATATAGAATATTACCATATCTCCACTAAACAAAATTTCCATACTCTCCAAAGTTGGTTTATTTGCCCAATACTTACATTGCGTCGAACTCCGTGCAAACCGACTATTCTTATGTTTGCGTTTATCCATACACATTCTGCCATAACATACATTTGGATAATATTTGAACAATTTATTTTCGTACACTGATGTTGCTATAGATCGTTGTCTAGCACAGTATTCTACATACGGTTTCATCCACTTTTTTTGCAAAAATGACATAATCCTATGTACCTTTGTTATAACTATACCCAATTTCAGATATACCTTTAATGCACGGTAATGTATACCATACTTGGATTTTGGCTTTAAGTCACAAATCAATTTGTCCCCCTGAAGCTGTTTAATACAAATTCCAAGTTGATGAAGTTGGTCTTGGGATTGGGGTGAAAGGTCGTCAAATTCAACATTTGACTTTTGTGCGGCAGGAGGTAATTCACTTAAATAATCATGTAATTCAGATGGTATGAAGAAATCAATTTCAAAAAAATATCCCCTTGTGTCATCGTCTGAAATAGACATTATCCAGTCTTTGATTTCGGGTATTGTCTTGTCTTTCCACTTGGACTGTTGTACCCACTCATAACCTGCATATGGTAAGCTTTGAGACATGGCATAACCGTAAAGGTTTGTCATGTCCCAATACTGCAGGTAGCTGTGTGGTTTTTCAGCATCATATAATGATCCCATGTAAGGATTATTAACTTCTGCATTTTTGAGACAAGTTTGAGTTATACCACCTCTTATTGTTTTTTCCAAAAATAAATACATGTCGGGCTGCTGAATTAGCTCAAATTCTGTCTTACTCATTAAAATCGATGCATCTTTACTTAAACCTGGTAGGCTAATATAATGGGCAGGATCGACCGAAAATGCTCGAAATGTCGTTCTTCGAAATTGTTCAAACACATCGCATAAAAGAGCAACATCTGTTAAAACATATAAATCATGGAATTCTCCCATGTTCTTTATACTAAATGCATTCCATACATTGATTGCATGTTGATATTCCTCCTCCTTAATACTTTTTTCCTTTAAAGAAGAATAAAAGTGTTCACGTGACGGTAATTTCGTTTCATTAAATTTTGAAAAATCATTCATATATTCGTAAGGATAGTACTGTTTTTTGTATAACAGTTCCACACTTTCATTCGAAAAATCCTTGAATAATTCTTTGACAGTAACAAAAATTCCTGTCCCGTCTTTTCGAGCAGTTTCAACAATAGTTTCAAGGGATTCTGGCAAAAATTTCAATGAATCGACAAATCTTATAACATTACGCTTTTTAGTAGTTATAGATATACTTACATGCTTTTCATGAGTAAGAGGAATTGAGGTTACCTTCAAAATATCATCATTGTCAGACTTTATACCTTTAAATATAAACTGTGAATCATAGGACAAGTTGTGGAAAAAAACCGGAATGAAAAACTTCAATCTTGCATTTATGTTGCAATTTGAATGGGCAAATCCGACTAAAAGGTTTGTAATGTGATCATGATGAGTCACTTTAGTCTCATCATATTGAAATTTTTGCTTGCAAAAATAACAATTAACTGTCCTATCTCTTTCATCTTCTTGTTCTGGGGTTAAAAGGGGAGCATTTGCATTTCTTTTTTGACATTCACGTAATTCATCAAAGTACGGTTGAGTATGTTCAATTATACTTTCAATAAATTTCTCGTGAGCATCTTCCCCACGATACCTTTCCCAGTATAATATTTCTCCCAAATGATGCTTAATTACATACGCATAACCACAAGGAAGATGCTCCGACAACTTAACTGTATTAGAAGCATGATGGAACATACAATTGATATCCGTACAATTATCTATTTGAGGACACTGTTCCCTATGAATCGGTTTTAATATGGACTCAAAATCTGCATAAATCACAAACCATTGTGTTAATGTGCGATTAAAATCCATGAATTTGTACGTTTTACTACGAGGGAATCTTACCGACTGGGGTTTATACGTAACACATATTTCACGATGCCGTGCTAATGTTTCCGGTGTAAGAAAATGGGAAAGGCATGAGTAACAGTAAAATTTCTGTCCCGAACGGACTTTATTTACAAGTCCGGAAAGTCCACTTGTGGGATTTTCCTCACTCTGCTTTAACAAAACATAATGATTTTGCCCATTGTGTGTTACTAGGAGCAGATCAATATGTTTGTTAGCTGTAACATTTTTACTTACATACATGGGATATACATTTCCACGTTTCCTACTTTGTCCATATCTGGTTTTATAAACTTGACCATTTTCTTCATACCCAATAACATTTACGGAAATTTCCGGATTTGCAGCTTCAAACTTGTGAATGTGCTTTATTTTCACGGGATATTTCAAACATTCGTGATTAACTGTCTCAGAAATTTCCGTATAAGATTCAACTTTAGTTGCCTTTGCTTTACACCGTTTATTTCCTCTATATAGAGGATGAAGTTCTGCTAAAATCGAGTACAAGAAACATTTTTTATCATTGTAATTCTCTACATTAACAACACAATGTTTCGCCTTTAGCCCTTCAGGCATTTCAAAATAGGTACTGTCTCCTCCACTTAATGGGTTAAATGGTACAGTACTAAATGAAAACTCGGTGATTTTTAAAATACACCAGTTACTTGACCTTGTAGTAAGTGTGTCCACATCATCTGACATTTTTTTGCACATTAGATCAATTGTTGAATTGATCATGCATTCATCTAAAATCTTGTGGCACATTGAGTTGATAAAAAATGTTTCTCGAATATTGTTCTCTGCAAATGGCTTCTCCATCAAGATTTTACTGTGGGCAAAAAATGAGCTACTCTGTTTTTCCCTTAAAATTTTCTTCATTGAATCCCTTAGAATATTACGAATTGTTGAAAAGAGACCACTAATTGACATAAATTCATGGCTTCCTATCGATAACATATACTCCTGACATGTTTCAAAAGCATTGGCTTTCAATAAAAACCTTAATCCTAATTCATTATTATTATTATTATTATTATTATTATTATTATTATTACTAAAACTTGGATTCCCTCCAGTTTGTGTATTATTAGTTTGATTGTCATAATAGACTGACCTATGTATATTAAACTTGTGAATATCTAAATCTGCTCTTGTTTGGAATTGAATACCACATAACGTACAAAATCGTTGTCTGTATTGTTGAATCTGGTGTGTGAGCTGCTCCTCAAAGTCTATTTGCTGTGGTTGCTGCAGATGTTGATGCTGTGCTTGCTGAGATACATCACCTTCACTTTCTTGCTCTATTTCATGTAAAAAGATAAATAAAATAATAATCATTAGAATATTAACAAATACGTAAACATTATCACAAATATAAAACATATGCTCCCTATTTTTCAAATTAATTTCTTACCTAACATTCGTCCTCGTCCGAGCTGTACACTATGATCCTCTTTCTCAGCTTTCTCAATCTCATGATAGATGTTTTGAGTTCCTGATACTCCGAGTCCTCGCTCGACGGAATTTCCTCCGTTGAACAATCCTGGTTCTGTGGGTTCACGTCTTTGATTTCCATTCCCGTGACCATATCCGTACGGGGGCATGATCCGGATTCGCTTGCATTCTCCTCCTCCGTCTTTTCCATCTTTGAAGACATTTCGTCGTCCGATATGTCTATGACTTCTACTTGTGGAAGATTTGGGGCATTGTGATCCATTGAGGGTGGTGCCAATCTGTCCACTTGAATCTCTTGTTGTGGAATTACTTCCATGGCCTGTCCCGGCTGTTCCATTGCGCCAAAAGCTACATCCTGGTTGTTCATTACTATGGCCTGCATTTCCTCGTTGTCCAAAATCGCCTCTGCAATGTCCTCTGGTAATATTGGGGACAGTTCCGGTTCCTGTTGCATTTCTAAAAAATCATCCTGTTCGTATGCTCCATATTTCGTTTTAGCTATATAAACACATGCCAGTGTAAGCAAGCATTTCTAATATTATCTCTGCATGTAACATAATATGGGATTTCGCAATGCTCACCTTCTTTCTGTGTCATCCAGTTCCCAGGAGTATTTGGTGGAGCAGATGGATTAAATTCCTCTCGTTGCAGACTGCATGATGGGATTGCACAATCCTCGCTACTCTGACCAACTACAATCAATATACGCTTATATTATACTTATACATACATAAATCAAAAGTAACATCACATACCATATATATTGATATTAGAAACTTACGTAATTTGTGAGAGCTAATGTTTCCATCTGTCATCTGATCCCTCACGTTATTGTTCACACTCAAAACTGATTCATCTACAATTTTACAAAATTTCAACAATAATTCAAAATTTGGAAATATCTTTCTCAAGCACCGTATTCCTTTCATTTTTTGCATTTCGTTGATCTCACAAATGAAAATAAGTTTACCTGCCACATTTGCAGTACTAGCAGAAATTGTCTGCGTCTCATCTCCATTTACAGGCACAGCATGGCTATCCTTTCCGTTTTCATTCATTCCATTTTTCTTTCCACTCCCTGAACTACTTTGACATACTTCCTCCATCTCCATATTACTTTGCCCGTCATTTTTCTCCTCCACATCTGACATAAAATCACAACAAAAAACGATATATGTACAATCCTCTTTCAATGCTTATAAATATACACCATTAGGCAATTATTTTTTTTTGACAATTATTTAGGCAATTAGTTTCATGTTAAAAATAGTATACCTATCCAAGGATTCTTTTCAAACACTTCACACCAGTCGATATGATACTGATCATTATGATCATCTAAATTATCGTAGCTTCTACCACAAACACTGCACGAATACATTATAATGCAGAAAAACCACAACAATTCACAATAAGAAAATGTTTGATACAGGCAATTATGATAAAGAAAGACCCTCTTGGATTATCTCACTTTGACTATGATTGCACGACTGAGATCGAATGCTCCAGACAATGGTGCCTGCGAGTCGTCAGTCTCATTGAATAATCAGGGTGTCATATTTCCTAATGCAAGTACTCATCCCTAATATTATCCCTGGTTCATTATTCCTCTTGTCTTAACTCTGACTACTTTTCCTCATTTGCCTGTCTCATTTTTGAAATCATCCCCAAATCTTAGAATGGCGCAAATTCAAGTATTGCAACGGTTTGGTAAGAACTTTACCGGTCGAGTTGTGGAATTTATGCCAAGTTCTATTGTTGAAGTGAATACCGGTCCAGATCTTAACCTTTACGCGAGGCAATGTGAGGATTTAATCTTCTGTGGCAAGCAATTCATCTACCAAGAGGCAATGGATCATCCGAGATCATTCTGGATTGCACCTGTTTTTCGTACCGGTATTTATAACATCAATACTGGAAAAGCAGTGTCAAAACATCCACCGTACCCCATACTTTTCCGTCTTCTTGCTGACTGGGAAATCCAATCCCACTGTTTTGAAAAGTGGATGGAAGACGCGAGGATCCTGACTGCAAATGAATGCCAAGGCGAAGGACTTCAACTAAGGAACCCTACGCTATTATTGTCTTCTTTCGTGTGTTCCCCACAATCTTTGTAAGGATTTTCGTTATTTACATAAATCATAATTTGTGACACATTTAGTTGTTCTCTGAGAAAAAAACTGTTGTTTATGTAAATGCTGATAAAATGTACAATGAGAAAGAAAAAAAGTGAAATAATATACTAATTATGTTAATATATTATATATTTTAGCCACTATTCCTTCCCTGGGGAGATACACACGTCAATTCTGCATACTTCTGTCCAGCAAAGTAGAACTGACCGTCAGGCATCATTGCACCTCCAATTTGATGCGGGAGGCGTCGATAAAACAAGTCCAAATCGTCATTACAATTAAAAGGTCTAGTATTCATTTTAAAATTCTCTTTTCCCGAAATTTTATTGTCACTGAAAAAGAAGAAAAGTCAAAGTTCACAGGTTCACCTGTCTCCGTGAGTACCCAAACGTGAATAATGTCAAATTCGGAAACACTTAGGCTTAAAAAGTGAGGAGGTGCGAAGGAATTGTGAGTAATTTCACCATATGCCCCTTTATATGGTATAATCCTTAAGCATGGAGCTTGCACATCTGCAAGATACTGTGGTTGAATTATATTACAATATAAAAACAATTTAGTATTCCCTGCATTAGCATACACGGGTTGAGTTCCCTTAATTATTATCGGTGTGGTGTCTTTTCTGTAATTTTCTATGGCACTTGCAACCTTTTCCCTTGATTCCTTTGGAACAATTGTTTTTTCATGCCTTGCCTCAGAGCTATAATCCTTTGATACAGCAACGCCAAAATCTTGAGTTTTCTGTCCGCTGCCAAATGATATTTTATAGAAATTATCATGTTGCTCCATGCCGATAGATAGATATTTATTATCCGCTCCAGGATTATACGTCAATTTAGGAAATGCGTCGCCAATTAATCCCGTATCATAGTCATCTATCCCTAATATTGCACTTAATTTGGGGCTAAAACATATCTTGTGTAAAGATTTTGTCTCCTGATAAATTTCACACCGAAATATATGACCCGCAATGACTATATTAGTAATTGGACATATTTCCGGTAACATCTCCAATAATTCGCGCAAAGTTCTTATATCCATTGTAGACAAGAAATCAAACTCAATAAAATGAGCTTCCCCACTTTCTTTATCAAACCACAAAAACTGTACGCTCCCGAGTTTTTCATCCTTCTTTATAATAACATGTCCATATATGTACGAACAGTCTACTAGAGCAGCTTCCCATGAATCCGAATTTAATCGTATCACTCCACTTAGCTTGTTTTTAAAATTCCCGACAGTGTTTTCAGGGAAAATATTTAAACTAGCATTGGACTGTAGAGAGACAAAAAACTCCGACATTTTTACCGTTAAATTGCCGAATTCGTACTAAATTCGCAAAAATTTAACGACCCCCTTTTGTCCTGTCATTCATTTTTATCATAACTGAAAATATTTTATGTACCTATCCGTATTTGATAACTTACCTTTGAAGCATGCATCAACACTCTACCATTACTTGCTAACGGGATGGTCTGATTTTGTTATTTAATTAATGTGCATATATTTTAGATTTACACTGTTACACACAGGAACGATTTTTAATATGATAAAACGTATTGATCTTACACGGCTACACGCAGATTCTCAACGTATTTCCAATTTGTCAAAACGTTAGTAGTTAACACAGTTACACACGTTAAGTACATATATAAGTACAAATGAACAAGACAAGTGTACGATTTCATTCCACTCCTTCATCGTCTTTTCTGTGTGCAGTACGTATGTACGTATATGTGTGAAGGAGCTACGTACGTAAGTAATTAATACATTAGGCTGCCCTATGCAAAGTTGTCTGTGCAAATGTATAGGACAGCCCGATAACATGGCCTGTATGCAGCAGCCGTTAACATGGGCTGTATATGTCATCTCTGTAGCATGGCCTGTATCCAGCAGCCATTGGATGTATTCACGTTAAGTACATATATAAGTACAAATGAACAAGACAAGTGTACGATTTCATTCCACTCCTTCATCGTCTTTTCTGTGTGCAGTACGTATGTACGTATATGTGTGAAGGAGCTACGTACGTAAGTAATTAATACATTAGGCTGCCCTATGCAAAGTTGTCTGTGCAAATGTATAGGACAGCCCGATAACATGGCCTGTATGCAGCAGCCGTTAACATGGGCTGTATATGTCATCTCTGTAGCATGGCCTGTATCCAGCAGCCATTGGATGTATTCTACTCCTAATCATTTAGCTTATACAGTTGAAACAACCGTTTATACAAATGCAACAGATTCCCATTCTTACTTATCATATAATTCCTTTCGTCCAAATTCTACATTAGATGCTATCCCGTTTTCACAATTTCTGCTATGAAGAACAATATGTTGCCGTTTGGACAAATTTGAAAAAAATGACATTTATGACCAACAGGTTTGAACTAATGGTGAC
This sequence comes from Allacma fusca, assembly GCA_947179485.1. Classification (NCBI taxonomy): domain Eukaryota; kingdom Metazoa; phylum Arthropoda; class Collembola; order Symphypleona; family Sminthuridae; genus Allacma; species Allacma fusca. The sequence continues at coordinate 189,381 of CAMXBY010000004.1, read as the reverse complement.
TGACACGAAACCACAGCTTGTAGAAGAACCCTACAAGCTGTGACCTTCCTAATATAGTCAAACCCTAACATAACGTATGCTCAGGGGACGACAATTTTTTACGCGCTGTAACCATTTTTACGTTAATAGTAAACAGGACTTGGGGCGGTCAAAACTGCATGTTAAATGCGTAAGAATCTATATGACTTATCTATATACATACCATAAAATGTGCGAATGGGATGTTAAATATGCAATATAAACATCTGTCAACACTTCAATCTTGCTAGACTTACAATTAGCATTGTACACAGTACCAGATGTGTTGGCTACTGGACAAAAGCTTGCATCACAAAGGTGCCCAAAGGACTCAGCCTAGCCCAAATCCTTCCACAATTTGGACCGAGTCTGTAAATATGCCTGCTTTTTAATGACCGAAGTGATCAGCCTACCCTACATCCTTCCTTTAAGGAGAGCCTATGTGCAAGTTATAAACCTACGTTTTTTGGCGAAATAGCTCAATTTATTCTACACCCATTTTACATTCCTCATACTTTTCACTATATCGACAGGCTACTTACACGCATTCTTTGGTTCTCCAATAATTGGAAACCCTGCCTCAAGTTCCCAGTGTATGGGTTCGGAATGAACTATAGTTATTTGAGTTTAGTTACCTTGACCAAAGACCCTAAGAGCAGAACAGTTTGCCGTTCTCACCTTGGTTTGCGCCGGAAATTGTGCCCAAGTTACACAATGTTGGTTAAAAGGCTGTAGTACTTACGAATTCACAAACTAAATATCATACGAAAATTTTCCCATAATCAGCGAAATAAGGTAACTGTGAATGTATTAACTGGCTGACAACATTATCTCATAGTAAATCTCTTTTTAAATTTGAATTGTGCTTAAACTCAAATTTCCACTGAAGTGGTTGAATCTCCAATTTAGCAAATATTTAGAACTCAACATGATGAGGTTTCCAGCGCAGATCAAGGCGAAACCGCACGAACTTGTCACACCTGATGTGCACCTTAACACACGCAGTTTGGAAGGTTGTTCTTTAATTTTAATTTTACCAGTCCTAAATGCCATTAAAGGAACATGGCATGCTTCAGTAACCTGTATATGCCTGTATAGTTCTACAACGGCAAAGCCTAATTTGTTTGTAGGCTATAGGTATTAGCGTATATTCCTGCACCCTATTTTGGCTACAAACCTCTTCAAAAAATTTCTTGCACCCTACAAATAGGCCTACACGTAGGATAGGCGGACACCTTTAATGCATCAAGTGAGGAGAACATAACATAACCGTACCCAAACAAAGGATTCAAACAAAGGATTAAACAATGTTTAATATCAGGACTTCTTTATCATTTTACTGAGGAAGAGATGCATACGTAGACGTATGTGACTTCAGTAACACAGAAGTTGCGGAGTCTTTCTGGTTAGAGCTGTGATAGTGCCCGCATAATGTTTTAGGTCGAAAACATTCCACAGGGGACGTGCGTCTTGACTCAAGTTTTGAATGTTATTTCCCATAAGAAATTCTGAATTTTGATGAGGGAGCAAAATTTAAAATTAATAATTTACTTCATAATCTTGAATAGTAGCCTTCGAATTATCTATTGCAAAATTATAATCATTACTTTGTGGGCAGGAGAATTCTTAAAAATATCCTTGCCCATGTAGAAAAATTCTCTTACATGGTGTCCTTATACTAAAAGAACTTTATGTTTATATTTTGGTTTGAATGCTGCAACTTAAGAGGTTGTTACACTTCGTGTCATATTGGAATCATATATTTTTTAAAGATTTCCGAATTGTTTTTCATTAGAGTGATTATCATATCTAAAGTTTAACATCAGGTGCATGTATATCTACTTTGGGATCATTCGTGTTGTGCGACTTCCCAAAAGGTCACAAGGGAGTGTTGACACTCAGGGACTAAACAACCCTATGGTACAGGTGGTACAGTGTACCCCTCTGATTGTATCCAGGGTGGTACAGTATATGGATTGTACCCCCCTCAATTTCGACAATAAATGTCAAGTTCCAAAATTAGTAGCTCTAAATTTACCAAATTCAGACATTCGTGAGATCAGTTAGTAACCTAAAATGTAATTACATGAGTGTACAAATGCCCAACCATGACAGAAAAACAGTGAAAACGTTTCGCTCCTATCAGTTTACAGATAGTGCATCATGTCGCACCAGTCATCTTTGGTACGTCATTCAAGCTTCTAAGTTAGAGAACCTCAAGGTTTAGGTAGTACACAGTACATATAGTGGAATGATGACTATGAATTGAGCACAGGAAAGTTTCATTTGAAGACAATGAAGAATTTTCAGAAGTTAGGGTTCAGCCCCTTTGTTCCAAGAGATGGACAGTTAGAGGGCCTTGTATCAACCACTACACCGCAAAATTATGAGTGCCTCTTAAAATGTTTACACACTGGCGAAGTCAGCGGGCAAATGTGCAACTAAAGCATCTGGTTTATATACACAGCTCAAAAAAGGAAGACTTATTTTGGTTTTCTCCTTCTACACAACATTTTGAACCCAACCGAGATTTTGAGCAAAATCACACAAACACAGCGTTCTACCATCAGTGGAACTGTTCAAGCTTTGAATGTGTGCATTGACAATTTTAGAAAGCAGAAAGGTCAGTACATCGTCAGTGGGCTTTGGAATCGCAAGTACGAAGCCTGTGGCTGTTTTCATTTAGAACGTTCTTCTCTAGACCGAATGCGCAAAACATGAAAGCGGTATGGAATAAATAATCCGCCTATCCTTACAACTGCAGAAGTAAAGTACCAAAACGTATTCAACACTTCGATCGACCTTGTTGTTGCGGAACTCAAGCGTCGTTTTGATCAGCCCGGGATCAAGAAAGTTCATGAGTTAGAGAACTATTGCTTAACTGGAATTAACTAGAACCAAAATCACAGGAGTACCAAGTAGATGCTATTTCAGATTTGGGCAGGTTCAATTCTGAGAGACTTAATGTTCAAATGACATGGGATTGAAGGAGTAGAGAGAAGCTCTATACGATTTTTGTCATGGATTAAGGACTTCAATCCAACAGTTCGTCAAATGTTCTCCGAAGTTAAGAACTTTTAAAAATTCGAATCGGGCTCCCAATCAACTCCACGACGGCTGAGAGATCATTTTCCACTTTACGGAGAATAAAAACATGTAAGATTCATAATTGAACAGGAAAGACTAAACTACTGCTGCGTCATTCACTGCTTCCCAGATATTGCAAAGGAACTGGAAAATGAAGAACTCATGAGGACATTCGTAAATAGTGACAAAAGGTTTTTGGGAATTTGCAACGCTTTTTACCCAATTTAGTGATCACTGTTCTGTTCTACATAAACGCCAAAGTCACAATACAAAAATAAAAGGCTAAAAAACAAAACAATATGTCATTTTTGTCATATACTTGAAGCATTTTTGACGAGGGTCGTTGTACCCCCCACTTTTCCCGACGTGATTTAGTCCCTGTTGACACTATCTTGTTGCCCAAAGTTTTTCTTTACCTTTTTATCCTTATCGGCTCCTGAGATTATGTAAAGGGTTTCAGGTTATCAACACAGCGGTACATGATCCATTTGACTCTTTATAAGATCAATGTTATTTTTTAATGTAACTATTCGAGAATGTTCCACTCCCTCCCTTTTATGTGTTAATCCTTTTTTTGTAAATAAGGAAATGTAAGAAAGATATTGACTAACCGAATCCTTCAAAAACCAAAAAACACCAGTTTTGTTTCGCGAGCCACTCCTTCTAATGTTTTAAAATTTTTAATTGGCAGGAACATCGCAGTGTCCCCCCTTTTTGAAATCTTATTCCTCATGCTCAGTCTAATATACATGGTACACATCCGTGACAGCCGGCAAAACAAGGGGTTTGCAAAAATGTTATGTTTATGATATGGTAGATGTAGATACAGATATGATGGATGGCAGAAGGGACAAAATTAAATGGCTCTGCCTATTTCTGAAACGTGAAGTGGAAGCTTGAATTTGAAATTTGTTGATTTTTTTAAATGACGTACAACTAATAGAGAGGAAGGGGTATGAAAGGTTTTTTATTGATTATTTCCAGCTTGTGGGCAACGGGAACTAAGATTTCTGAAAATATGATGGCTTCAAGAAAGGATGACCTCTGAATGAAGTCACTATTCCTAGGAATTTTATTACATATCAGTTTGACAAATAGCACTTAGTTTGACTGTCAGATTCTCATTCACAACTACTTGAATTATTATAATGTATAAGCTTGCCATTTCATTCTAGGGGAGTATGCTTTTATCATTAGGATTGTTTGTTAACAGAATTAACGCCCAGTACTGAGTATCCTAATTTGATGTACATACATATATGTTTGGTAGCTTGGAGCTGAAGTTTTTCTTTTTATTTCAGTCGGCATTTTAAAAAAGTTTGTGGGACGAGAATGTTGTCATCTTTGAGGTTACAGAGATCTCCTGGAGCAGTGATCTTGCTGTTGCTCACCGTTTGTGTTTCGTATAGCAATCAATTGTCGGGGCTATCATTTCAGCCTGTCTCGAATTCTGAGAGAAATACACCTCAACAGGTGTATTATAATTCCAATGAGCAAGAATTTGTAGAGACTCGAGTGGAGAATGAAAGGAGGAAACGAGATATTCACACAGAAGCATCTCATCCTAATATTACAACTCATGTGGTAAGCGTAATTTGATGGTAAAATACGTTTTTCGTGCGTATTTTTAATTGTTTTTTGTAATTATTACAATTTAATGTCAGTGTTATTAGTATATTTGACCAGTCTAGTTCTGTCCAGCCGAGTGTTATGTATAACCTCTGACGCTTGAAGATTTTTTCTGCACTGCAGTAGTTTTTTTTATCGACGATCGTCATACTTATCGATAATTTTTTTTTAATACTGATCGTAATTATTTGAGCGTATGAAATTGATATTGAGAGTTTAAGTAGACATGCAATTTGTGCTTACATATACGTATATGTACAAAATTTTGAATGTTCGGAGATGATAGATTATGGATAAATAATATCTCAAATAAGCAATAAGACTCATGAATGGAAAATTTCTGACGATTCTTTCTTTTTTAGACTTTGATCAAAGAATCACATAATTCCCTGATAGTCTACTGGGCTGGCAAAGATGTGATAATTTGTCTTGGAAAAGATGTGAATGCAAATTCAGTGTCCACATTCCACATTTCTAGAAATTATGGAGCCACATTTGATAATGCTACACCTCTTTTGAGAAAGGATATGCCTGATGGGGTAAAACCTGTACTCGACAAATTCTTCAACCATCCAACTAATAACGGGAAGGTACAAAAAAGTCTTTCCTTATTCAGAATAGATGTACTGGTTTATGTCTTTTTGAATCAGTTTGGTCTTTGTAATAACTTAATATTCATGACTTTCTTTGACAGTTTATTTTTACTGATGTGACAAATCATCTCATCTTTACAACTGATGATTATGGAACTAAATTCAGAAGAACGAGTGTCTCGTTTGTTCCAGATGAGATTCTATTTGTTCCATATGCGGAGGAAACAATTTTTGCGTATGAAAAAAATACCGCAGAGAAGCGTGTAAGTTTGTATGCGGAAATAATCCACATGATAGATCTCATCTATGAGTTACAGCTGAGAAGGTACAAGTGCATAATTATTACTGTGCCTGTTTTCGGTGTAGATGTGGATCTCGAAGGATTTTGGGGCATCTTGGACGATGGCGCAAGATTTCGTCAAGTCTGTTTCTTGGGATGAATCTTCACATCCCGCAAAACTGTATATTCATAGAGAAGAGCCTGGCGAAAAATCAGTTGTGCTAACTTCGGTATCATCATTCGTCGAACACGGAGATGTTGAAGTAAAATTTGCTGAAGTAGAGGAGTTTGAAATTAAAGATGAGTACATGTTTGCTACTAAAAAGGGAATGAATGTAAGTTCAGAGTTATATCTGTTAGGGGTCTGAGTTGAGTGGAAATAACGTACTATAAATTCCCTCAAGTTTACTTTTGATTCTTCAAATGTTGAAGAAATTTTATTTAACTTTTGACAAATACAAAAATGGAACTTAATAATATCTTTGTTTGATTTTCTAAAATATAAGTTAACACTAAGATTTAATTCTGATTATAAATATTAATTCAAAGAAGACCTTCTCTAAATCTAAATACAAAGTTAATAAAGTTATAAAAGTTCAAGTTTAATTCCTATTACGAGTTATCAAAGCGTTACCCAAAATTCCTATCAAAATTCTAAATGTTTTCTCAAAATTTCTCGAAATACAATCCACCAGCCTGAAGAGCTGTGGTAAAATCCTTCCTCTTCTGAGAGTAAAGGCTATCTTTCAGAAAAACTACTCGATTCTGAGAGCAAGAGTATTTTTGATAAAATGGGAGTAAAAAGGGAGAGAACCGAAACCCGAGTGCTATACGAAGAGAGAGAGAGTCCAAGAGGACAGCGTTTCGGATCGGCGTGTTCAGATCGACTGTGTATCTGTAAGATTTTCCTGGGGTATTTATACTCGGCCGCAACCGTACTCTCAAAATCCGAAGTCAATTGAATAGATTTTTATGACCTGACCATCCGGCCGAAACCAAGTTCCAACCCCGCCAGCCTGGCGCCGGTTGCTTTACATTTAAACACATGACAATACATACTTAGGCAATATCAGTTTCAATTACTTTCTTAATCTTAGGTCTTATCGTAACTTATTTTTATTACGATCGTAAAGATCGAGACCATTGTCCGAGACAGATCCGGTTACTTAGGAAGGAGTTTTTAGATTCTCCCGGGGAAAACGTCTTACACTCTAAAATACAATGGATTTAAGCTTATTACGCACTAATAACTTATATATATATACGTCCTACGCATGGAGAGATTTCCCTCCTCTTCTCATCCGCTCGGACTGAGAGGAGCCAAAGGGTAATTTCTACACACACAGAGGAGGACTTTTCCAACTCTGGAGATTTTTATTAAAACCAACGGTCAGCAAGTTTATTCGCGTGCTATTCACGGGTACACATTCCTACGTTCATTCTAACATCCTGTTCTCATTACTACCATTACATAAAATCTTACGTTATTATGTACGTATCAAATACTTATTTCTACGCTAAAAAGAGCGTATCATATCGTTTCAAAATTATGAAAGTCGTATTCGCTGTTTTTTTGATGAATTTGTTATGGCGGCTATGTTATAGGACACACTTGAGCTTTGGATTTCTTATAAGCGCGGCCCGTTTCTGCAAGCCTTATTCCCCACACATAAACGAATAAATAATTACCATATTGCTGACGTTTTTGATGGCCAAGTAATAATCCCTTAATTATTCACATAAACGACGAAATGAAATAATATCATGGTTATTTGAGTTAAGTACTTATTTTCCATGTAGATGTTTGTCTGCGTGACTCACGAAAATAGCATTTCCGACTTATATGTCGGAAGTAGAAGCCCGTCACCAATGACCATGGTAAATCTTCGATTTTCCTTATCTCTCAGTGGAATTGTTTTCTTCAAACCAAATATGACATGGTCTGATTCATGGATTAAGTACGTCATTCGGTTCATTTATTACTTAATCTTAAACTATTTTATTGCAGTTAATAATCGTATTAAGCTCTTAAATTTTACACCCATTATGTTGTTGTACATTTCTAGTAATGTCACTGATGATTCCTTTGTTGAACTGCATCGCGTGGATGGTTTGAGGGGAGTCTACATCGCTAACGTTCTAAAGAACTCTAGTGAAAGTACAAATAACATGATAAAATTGAATGAAATAATTTCAAAAGTTACTTTTGATAATGGCGGGGAATGGCAAGTACTGAAACCACCGGAATTTGATGATGATGGGCAACCGTTGTATTGTCACTTGGTTAGATTTATCATCATAATGATAGCGTTTATTCAAACTAGCTTTTGCATCCAATAATTCGTCAATTAATCGTAGGTACCGAGAAGCAATAATGGTGATAATTGCTCACTTCAAATTAACCAAAGATTGAGTGAAATATTTCCTGTCACTCAAGCGGTTCCCGTACTCTCAAGAAAATCTGCAGTTGGAATCATTATGGCCACAGGAACCGTCAATAATTCTCTTAAGGGTCATCAAGGTGTATTCATGTCAACTGATGGAGCTGTAACATGGAAACATGTACGCAGACTTGCTAATTAATTAAACCAAATTGTTTTATTCTACTCATGTATTGAGATCCTACCATTTTATGTGATTTTGTTTCCAAAGCTCCTTCAAGGGAACTACTTGTTCGGATTTGGGGATCACGGTGGTGTGATAGTTGCAGTTAAGTTCTGTAAGCTTGGAGATGCCACGGACTCACTTTTGTATTCCATAAATGAGGGCGAAACGTGGAATAAATACAAGTTTGTTTACGAGAAGGTTCGCGTGTTAGGATTGATGACGGAACCAGGGGAAAATACTACTGTATTTTTGGTTTTTGGTTCTATTCCCAAAACCCAATATGGAAAGACAGGTCATTCTTGGATACTAATTCAAGTGGATCTTTTCAACGCTTTTGGTATGAATACAACCTTAAGTAAATTTTCTGATTGCATGACAGTCTGTATTGGGAGGTAGAATTTATAAGTAATTCTTCCAATGGGTTTAAAAACTGATTCGGCGTACTTTACAAACTCTTATACTCTTACTCTGTATATGGATGGATGTAATCCGTGATACCAAGTGTCATGAATGTACACAGAAAAGCCTAGTTATAGTAAAACCAGCCTTACTGCAGGCAGCTGTTGTAGTATGACAAGATTTTTTGTTTGATGTCCTTTCGTGGCATTGCTAAAGTCCCAGTAATCGCTTGTAAGTAAAAATGAAGTGATCCTGAAATAATTGTAGGTGGCAGGAAATGCGATCAAAATGATTACAAATTGTGGTCACCCTGGGACAGCCAACCTGGTCGTGACTGCTTGCTCGGCAAAAAGGATCACTACGAACGTCGAATTCCTTCTCATGGTTGTTACAATGGCAGATCCTACGAGCGTTTAGTAAATACTACTAAATGCCTTTGTTACAGAGTTGACTTCGAATGGTATGTCCATGGAGATAACACGCCATTTATTTATTTCATCTAACCCTTGAATCGTACTCTCAATTTAATGTTTTTCATTTGTAGCGACTTTGGATATGTGGAAGATGAACTGAACGGTCAGTTGTGCGAGAAGGATATTTCCGATTTAAGCCCTGGTGTGAAGCCAGAATGGTGCAAGCCCGGTGACCTATATTATAATATAACCAAAGGCTACCGCAAAATACCTGGTGATGAGTGTGAAGGTGGGGATGTGTCTAGATTTTTGCCAGAAACTAAATCGTGTGCATTGTCCAATGAAACCGAATTCAAGTTGGTAGCTAAGCGAGATTCGGTTCTCCGTATCGATTTAAATGATTTTAATAGAACTGAAGTTCTCCCGCTACTTAATGTTCGAGAAGTCACATCTGTGGATTACGATATGAATTCTGGGTACATTTATTGGGCGGATGTGAATCGAGATAATGTCATGCGATTGAAACTTGATGGTAACAGCGAGCCAGAAATTTTGGTATCGACTGATTTGAAATCAGTGGAAGGACTAGCTTTAGACTGGATTGCGAAACATTTGTACTACTGTAATGCACTCAATGGTAGAATTGAAGTAATTAGTACAGATGTGAAAAATATTGGAGGAAGGCGGAAGATTGTTTTGTATAAAACTCACCTGGACAACCCTCGAGGAATTGCAGTACATCCAGAAAAGGGATACTTGTTTTGGACGGACTGGTCGAGCAATAATCCTTGTATTGGTCGTTCATGGTTGGATGGCTCAAATGTTAAACGTATTGTTGAAAACCCTACAGGAACTGGCCAAGAGATTATACTAAAATGGCCCAATGGAATTGCCATCGATTACGAGAAAAACAATCTTTATTGGGTAGATGGATACTTAGATCACTTGGCACTTGTAGACTTTGATGGCAAAAATCTGAAAATTTTCCTGAAACAAGATTATTGTATACGACATCCATTTGCTGTGTCGGTATATAAAGATACGATCTACTGGAATGATTGGAACACACGTTCAATATTTGGCACAAGAAAAGATACCGATGACCCAGGGAAGGGAACTTTTTTGGTGATTGCTAATCACCCCCAATTAGTGGATCTAAAGATATATGGTCCTGGGAGACAAGTTGGTACAAACGCTTGTACAAATCATTCTTGCTCGCATTTATGTTTTAGCTTTCCGGGTGGACAAAATTTCACCTGCGAGTGTCCGGATGGTCTGATAAAATCAGATGGGAATTGCATATGTCCTGATGGAAAACCGACGGGCCAGAATGGTCGATGTAGCAGTAACAATTGTAACGGAAATCCAATATTTACCTGCAAGAATTCATTCTGTATTCCAATTCACTGGAAATGTGATGGTAAGTTATTTCGAGATTATTTTTGCAAGCATTGTACTGTTGGAACACGAAATTCAACGTTTACTCTGCGGATCAAGGTGACGACGATTGTGGAGACAATTCGGATGAAGACGGAACCACATGTGACCCAGATAACAGATGCAACCCAGCGCAGTTTCAGTGTCTTTCTGAATTTCAGACGCCTGGCGGTGCGATTATGACAACGACTGTGCAGATGGTTCAGATGAACACAATTGCACTGATCTTTATCCTGTTTGTCATAATGCCACACATTTTCATTGTGCAAACAACAGATGTATACCTAGCCGATGGAAATGTGACGGTAAAATTTTATTTTGCATTTTATTAACAAATAATGAAAGTCTTCAACTTACTGAATTGCATTTACTATGAACAGGAGACAATGATTGCAGGGATAATTCGGATGAACTCAATTGCACAACTACTCCGTCTGGTTCTTGTGCTTTGAATAAATTTAGATGCAGGTCGTCAAAACGCTGTATCTCCGACCAGTGGAGGTAAAACAGTTCTAAATAATATTTTTTCAATGGTTTCAGTTTTAATTTCGAAATTATTTTTAATTCGAAACACGTTTCAAGGTGTGATGGTGACAATGATTGTGGAGATGGTTCAGATGAGAAGAATTGCTCGGTTTTTACTTGCCCAGATTACAGATTTCATTGCGAGGAGAGTCATCAATGTATACTGGAAAGTTGGCATTGTGATGGTAAGTTAATCACGGAAAGGTTCAGAAGTTGGAAGACTATGGTTTCAAAAATAATTAAAATGATTTTTAACGACTAGGTGACACTGATTGTATGAAAGGTGAGGATGAACGCAATTGCTCTGCTCCTGTAACTCTCCCCCCTACTACTGTAATTCCATTTACCGTGGTATAAGAAGTACGGACTCGCCAAATCTTATTCGGATTCTTTCATGGATCTGAGGCTAAAGTTTTGGGTTAAAGCCTGTCTAAAAATTCATAAAATATGAAATTCATTATCAGTTCAAGGTAGCCATACATGAGCAAGCTTTCAATGATATTTCCAGCCATTTATTTGCAAAAAGTTTCCGTTTTCCTTTGTCACATATAAAGTTCTGCAAATTGCGTAGATGTATATAGGCTCTCCAAAGCAAATGGGGAATAAATTGAAAAAATTATTAAAATATTTCAAAAACCCATTTTTACGACTTAGCACGTTCCATGCATTGGATTATCTTCCTATAAGATCTCCCGTAGCAATTACCTAATTAGTTCCAATATACAAGAGTATACAGTATTCCTGTTACTACTTCGTAGCCTAATCTGCCTATAATCAGTGTAGTAATAATAAAATTATCTCCCTTGCCACAATACATTTTATCATGTTATTCTAAATTTTTAATACTTTTATCATGACTGACACCAGGGTCAAGAACGAGTATTTAATACCAGCACGAAACTATGAATATAAACGTGCTTATTGCTTGTCAACGTGCCCTAGCACACATACTCTTCAAAACAATTTAGTTCAGTACCAGTAGATTTAAATTACAAATCTTCCTCATTCTTATCCCCCTAATGGAGATAACAAAATTTTCTATGTCAGCGTAATTAATCATGAACTAGAAACATTGTAGTTTCCTCGTAACTGCTCATTACATCTGGCCTTTATCAAATAAATAGTAGTAAAATGCTATTGAGCACTATAGGATTAACTCTGTGATACTTTTTTAAACCCGAGTTTAGACTATATTCAAGTTTTTACATAAAAAAATTAAAATCTCCAAAATGAGCTCTTCTCAATACAATCAAACTGAGGTGGATCCTTTTTTGGTAGCAAACTCCAAACTTGATAATACTCAGATAAATAGGGACGACAGCAATAGTACAGAAATTAACTGGTCATTGACTCATGAGTTACCTAAAATTGTCATTCAGCAGGAAGTAAATACATACAAAAAAACTAATAAATCATTAAACAGTGAAAACATTATTATCGAAACGAAGGAAAAATCCAGTTCAAAGCGTCATCGTTTCACTGGGATAGCTTTGGCACTATTGTCATGTATGGGATTCTCTGCATCATCCCTAATCATAAAATATTTGAAAGAGTATGACCCTTTTACCAAAAGTGTATGGAGATTTCAAGGACTAGTACTTCCAGCGATCCCGATGATGTTATGTAGTCGCTATTTACACAAGCAACCTGTATTTGATACAATTTATCCGCCTTGTCAAGAGGACAATCGCAAAAATATCTTATTTCTATTGGTAATGAATTTTAAATTACACAAACTTTGAACATTATGTCTTCAGATTTAATAATTATATTTTGATTTTCTTTTTCAGTTAAGATCCACTGCAGCTTTGAGCTCTCTCATTATCCAGTTTTACTCATTGCAGTACATATCTCTGGCGGATCAAATGGCAAGACTTTGTACCCTCCCTCGAAATGATATTTATGAAATTTTAGAAGCCCAATAGGCTACGAATTTTACAAGATTCTGTAATTGAATAGGTAATTGGATCCAGTCAACCCGTGTTTGTATCGATAGTAGCTTATTTCTTACTCGGAGAAAAATGTGGACTTATACCAGTTGTGAACTGCTTCCTAACTATCATTGGTACCCTAAATTTTTTAAACAACAAAACTAAAAATCAATAAAATATTTTCTACATTTTTCATGTGCGCTCCAATTTTTTAAATAGGAATGTGCATTGTCGCCAAGCCTCCCATGTTAACAGGCCAGGAAAGTTTTGAGACAGATCTCTTGGTAATCCATATAGAATAATTTTTAATATTAATATAATGTAATCTAAATTTGGCATACAAGTAATTAGATAATTGTACGTTTTTCTAGATAGGATGTGCTCTGGCTCTTGCTAGCACAGGAATGTCAGTTATCTCAATTATTTTTACAAGAAAATTGAAACATCTTCACTTCACTATCACTGCTTTTACCTTTGGCTTATTTTCGATCGTCGTTAGTTTGTCAGCTTCCCTGGCTTTGAAAACATTTCAGCTGCCTAAAAATGAAGCTCATCTGCTCATTGCTATTTTATTAGCCATGTAAGTGATTTTATGAGTACACAATTTATCAAATGAGAAAACCTTAAAACAGTAGCGTTTTACCATTACCATTTAACTGAGTTTCTTTTCAATGCTTCCTCAAGTTTCGTTTTCGTAACGCAAACTTCTACAATAGTCGCACTCAAGTATGAACAAGCGGGACCAGTGTCCTTGGTAAAAACTAGTAGCGTTGTTTTTGCATTCATTTGGCAGTACTTGTTCCTTGAGATTATCCCAGATGTTTACAGGTAAGTTTTCTATTTTTGCTTTCAAATTTAATTCTGACAGTCTACTAAATTTTGCTGGCAGACATCGCATAACTTTTTACTTAAAGCATAAAGACAAAGTGTTTGTAAGTGTTTTACCTTATTGTGTAGTATTATTGGAGCCATAATCATCATTGTGGCGGTTATTATTACAACCTTGCGAAAATGGGTTTCAACCTTGCCTGAAAATGACAGCAACCGAAAATTCTACAGCTTTCTTTTGAAATGATTAATTACATACCAGAGTGAAAATGAATGATTGTTGCGTACTTTTTAGTACCGTATGAGATACATATGTATCATGTGTAAAAATAAGTAAAAATGTATTTAAATGCCCTGTATGTGTTTTTATTGACATTTTCGTTTATTAATAAAAATGTTTTGTTTATTGGAACCGAATATAGTATCAAAATTCTTTGCATCAGATTATGATTCCGGCGAATCATTCAATAAAATTTCGTAAGCATATCTGTTTTATTTTTTATGAAATAATAGTAAATCCGATATAGGATGTACATACATAATTCTAGTTTACAATATAGTTACGCTTTGTTTTTATTGTAATTCGTGTGCAAGATAAATTCGGCACCTAGATTGTAAAACTGAAAGAATTTTGCTACAAAAATTATTATTTTGGAGCTATGGCTAGGTGAAAGGTCTCTTATGTATTGTAACATCGTATTTCACGGGCACTTGCGTCTTGCATAAAAAAGTACACCATCTATCTTAATTAGGTTAGGTTAAAATATGGCAAAATGATAATTTTAATATATTTATTGTTACCATGATGTGCACTTCTGACAATGAGCAAGGCAATACTTTACATAGGTCACCTTATACTTGGCAAAGCTCCGAAACTACAAGTTTCTGCAAAACAGTTTTTTAATCGAAGCCCAAAATCCTGCTAATGCCAAGTTTTGTAGAAAATAAATTATAGCTGTGACATGACTGGACTTGCTTCTATTATAGCAATACTGTTAAATGTTATACAAATGTTAAGCATTATCTATTTGTCAAATATGATTTTAAAAATACTATACTTTTAAAAAAGCTCTATAAATTGTAATGTTGGATTTTCAAAAATTTGCTAATTTCTTTAACGGAAAATACATATGATTATTTATCTATTCAGTATTATAAGCTGATATTGTCCTGTACAAAATAGGTGTAACATCTTTTCTACTTGTAGGATATGCCCGTATAAAATTATTTTCTCATGGGTACGTTAACGTGCAGTTGTGGAGGTAAATGGTGGATTCCGTGTATTCTAGGTTGCACAGAACGGCGTTGTTAGAAAAGTCTGACTCTGCAACCTTCATCTCTCCATTAATTGAAACCTAAATTATTTTAAAAATTCATTTAGGTCAACAACATTACAGTGTACCAATTTGTGTGGTATGTATTCTCTGTACTCCTTCCTTCTTGCAAACACGCTTAATATTTTTCTTTTAACTCCTGTACCTTGAATGTATAGCTGCCTGGAACAACATCCGTAATGTCTACCCATTGACAGTCGATGTTTGCCCTATAGATGTCCGCACATCCCACGCTGATACCTTGGTTCCCAAAGTTAGCGCATGCATAAATGTTCTCATGTTTTACAATGCATTCATTATCTTCAAGACAAAATGAAGCCTTGTGACCCTCCGCTACTTTCCGACCGGTTTTGTCTAGAATGTCAAATACTGCAAAAACTTCCATACTGTGGAAATGCCTGAAACATCAATACACACCACAATGGTTCTGAAGATTTTTCCCAAACCAAAATTCCCTTGGAAAGGATTAAGAAACAGACTCTTACATATGGCATGCATGGAATTGCCACAAATGTTTCGGTATTGCAGGTCGAAAGTCCGCATTACCCGTGTTGACGATTCGAGCAGTAAATCGTAGTAATCTTCTACTTTCCATGTGCCAATTGTAAGGATTCGTGTCTTGAAGTCGATAGGCGGAAGTGGCAAGGCAATTTTCTTCCATGGCACACTGCAGCGAAACCAAAAGTTTATCTTCCAAGTACGCCGACCTTTCTATTTCCCTTGCGTCCGGGACCAAATCTGGCAAACCTAATTGATCATCAATCATAAAATATTAAACAATAAAAATCTAAAACATCCAGCGGGTTTCTTTTCAGTCAAGTGAGAAATAATGAAAAGCTTTGCTTGAATTACGATTGGTACAGATGACAGCCGCAAAACTGCGCCCAGTTCCAGGACAAAAAATACTCTCATTTTTCCGCGATCGCCAATCATGATGAAAACATTGTGATATCTCATCCTCCTTCCCATTGCACTTCACCCCGGTAGTTACAATATCTGCTGAGTTTCCCCCAAAATAGTCAGTCTGCGCCGCTGCTTCCGCAAACCCTAAACCGAGTTGCCGACAGATGACAGCAGCTTCCAGAAGTGTCCACTCGTCACCACAAATTAAGCCCCATCCTATTTCAGTACGAAATATTATTTACCATTTTAATTCAAGAACGCGACAGTAACATCAAAATCCAACGTAAATTTTTTGTTTAACTTACCTGAATGTTTACTTAAACGTATTTCCACTCGTCCTTCATGTTCCACACGGCCACCAGCAAGCCTCACTTGAATTTCTCCCTTTGTTGCTGGATTATAAATTTTCTTCCGGGGTAAGTTTATACGTGGAGGTGGTGTGGCGTACATTTGTATGTACTTCTCTTCTAGTAATTCTTCTGATGTTGGTATACGAGCACAAATCACACCCGCAGTTTCTTCTATCCCACAATCATTTACCCCCCAACCTTCATGACGACAGTCGATGAGCTGCTTTTCTTTTCCTTCGCAGTACACGTTGTCCAACCAATATGGAGCTAAAAATAAGGGAAATTAAGCGTCAATTATGAATTCAATTCGTATTTTTTATTTATAAAATTGTAAAGAATTTTTTAAAAATAATGAAGCATACCACTGGCATGGCCAAACTTTCCACTATGCGTAGATCGAATATCAATCCTAAATTCGGAGTTATTTATGTGTTCAGCATAACCCAACTGACGACATACGACCGTTGCATCATTAACATCCCAGTCATCATCACAAACAGGGCCCCATCGTTCTTTATGGAATATTTCCACTCTTCCTGGAGAAGTTTTAAAAAGGAGTAAAATCAATAACCGCGTAAATTTTGTACTTGGCTGAAAGATGAACTAAGCGAAAATTTGATCCAGAAAATTAATGGAAATTTTTGAATAAACAAAAGTGAACATAATAACTCTGATCTAACACATACCTTCGTATTGATTTGCCCCATCCATTAGTCGAATCTGACCTTCATTAATACGAGGAACTTTCCGCAAAGGTCTTACTTTCTTGCCCCGATTCTCCCTCCTGCGACGACCCTCAGGTGCTCTCCTGGGTGGCGTGTCCAGGGCATCCAAAAGGGCTGATATTGTTAGGACTAAAAATAGAATTCTCAGAACTGGGTCAGTAATACTGCACTTAAACCGCATTTTCTCCCTTGATTCTGAAATGCCAATTGAAATAAATGCACTCAAAAAAAAATTATCTGCCAAACTTGACACTGTTGACCCACATAGACAGGAAAAATCTTCCCTCCCAAGATCCAACGGACTGTCAACGCTGAGACTGAGATAAGAACTAAAAGACAGGCCCTATTGCCCCAACTAATCTTTGTGCAGTGCAGGACCTCAGGAAATGAGAATTGCAGTGAACGAAGGATGAAAAAAGGGAAATGTAAGAAAAAAAAATCATCAGTTTGCATACGGACGAGAGAATTAAAGATGAGTGGGGAGAGAGAAATTTATCTGCGAAATCGTTTTATTTTTATATTTAGCGTTGACAAGAGCTTGGCCCAATAATTTGAATTGTACTCTTCAATAAAAGTATTTGTATGTAGACTAATATCCAAATGTAATCACTCGTATTTGCCACAAAGTTGTTGGAAATGCATGACTCAGCTTGGTCGCTTGGTATTTTGGCTCTCGTGTGTAATGTCACACGCATAAATAACCGACGAGGACTTATGCACGTTCACAATTTAAATTACTTGTGACGGCTTGGAAACCTGAGAACTCCCGTTTTTTCTTTGCTCCTACCCTCACTACCGAAATTCATCTCTGCCCTCGCTCAAAAGCTTACGCAGACAAAACATCAGTTAAGGTTTTTTACACTCTCAATTTGTCTAAACATGCTGCTTCCATCCCGATTCTTCTGGCAAGATCTCATTCTTTCCTTTTGAATCTCTCAAAGGGTAACTTCAGCGTACACTAGACCATATCGCTTGACGTCTTTCCATTGATTTCCATTCTATTAATTTTGTGATATTCCTACCCTAAGTCTGCGTATTTAATTGCCACTCCCCAGAAACATGATCAAATTGCGTAAGCTCCGTGAATTTTTCTCGTGAAATAAGAACAATATTAATTGGCTTATGAAGAAAGAAAGCTAGATTTGACAATCTTGCGTTGTTAATACTGTACTTGATCTGATGTCCAATAAAAATAAGGAATTAGGTCAAAAAAGAAGTGCACGAACTCATAATCTATTTCCTAAGATTAGTTGAATCAATCCAAGGTTCCATGCACCCATTTTTGTGGGGATTTTTTATAAATATCTTGTATAAATCTCTGTTTTTCAATACGCCTTTGCCAAAGATTACAAGTACTGCATAACGACGGTGAAGAGGTAAAAGGGTCGATATGCAATCTCACTAAAGGTAAAGTGAGATGCTTGCAAGAATAATTAAAACCAAATGGTCTACATGCTATTTTCACATAAAAACAAAACGGTATAAGTCCATCTTACGTTTTACATCTTACGTGGTTAATTTTGCTTTTAGTGAAAGCTGAATGTAAACCATTTTGCTTTCAGGGTGACTTGCACGAAGTTCATTTTGCTTTTAGGCGAAAATTCTTGTAGACAATTTTGCTTATAATTGAAAATTCACCTGGACCATTTTGCCTCTTCACTGATGATATGAAGAGCCAAACAAGTGCATACACTCTGCTCCATATTCTCCATAAGGTAGTCTACAAATCTAGAACTTTTAACGTTTTGCTTACTATGTCATTTGGCTTGATGTTGTCAGCGGTTTGACTGGGGCACTGTGAGAATATAATTTACCAGCTTATTATTAGTGTGGAATTAACATTGATTGCAGCATTAATGACACTAACTAACAGACTAAGGGACTGGCTACTAACATGCATTATCGTTGATAGCATCAGTATACGGTAAAATAGTATGATCTACTTTCCCGACGGTCGTGAAACTTCGTATTTTATGAAATCCATTGCAGTTCTTAAATATACTTTATTTTATTGTTGAACATATTTGAGATTCTTGTCAATGATATTAAGTACATGTATGGAAATACTGTTGTTGTTCACTTGAAATAAATCAATACATATTTTCCCATTCTTACTAATACTTGAAATAGAATCAAATGAGACAATGAAGTTCATATTTTCAAGAATAGAGATATAGTTAATCTGCACCCTTGTTTGAAGTAATCCATTGATTGAAACGAAAGCGAAAACAACCACTCCGTTTTTCTTGATTGTGGTCTCCTTTGTCTGATTTGCTAGTATGGTAATAATTAGTTTGTAACCTATGAACACGAAAGCCAAAACAATCGTATTATACAAAATCTAAGCAAATCTGTTCTTGTAATTATGAGAACATTCGGTATTTTGTACATTGTGTAATTTATCATTTATAACATGAACTTGGAAATAATGTAAGTTAACTGTATAAATTCGAGTAAAAAAGTTTGTTTCAGTTGCAAAAAATGATTATGATGGATCGTGTTTAAGATTCTAATAGCTGTGGAATATGATTTCATTTTCAGTATTAAAAAGAATGTCTTAAAAAGACAAATATAAGCTAAAACATTTGTCCTTCTTTTTCTTACTTGATATCTGTTTATAAAAAACATGTTAATCACACCAACTACTGTAAAGTGAAATGAGAAAAAGAAGTCGTCAATCAAGAATAGAGGTAGGTAATCAACATTCTGGTTTATGGCAGTTCAGTAATGAAATCCAAAGCATACGGACATTTTTGAATGATTTTCTTTGTCTCCTTTCACTTTACAGAAATTACTCTAGTTTGTAAACTTTAATTTTACAAAAGCATAACAAATATTCATTAAAAATAACTGAAAGATGAACATTATGGATATGGCCCAAACATACGCTGAGAAGCTGCACCATAATTTACACCGTATCCAGCAGACAAAAATGGATTTCCCGTCTGCCTAAAACTTTGCTGTATGGGATATCTGAATCCTCTCTGAGTGATCATTCTCGGTGTTATCCAGGGCTCTTGTGGAGTGGGATAACGGTATGGGACTTGAAACAACGGCCGATGCTAAAAACGTAGTACAATATTAAATTTTTAGTCAACGAAATATTGTTGGCATCAATGGTTTAAAAATATACTTATTTATTATATACAAATCATAAATATTTACTGGGTTGCAATATGTCGTATCAAATGGATTTATATTTGAAAAATCCAAGGTTGTTTCGAGAGTTGACCACGGAC
Organism: Allacma fusca; assembly: GCA_947179485.1. Classification (NCBI taxonomy): domain Eukaryota; kingdom Metazoa; phylum Arthropoda; class Collembola; order Symphypleona; family Sminthuridae; genus Allacma; species Allacma fusca. The sequence goes on along the minus strand of CAMXBY010000004.1, from coordinate 169,083 downwards.
TCCAGTTTGAGGTATAAGTCGGCAGGCTTCTTGCTGAAGCTACCTGGTCTGAAGACTGGATTGCGAGAGCTAGGGATTGCTCCATCTTCTTTTTCTTCCTGTTCTTCTTCTCTTTGGTTTTTTGCATCTTGGATTTTAACTTGTTGGTTTTGGCCTTCTTCCGTCTCTTCTTCACGGGCACTTGTTCTGCTTGAACGTTTGCTCCAAAAATTAGATTCTCTTCTTCAGAACGTTTTGTAACCACCTGAGTTCCATCACTGTAACGTGTTTCGGTAATCTCCAAAGTCGATTTTTTCGAGGATACTATTGATGTGGCTGATCCCTCAAATATGGGCTCTTGCGTCAAATCTTTTTCCAAGTCTTCCTCAATTGGCACTACGTTATGATAGGAAGATTGACCATCTTCCAGATTGACTACAATCGAACCCTCATCCGAACACGTAACTGATGTCTCATTTGTTGCTGTACCGGGATCATCTTCAATATCAGAAGCCTGCTCGGATGGTGCTACGCTTTCTGACTCTGATACACTTTTAGTTCCAGGCGATTGATATTGATCCAATTTATCATGTTTAGAACGACGGGTTATTGCCAGGGTGAATTCGAAGACGTTGTAACGGATTATATTACCGTGCAACGAATTACACAATCTCCCCATTTGATTACAGTCCTCTAATTGAGTTAGGATTGTGTCGTAACTCTAAAAGAAAAAACAATCACATATTTAATATTTTTTAATAAACATAGCATTCTATTCTATTGTTTGATAATACACAGTTTACCTTGGAATAGTAGCAAGTTCCAATACTTTGGTTGACTGTGCAAGAGAATGTGAATCTCGCACATCCCGGCTGAATGATGATATCATCGCCAATATTCATCGGAGCAATAAAAAATCCAATTTTCAATTGGAATAACGTCTTCAGAGTGAAAAAATATCGATGAGTTTCCAGATAATATGGACAATCTTTGTCACGAACAGCTCGTAACTGTTGCTTCTCAAACTGATAGATCCGCTGTCGGAGTAGATCCATCGACAACTGATCTTTTGCAGCTGGCGGCACTACAACCACAATTTTCTGTATCCAGTTTGGATTTCTATTCCTCCAATTGTAGGTGACAATGTCCAGCTCACCAAGTCCTGATACATAAAATTAAAAGCAACATAAAAATTAAATCAGTATATTGTACGTTTTTCTTTTGGTCACTTACTCTGCTCATTGTAGCAGAAAGGTGTGAACATTTGCCCGCCAAGCGTTACAAGGCAAGGTGATGTCACACCGTTTGTACCCTGTCCGGATAACCACTTTATGGGGTTATCCAGATAATGGGGGTTAATCTCAGGAATATAGCAAGCATCCAGGAACGGCGAATAAGAAATTTCATGAACTGGAGCAGCCTTCATGACACCCCCTGCACATCCCACGATAAGATTTTCGAGATGTCCAATCGTTTTTCCATCCGCATGGAATTTTAATTCCTTTCGTGTGCTGATATCTTTCTCAATCGAAAAAACTGAAACAAAAATGTAAATAACCAGTAGTAACTGATTTACAAAGCGAGTATGCAAAGCTTGAGCTCTACAACATCAAATGGTACCTGTTGTTGTACTCCTATTGGTCCCTGTGAAATACTTACATTAATACAACACTAGTGTCAGCTAGTGTATGTGTGAAATCAATAATGTACTGTACGTTACATTGTTTTTGTTTCATTTTGTCGACTAATACAATTTACAGCAGGATTAGAAACTACTACGACATAATGCACATCAAATATAAAATCAACATGGCGAAAACATGACGTTACCATCAGTCTCTGCAGAAAGGAGTAAATCTGAAGTATCAAAGAAAATGGCCATCTCTGACTCGTTTTTAACCTTGGGCAAATCGAATGCCTTCCATCTATATTCCCTCATTTCCTTGAACACTGAATTGAGCTCGAAATTGTGTTTAGAGGCCACGAAATTAAACGTTTTCAAATCCAACAACACGGCGGGATATTGAAAGAATTTTGTTCGAACCTTATCAAAGGCCACTGATCTAACTGTTTCAAAGTCCATGAAGACTTGATTGCCAAGATCGTCTTTTGAAAGCTTTGGAATAGTAATACATTCTAAAGCAGATAGGGCTACATCTTCCCAACTCCAACATTTTGAACCATTAACGCCAAACACCTCGGACCAGAAGGCATCGGGGGTGTATCTAAAAAATAAAAGAAGCAGAAAACATGCCAAACAATTTTAAACGGCTACCAAAAATATTTAGGCGGGAAGAAAAGGATAAACAAAGCATAAACATAATAAATTCTGGCGTGCTGCAAGCTGCAACAGTTGAATCTAAACTTTATTTGCAAGCGAATTTTGATAAAAATCGAATGTATTCCTGTTTGTGCAAATTTCTGTATTCCTAGTTTGAGCCCATTCAATTTTTTACATAGTACATAATGGCCAGTAACATATGAACGCCAGAGTTTGATGCTATAAAAGGTTCATGATATGCACGTAGAGGAGTTGTATTATTGGGGATAATTTTATTTTGGATAGGAAAAAAGAAATCAAAGCAATTGTTTAACAGTCTCAGTCTCAAAAGTTAAGAGTAGGAAACAAAAAATGTAGTCTGTTTCACGTTAGACTGCCTCCGAGTCTTTGCTGGAGCTTCTCAAAACCATTCGAACCGTTTTTGATGCTTTCCAGCATTGTATTATCGCTTTATGTAAGTCATTCGTGCTGGCGTTGCTCTTATAAATTTTCGGAATATGAATAGCCTCGACATTGCTATCGAGCAAAGTGCTTACGCGGATTTAGTTTTTGGTGAGTTTCCTGGCCATTTCGAAGCCTCAAAAATGTCAATTCAGTTATGCAGACAAGAGCAAGTGTTGTTTTGCATGCATGTAATGGTCACAGATATATACATATAAAGGTCACTTTATTGGGGTCTACGCAATTCATGATTCTTCAGGAGTGAAAGAGTAAGCTTTCCAAGCGTACAAATACTCCAAATATTCCAAGTTTTTCTTTAAATTTTCGAAGCGTCATATTTTCCTGAAGCTGCTATAGGTCTTTAATTTTGTCGAGTCTAGCGGAAATGCAATAGAAAACATAATAAGTGTTTATCAACCTTGTGAAGTTAAATGATGTGAAACTTTGTCGAATGCATTCCCTGTGAAATTTCCAACGTCAAATTTCCGTGAACGAAAACCAGATGGCCTACGAAATTTTTAAGAACGTACATAATTTTGTTCCGTCAACGCTGCTGGAATATCTAGACACTACATTCGTTTGCATCACTTGGACAGTAGAACACTCCAAAATTATGACTGTTCCTTTAAGTTCTAAATTGGTACTTAACCTAAAACCAGAAAATGTATACGCATCCAACTGAAATATGCGCAAGCATGATCTTAACATTTGTGCGTGCTACAATTATGATTTACATATGACAATGTCAAACACCCCAATTGACGACGAGTTGTCCGACATCTGTGGCAGTTCAAAGTATGTTCTACGTATTACCATGTCAAACATCCCATCACAAGACGAGATCTTAGACCATATTAGTGCCATCTAATTTCATGATCTATACATCACCATGTCAAACATCCCATGACAAGACGAGATCTTCGACCATATTAGTGCCATCTAATTTCATAATCTATACATCACCATGTCAAACATCCCATGACAAGACGAGATCTTCGACCATATTAGTGCCATCTAATTTCATGATGTATACATCACCTTGTCAAACATCCCATCAAGAAGACGAGATCTTCGACTATATTAGTGCCATCTAATTTCATGATCTATACATCACCATGTCAAACATCCCATCAAGAAGACGAGATCTTCGACGATATTTATGAGGCCTACATGCTTAATCTACATATCACCATGTCAATTATATTATTTATAGAATTTATTATTCATTAGAAGACGAGATCTTTGACAACATTTGTGGCAGCTAAAAGTATGACCTCTATATTACCGTGACAGACATATACCATCTGAAGACAATATCTTCCACACGATACTTTTTAAAACTTATTATTAAAAGGTAGACCCACACCTTCGCTCACCATTATGAGCGACAAGTTAAAGGTTAAAGAAAACCGGACATTATGTAAATTCAAACCTGCCATAATTTTTGTTTGGCTAGGCAATATACGTAAATCCGTATTTTAAGTTAAACACAGCGGTTCGTGTGCACTAACAAGAAAGGTCTTCCGTTGTAAAATGAGAACTAAATGAAACTTGGTGGAATTGTAGACACTACTAATAATGTTCATACAAACCACAAACTTCATGCCATCTCCTCTTGGTTCCGACAGTAGGACATCTGAAAGTTTGATAGGGAGATCCTTACTGACTTGAATTTTTGCAGTTAAATCAATCAATTAAATCAAGAGAAATCAATTTGAGCAACTCGAGCAAAATCCAAACCAATGTCAAGACATAGCACTATACATAATTAACTATATGTGAAATATGTGCAATCAGAAGCAGCACGAGCGATTATGATCCACCTTTACTACCTTCAATGTTCTCCGGTGACCTAAAAATCTTCATCACTCCAGGACTGAAAAACGACGTTTTTCTTTCTTACGGGGATTAAGGATTCTTACGGGAGATCTTATTGCAGGGATTTTACATCTCCAGAGCACGTGCTGCTGATTGCACATATATATGTATGGTGCTACATATGTCTCAACATTGGTTTGGATTTTGCTCGAGTTGCTAAAGGGGTTTGTTTTTTTCAAAGCGGACAGTGCAAGGTTGAATATTTTTTTAATATAAAGTACATGTAATGTACATACATATATTTCAAATATCGTGGTCAACCCTCACACCAATTTTGATTGGTGTAGGACCAATCATATAAAAAATATTACAAGAAATAAGTGGGACTATTTTGTGTGACGGAAGAACGAACGCGGAGCTGCGTCATGCGGTTGTTTGTGTACATGTAAGGGCTGCATACTCGTTACGCTGCACGACAGCGCGCCTCTCACCTCCACAAGACAATCCTGCGTGTGTACGTATAAATACACTTGCATGGCCCCTTATGTGTATATGTATATGAATTACCCGTTTCGGTTTTTCTCGATTTTGAAGACGGGCCCACTCTAATGTGACACATTTTTAAATTTTAAATTGTGGTACCAATGCAGTCTCGTCGTTTAAGCTTCTAAAAATGATCACATTAGAGTGGGCCCGCAGTGAAAAAAAATCTTGAATGTGAACAAATTTACATTGTAATTTTTCTGAAAAAACCGAAATATTAATGCCTTGATCCTGAAAAAAATCGTGAGGTGACCTTCCTTTGCGACAAAAAATTTAAGATAGGCAGTTTGTCTTTGAATATTAAATTATGGGTGTAAAAAATTACTTTAGTTTTCGGGTTTTTTCGGTTTTTTGACCTTCAAACTCGTTTTTACAAAAAAAAATTTGGTGTACAATTTTGTTCACATCGCTCTGCATTGAAGTACTTATACGAAAATATTGTTAAAAAAGTGACTTTCGTCACTGTCCGCTTTGAAAAAAAACAAACCCAAAGTTAATTTTTCTTATGGGATTTTACAGCAAACATTTAAGTGAGTAAAGTGTCAAACTTTCAAAAAAAAACTTTCAGATGTCCTACTGCCGGAACCAAGAGGAGATGGCATGAAGTTTGTGGTTTGTATGAACATTATTAGTAGTGGCGTCCTTTTGGATGCCACTACTAATTCAATTAATAAATATAAAATCAGAGATCTTCAGAGGGCTTCTGGGTTTGAAGATTGACCAAGGAAATATTGTATAAATGTTAATATGTCTTCATGAGATATACAAGTGTAGAGAGCTACTCTAACGAATATGACAATACATCCTGTCTGCCCAGTAAATTTGAATTTAGATAATTTAAGTAGCTGACAGTATCTTTCAGATATGTAGTAGTTTTGAGGATGAGTTTGACGATAATTATTCTCTCTGGGAGTTTTATTTTATGAAACATCACTGATATTAATTCCCTCACAATTTCTTGACTTCCTTCACTGGGATCTTGAATCAATGGTCTATAATAATCCTGATATGTGAACTGTAAAAACGTACAAATCCTTACTCGAAATAATAATTGTTTCATCCTTTAAAGCTAGTTTGAGGACGATCTCCCCCTTCTTGTATTTAATTCTTTCAGAGCCTTAGTTTCTTCAAGATTAATGTTCGATTTCAGTCTAAACGCTGATTGTGATTTTGAATTAAGTAACCTTTAGACATTAATTAATAAGTTCGCCTACTGTAGCTTTTACAGCTATTACAGAATATAACAAACTCTAGATTTCGTAGGTCCATTATCAAGTAATTGAATTCTCCAGATTGTTTAAATTTTATTGTCAGACAAAGCCCTAAAATATTACTAATTATTTCTTCACCAACGAAACTATAAACGACTGATTAATGGTTAACCTGGGTTCCAGCACATTAAAAAAATGCTTAACTCATGAGGTTTGTAGATGATGCAGGAAATTTACGACGCACTTATTTTAGAAGCACAAAATACTATAGTTTGGGATGCGTACCAAAATCAGATAATTATTTCCAAATAGTCCTCGTACCTGGACTCTTTGTCAAAACGTTTTAAGGGGAAGTACTGTGGGATCCCAGTTTTCTCTTAGCAAGTCTTAATAAATTCTACTTTCAGAAAGGAAAGCAAGGTCAAGAAGACAAAGAATTAAAGATCTGGGCGCTAAAATAAAAGTTGCTCAAGAAACAACCCAAAATGCAAATTTAACTCTTCACAAGCACCAAATAGGATTTAAATTTGAATCTAGTTTTTAGGTATTTCTGGAAATTTACTAAAAATGAGGAGAGCTTGAGAGATATTTTATTTGAGTGACTAACTACGGATAAGTGAGAGATGAGACTGGAAACGTTTACAAGTCCCAGCTACAATGTATCTTTGAAAGGTCTCCGCTATCACGACCACTGCTGGAGCATGAGCGTCTACTCCGGACACTAACCCTATTCTGTAGAATATTTTTGTCAGGCCACTCCCTGACATAATATTGCCGGTTATTTTTATTGAAGAAAAATGCATAACGCTTTCATTTGTTGCATTGGCATAGGTTTAGGCGTCCACGGATTTTTAGCCCGTGCTTGTATAGAAAGGATAATGTAAAAGGTTTGGAAATGCATTTTTTTCCCTAGCTATCATTGTGTGTAACTCTTTGATACAAGCACACGTCATGTGCCTTGGATTATTCTACCACGAATCATAATGAGGAGCATCATAAAAAAGGGTTGCACCATCTCCCTTCCGTGTGTTACAATAAAAATCCCGGACCCAGAAAATCAAGAAAAGGTTTTCATTCATTCAGAATGATGAATCAGTTGATATAAAAAAAATGGTCCCTGCACCTAGTTTTTTATTACATATGTATCTCCCTTGATCCAATTCTCAACACCCTTTCACGAACCCATTCCCTCAGCCTTGGTGGCGTATGTATGTATGTGGAGGTATGGACAATGTTGATATCACATTTATCAAAGGAGGACCCTTACTCAAGTGTAAACATCCATAGCCCGTTTACTCATGATGACTCTGACCATGTGTCCAACTACAGGGCAGCTGCTGCTGTTACATGACCAGGACAGGCTAAGTACAAGAATCGTGTCTATATTTATCCCTCGCGTGCCGCTTACGAGTCTATTTTAATTCAGTCAATGCCCTCAAGATTAAAAACTTTGTATGATCTACTCAATACGAAGTAATCTCACACTATTATTAAAATATGTCATAGAGTCTTCTCGTTTCCAGATATTAGGGCTCAATTATCCATAGTCAATTACAGTAAAATTATTTGCACGGTCATACATTCAGTTTCCATTCAGTTTTAGTAGAAATGCTCAGAACTCTCAAACGTTCATATGGCTAGAATGTACGAGAGGAATTACAGTGGAAACAATTGAAAAGACCCGATATACACAGGTAGTTAGAAAACAATTCATAGTACTAAAGTCAAAGTAGATACAAGTATTTTGGTTTTAACAGGATTCAAGTTTCTCAGAAAAAAATTTTGCATGTATTTTGTTTCCATTATAACAAAAATATAGTTCCATACATGTGTACCATTATGTAGTTTCGTTCGCAGAGTCTTACAGCAGTCCAAAGATTTTGTGACTTCAAAATTAAATGTACTGTTGGTAATACCCAAAGTGATTATAATTTCTTTCATATTTTCTTCAAAAAGTTCTTGAAGACAAGCTAAAACTATGTTTAGGCTCCTGTGCATTACTTTCTTAACTCGTTTTTCGCAAAAATTAAGATTTGTTTTGCTCGGCCTGAACAAAAAACGAAATTAAAAACTTTTAAACTCTTAAAATTAAATATCTCCTCACTTATGCAAAGCCTCACAAGGAATTCCAGTTTTAGCACAAGAACTAAAATCCATGGCACATTTAATACTAAATTGCAAGTTTGATTCCCCTGACTTTCTTACGCTTTGAGACCGCTTTTGTCTTTTTATTAGCCAAATGTAAATGCAGGTATTCAAAAATTAATTTTGCCAGAGTTTTGTAACAACCATGTGAACATTTTTTTTTAAAATTCTGCGCAAGTTTCAAAGAATCTCAATACCAAAACTATTTCTGGAAAAACGTAAAAATGTGGACAGGAGTAAACTGTAAATATTTCATTGCATGATCTGATCACTTGATTATGTTATTATTGTCATACTCAGACTACTCAAAATGTAATTACTTGAAATGAAAACGGATTTAATTGCACACTCTGAAAGCACTGAATTTTATTAGAGCAATCACAAGTTTAGTTTCATAAACTACAATATTAAAATTAACATCCACTCACTTACCAAGTCATGTGCTCCTCAATATTATCCAGATATTGTGCAAAAACTTCAGAGACTATCAATGTGGCCAACATCCTCTAATAAATTACTCACTGACGAGAAGTCAGTGGGAATCAAATGACATAACGTGTAACTTTCACTTTCACCTTTTGGCCAACTATTTTGCCAATTAGTTGCAACCACACTATCCACGTCACACCACTGCACTGGTGAAATTGCTTTTAATATACCACTGATTCTGATTTTTACTAATCCACTGATAAATTTGTATATGTATATTCTAACAGATTCCTTCTCCAAAATTATTATTCGGAAAGGAAGCATCAGAAGCCAGAATTATTACAGAATGGAGGAAAAGCTTAAAGCCACTCTTGAAATTTACAAACGTGTTTGCATCCGTGCATCTCGACTTTCACTGATTCGTTTTAGACACTCACTTCAGTTGTTTATTCCGACCGTTCTGAGGCGTAGCTGGGAAATGAAAGCATGCGTACTATTTCCATGTTACCCTTTTATTCATACTCACGGAGATTTAGCTCACTTTCTCATTCGGTTTCACATCCACCAGCCCTGGTGTAAGTAACTACAAGTTACACCTCCATAATAGTGCATAGGCTTTTGATTGTCTCTTTCCCCATTTTCTCCGTTTAAATTGAAAGGTCGTACCTTACTAATACCTAAAGCTAATCAGTTTCAATTTGTATTCATTTGTGGTATTTATAATAATTTGTAACGGTAATGTTAAAATTACCACTGGTAATATTTTTATAATTTGTATCTAAAAGCAACTATACTGTTTCATCGGCGTTTACTTTTTCTAGAAGGAAGTTTTTACCATAGTTGTTGCATCAGCCTTTCAATTCGTCAAGGGCTTTTAATGTTATTCTTGAGGTAATTAAAACGTACACGAATTTTTACCCGTTAAGAGTTTTAGCACATGTCAAACATTTAACAAAAATCAGTAGTTTTGTGTGTTGCTGGTTGCAACCGAAAAACTCTTTCACTACCACTCAGCATATTTGGAAAATAGAGGGTTTGGAAAATTTACGAAAATAATATCTAATTAACTCCACACTGTCTCCGAAGGTTATAAATTAAATATTAACTAAGTACTAGACAGAATAAATGCAAGACTTTTGGAAGTCATTAAAGTGTTGGCGTCTGATTCTGTATTCCAAGTCTCTACCGAGTTCAAAATATTCCTCTTTATTACACTAAACACGACTACAACGTTCTAAACCTTAACCCCACCTAAAGGTTCTATTCTTAGACCGTATCTTTTCATAATATTTTCCTCAAATATAGATAATTACTGTACTAAAATTGACTATGGAACATATGTGGATAACTTTGTCATGTTTCTGTATGACTCCTGAGTAACCCAATTATTTAGTAATATGCAAATGTGGCTGGAAAACCCGTAAATTGACAACACAATTTGATTCCGGGTTAACAGGGTGGTTCGATCTCTGGGCATGACTTACAATTAGTTTAGTCAATCCATAAGATTATATTCGCCAGATATTTGCATCAAAGTTGCGATTACGTCAGGAAAAGCATTCGGATATTTTAATTTCGAAAAGGATATTAAAATAACAGTTGCAATGTTTTTTGAAGTTGATAATGTAGAGATATTATCTGCGCTAATTGTAAAAAATCAGGTCATGTGGACGTCTGGCAAGGTTGCGGAACATGAGGTGTGTTAAGGATAAGTTCAAAAAATACTGGGAAAATTGAACAAATATATTTATTTCAGAGGAACTAACCTTTTTATCTTCAAATTTTATTTAGTTAATGAAAAATTAGAATAAGCACTTTCAAGTAAAAATAAATCCCCATGATACTCAAAACATTTTTTTGACCTTCAACAAAAATAATTAATTAATGAAATCCTTAAAAATGAAACAAATTTTATAAAGTCTAGAAATTCTTTAAAACATCTCAGCTAAGACTGAACTTACGAATTGTAAGCCCCTACGAGGCATGAAATGTAAGCTCAAATTGGCTGAACGAACCTTAAATATCAAACAGGTACTCACAAACAGGCAGTCCGTAATATCTCCGAAAAGTAAAACATTGCTGTAACAGAACATAGGCTAAAAATATATACACCACTGTGATGACCCAAATTAATCCCTGCATGATCTTCATCTTTCTATCTTTAAGGGTTAGCTCCACTAGCCCTTAAATTAGTAAGGACAAAGTTTTACATTTTAATCCAATTTTTGGAAACCATTTAACCTTTAATCAAATAAACAGGTATTCCCCAAATTTTTCGATACCGTATTTTGGGGGAAATGTTCTTGAAAATGTTTGCAATTCATCTCAACTCGTCATTGATTTTTATAGGCACCACGAGCACAATAGTAATCCTGAATACAGGACTAAATAAGAAAGGATTCGTTAAAAAAAATTAAAAATATGGATAAAACTTACAATTAGCTGCTTGATGACTTGGAGTTGTACGATAGCTTCAAAGGGGTAGCTTACCCAGCCATTCCATTGCTTTCGTAGGGCCAACTAAACATTTCAAACGTAGCATACTGACACCCGTAGTCTTTAAGAAGAACCACAGACAGGTGTAAATTGAATCCCCATGTTAATGTAAACTGAGACTACAAGGTTCAGGTTTATACGTTGAGACGACGCAAAAAGAGAAAGGGTACTTAATGTTTTGGGACACTTTCAAAGCGTCCATGCGTTGTACTCACACGTACCAAAAGCATGGAACCTCGATTTTTCCAGAGGGATTGACATATTTGTATATACAGTACACTCCTACCATTAGAGATTATTACCTAACAATTTATATTTTCATTTAGGATTAAAAAATATATGAACCGTATATTAAGTATTGATATTCATGTACATTATTATACATGTGTAATATATTAATACATTTGATTAACTCGTGATAACCTGGACACATGCCAATTTTTGGTCAGACTCCGCAAATTTGAGTGAATAAACTAATGAATGGACATTTTCCCAGGAATGTCAACGTAACCTTCAAAGTACATGCCACGGGGGTTGCCATGTGTAACCCTACAGGATTTATGTCTTTTTTCTGACACTTACTTCAATTTATGTGGGTGTGTGTAAAGTTAATTATTATATTTCCATTGAGGGATGGAGATCTGTTTAAGAGACTATCCCATCGTGGTCACAATAACCCATGGGGGAAATTTGAATTGACGTTAAGGATGGGACTCTGATCTCAATCACATCTGGGAGGTTATATATGAAATATGTATTATTCAAGTAATTCTATCTTCTAAACTGTTAACCTATTGTAAAAGACTTGCAAAAATAAAATATCAGCCTGAAACACCTCGTTTACTAGAAGGTTTCCTGTTTTCTGAAAAGGAAAAATTTAATAAAAACAAATAAATCTTAGCTACTTCTGGTGCAACAGCTTCAGAGGTGTCCCGTTCCTGGCCATTCCATAACTTTGGTAGAGTAAACTAAAATTTTCGAAGGCAGCACTGAACCAGGTAGTATTTAATAGGACCAATCAACAGGTACATACTGGTTCCACACGGAAACCTAAACTGAGACTTCCAATGGACAGGTTACCTTGAGAGAAAAAAGTGAAAGGGTGCCTAACGTTTTGGGACACTTTGGAAGCGTCCATGTGCCGTACACTGTCTGTACTCACGCATGACAACATCAACCTTCACGTAGTACCCTTTAGTTTTCCACACGCAGCAAGGATTGACATATTTATTCTGATTCCCATGAAACATAATCCTTATTATGAGCGAAGCGATATAATGGAATGATCTCGGTCCTGACCTCGTGGACACAAGGGCTTCGACGCTATTCAACTTAGCTGAAAACCAATTTCAGCACCACAATGTCCTGACTGCGTAGATGTGCAAACCACTTCAAATTTTCAAATTTTTGATTTTTTTTTTGAAATTTTGAAAAATTTCAAAATCCATATTTATGCTTCAAATTTGGTTTGCACATTCTCCTGACCTCGTGAATGATCAAACAACCACTTTGAATTTCCCAGTTTTCCAAAATTCCAAAAATTATGGGAAACTTCTCACCAAACGGAATCCTGGAGCGTTGTCGGTTTTGACCTTGTGGACTTACAAAGGCTTCTATACCATTAAGCCTTGGTGAAAACAAATTTGGTCTACACAAACTCCTGACCATGTTGATATGCAAACAACTTCCAATTTTCCAATTTTCGAAAAAATTTTGAAAAATTTTAAAATCGATATTTACGCTTCAAATTTTTGTTTACACGTTGCCCTGACCTCGTGAATGATCAAACAACCACAGGGCGTCAAAAATAATCACGAATGTTGCAACTCCGTAGATGTAACTACTGTATATAAAATATACTGTAGCTACTAAAATCATTTCACATTTCATTTTGTAACGAACCGTAATGTAACTGACAATTCTGGAACTGGAAATTGCTTTGCTAACCACAAGTCTTTCTCTTTTCAAAACTAAATACTCCGTGTACATAATGCATCTGGGAAGGATACGTTTGAAACGAAATACACAGAAGTTTCATTTGATAGCTTTAAAAGCTTCTGGTGCAGACGGTTAAAATCCAGCATGCTCATCATTGCTACCATGTGGGTATATTGCAATTGAGGGACACTAATTTCCTATTGGTTGGTGAAGTGTGCTTTTTGAGTTTCGTTGTGACGCATCACGTCTGACCCCATTTCATCTTGTGATCTTATTCCAGGGTACTTTGTTCCTCCCCTCCCGCAATCACAGAGGAATATTTTATTGTACGATAGTTTCACTACTTTTATGAGCGAAGCGACATAATGGAATGATCTCGGATCGGACCTTGCGGACATGAGGGCTTCTATGCCATTCAACTTTTAGCTGGAAACCCAATTCAAGAGCACAACCTCCTGACCATGTAGATGTGTAAATCACTTCAAATATTTTCATTTCTCGAAATTTGGAAAAACAATCATAAAATTTCAAAAGCGCTATTTACGCTTCAAATTTGGTTTGCAAGTTTCCCTGACCTCATGAATGATTAAACAACCACACGCCTGCATCTTTCCCTTAACATGGAGTTGTGCAAACCAATTCGAATTTTCCAATATTCAAAATGTCTAAATAAATAGAGATAATCATACAAACTGGGAATGCGTTTTAAACTTCACTTCAACATTTCAGCATGCGTGTATGCAAACCAGTTCTAATTTTTTAGTTTCTGAGAACTTCGGAATAGTTTCAGAAAGAAATTCGCTCATAAAGAAATCATCTGTGATCAGCACTAGGTGCTAATTCACCAGGGCGCGAAGCGCCGGCGGAATATGGCAACAAGGGCTTTTAACAGTATGTAATGTGGCGTGTACAAGGAAACGTGTATTTAATTTCCCCCCGTACTGGTCACATTTATATGTACTGGGCAAAGATGTTAACTGAGGTAAAAGAAAAAAATGGTTTACATATGTGATTCCTTGTATGTAGTATTATATTCAGTACGCATATAGTAAATTGTGCAAAACGTTTCATATTCGATTTTAAAACACCATGCACAAGTACTCCCGACCTCTACCGGTGGTTAGAACACACAATTCAATGTAACTAACAAATTCTACAATAGATGGCACTCCCCAATGTGAACACATATGTATTACTATGAGTTTATACGTGACCTCATTTAATTTTCTGAGGTCGAACGAATGACACGATGTCCTTCAAAAACAATAGAGTTCTTCCTTTTTGCATGATCTGTCCCGGTAAAAACTTTGTAGTCTGTAGTAGCAATGGTTCTGCAGATATCGTGAGGACAAGACAGCCTCTACAGACAACCAGACCTTCGCAATAGGGACTCCCGCTTCGCTTCGCGCCTAAAAACAAATTACGCTACCACAACAAGCTGCGAAATGACGTAATTTACATTTATACTCATGTCAAACGCACAAGACGCCTATCGCTTCGCTCATTGAGCTTTAGGTCAACCGATTGCAATTTAGGATTTTTTTTTCTCTCTACCACAATATCTCATTTTAAAAGTCTCATTTTTAAGTTTTTTAGAATTTGTGTCGTCAAGCTGAATTTCTCCAACCTTGCTCGCTATCAATAAGTTTATGAGTCATGCTCAGAGGTCTAAACTGAAGGACCACAAATGATCATCACACCATGTTCTGATAAAAAATTTATATTTGCATATTTTTAGATTTTCAAAAACTATGATTTTACAAACAAAATATGTCTTTGCTCCACTTTCTTAACCTCTGTATGAAACATTTTCGGCTAAGGTATATTATTCTATACTTATTAATTAACAAGAGATATATTGTTCAAAAATTGCAAATTTTAAAAGCAAAATGATCTAGATGGCCTAGATACAATTTGTAATTTATAATAAACGCAATATAGGAATAAATTATTTTTTGAAACTGCACTTCAGTTCCATTTGAGTTCAAACTTGAAGGTACACTCACGTTCAAACTGAACTTTCAAGTTATACTTCAGCTACACTTGAGTTCAAACTTAAATTCCAAGGCACACTGAAGGTCAAATCGGGATTTCTAGTTGGACAGAATAACACTCGAATACAAATTCGAATTTCAAGTTACCCTTTAGTTAAACTTGAGTTCAAACACGAATTTCAAGCTGCACTTGAGTAACACTTGAGTCCAAACTCATAATTCATGTCCCACTTGAGTAACACTTGAGGTCAAACTCCGTTTCATGTCCCGTTAGAGTTTCAGGTTACACTCATATTCTAACTTCAGGCAGCAATTGAGTTCAAACTCGAAGTAAATGTCACACTTGAATTCAAGCTCGAGTTCCCAGTAACACGGAAGTTCGAATTCGAATTTCAAGTTGGACAGAGTTACACTCGAGTACTAATTCGAATTTCAAGTTGGACAGAGTTACACTCGAGTACTAATTCGAATTTCAAGTTACACTTGAGTTCAAACTTGAATTTCAAGTTACACTTGAGTTCAAACACGAATTTTGAGTTACACATACGTTCAAAGTCGAAATTCAAGTTACACCTTACTTTCATCTTAAACTAACTTGAATGTGATGTAACAATCGAGTGTAAACTCGAATTCTAAGTCAAATTTGAACTGGGCTTTCAAGCAGCACTTGAGCTACGTTTGAGTTTAAACTCAAACTTCAAATTGCACTCGACTTTCCGGCTATGCTGAAGTTCAAAATCAGTTTCATATTACGTCTTGAGAGTGAACTCAAATTACAATTTTGAACTGTACACTGTTAAATTTGCATTCGAGTTTTTAAATTACATTAATCACTCGTACGTGGATCATTTGGCTTTTAGAGAAAACTGTGTGTAGTTCGTTTTGTTTTTAAAATTTCACTCACTTACAATTAATTCATTTTGGCTTCAGTGATATTGCATTTAGATCATTCAATCGAAAATACCCCTAGAACATCTTGTCTCTTCACCGACAAAGTACAAGATTTTTTGGAGTGTGCTTTTATGCAGGAGTGCGCCCAGCTCTAACTTACTGTGACTCTGAGCGTACGGCTCGCCCATCTATGGAGTGGTGCATGATCTGAATTTTGCCTGTAGATAGGAGCGCGTAATACGAAATATTCTCCGGTTCATGTTGACTTAATATTCGGGAATTTTGGAGTTCGGGGGTTTTGGTTGGAAGGATTGACTTGTGTAGTGGATTGAACTTAAAATACTTAGCATTTATTAGAAAGTTTAATTTTAATCATGACATTTTACCACTTTGGGAACTGCATTGCTTTGGCATACCTTCCATATTACCTCACTTATAAATTATCAGGATTGTAAGTAACAAAAATATTTTTTTTTAATTATCTGCTATATGTACAACAATTTCTGATTTCAATTTGATTGTGTTTTGATGAGAATGTTGAAATCATTACATTATCTTGTTTGACTTTCAGGGCAGATTATGGAGCATTTTGGAAATGTATTCAGTCGGGCTTCCTCTTTACGTTCACGCAGCTCATCAAAATGTTAATAATGGCAACATTTTTTCCTCTGCCCAGTGGTAGTCAAGAAGGGGTGTCTTTTCAGGAAATGAAGTCGACCTATGGTCATCATGAGGGAGGGCTTGCAACTCTGGTGTGTAACTATTGGCTATAACTAACAGCGTAACCTTTATAAGCAAAATGAAGCTGACAAGGTGGAATAGGAGCATGCAGTCAGTGTTCATACAGATTGCCTGAAGATAAATTTAATTCCAGATTTTAAGACGAGGCTGGATTTCAAGATGAAAGAAAGTAAAAATATAAGAGATGGTGTCCCGAGGTCTCATATTTGATCGTTTGTTGCTATGTTTTTTGAGCTTACTAATTGAGTTTAACATCATATCCGAAAAATTGGTTCGGAGTAACAATTGGACACACGCTCGGATAAAAAGAAAGGACATCCAAAACTGAGATCTCTACTCGGTAGTGGGAGGGCTGGGTTTTCAATTTTGGGTGCTCTGTCATTCCTAAAATGGGTACCTCGTAGTAGTCAAGTGGTATTTATTTCACACAATGCTAATTTTTGGCGATGAGCCTTTCATCGTTGTATTACAGTTTAGCTGCTTTTGTCTAAAGTGCTCGATAGAGCTGACTTATGTTTAGTTTGTTAGAAAAAAGCCTTTTCGTGCAAACAGAGTCATATTTAATCTTTTTAAAAACAATGTAAGTAAAACATTTCACTTATTTTTTTTAAATGACCTTGCCCTATTTCTTTAGCGCTGTATTGAGTGCCACGGCTAGTGGGATAAATACAATTCGGAAAAAATTGGAGCAGACATTTCTAGAATACGGAGTGTATAGATATAAAATACGAAAAATCAATGGTACATGCTCATATGTGTTTGGTTTCAAATGTGTAAAGATATTTCATGCAGTTAGGGAATGCGTTTAGAGGACTTTGTTAATTAACTTTATTTATCTTTGTCGTACTGTCTAATTAATTTGTGTTTAAAATCACAAACAGCTCATTCACGCTGATTATTTTCTTTAGGAGTTCTTCAAGGCTTCTATGGATCTCATAGACTTCATTGGTGTCTTTCTTACGTTGTCAAGAATTCCAGGGCGTGGTCACGCTAAAGTTCTTACAGCAGGAATTGGTTGGGCAACAGCGGAGTTGATTTTGACGAGACTTCTAAGTTTGTGGGTAGGAGCCAAGGGGATAGAGTTCAACTGGCGCTATATGCAAGAAAGTTTTGATGCCAACATCAGCTTGGTTAGTTCAAAATAAGTATATTTACGGGCGTTGTGTCACCTAGTAAAATCACCTAGGTGAAGAAGTAATTAATTGTGTGGAATGCTTTAAAGGAGGAAAAATAATTTGTTATAGTGATTGCTTGTTAATAATGAACAAATATCGTGTTTAGGTACATCATCTTACTGTGACGACCTTGATATGGGTGTGGACCAGGCATGACCTAAAGGCTTCTCTGTTACCACTTGTCTCCTTCATTCTTGTCTTTAGCGTCTACAAGGGGCTTTTCGTGGACTACACTGCAGCATTTTTCTTGATGAATGCTTGGACGGCACTGTTATTCAAGGCTGTCTTAACTACCGTGTCAGGCGTGGTGACCATGCGACTATATTCAACTGTTGCATGAAATTTATAATCGTTAGTAGTCATTATTCTAAATATTCAAGAGTTAGTTAATTCGTTCCAAGTGTTTTCAACCTGTGATGAGACGAGTGTGGTTTGCCTGTCCGTTTCAGTTTTGCCTATTTCTTATTAATTTTCATTTTCAATAAATTTTCCATCAATTTAGATGGAGTTATGAAATGTTCACCTTGAAATGAACTCTTTTGTTGATTCTTGATTCATTCTTGGCACAGCAACCTTTCCAGGGTCTGATATCTGATATTCTGCAACGTTAAAATGTTCTTTTATTGTTGATTTGTATTTAACTAATGGGCCTTCAGGATGATTACTTGCTTTTAATTTTAAAATAACAATCAATTCAACGCCTCTATTTCCCAAAAATGAGTTACTATGTCGGCGTCGGCATTACTGTATAACTTACAAGTATTAATTGGAGGAATGAATGGAGTCACTTAACACTTAAGATCCAAAGTTCCATAGAGCTTGTACGAGTATAGTAATGAGGGCTGCAGTAGGAAAAAGTGCAATCCTTGCAGCCTGCCAACTTCAAATTAGTCAGCTCGTGGTATTCGGGAAACTGTGATCGGAAATTAAAGTTGTGCAAATTTTCATGAAAATTGTAAAAGAATATTGATAAAAAGTTAATTTGTTGTGCATATTTTGTTACGAAACATTGTAGCATAGAAATTAAGCATATTATACAACGTTTCAGCACTAGCATATTTTGTACTAGTACATTTAGTACTCACAATCAGGGGCTCAACCAAAGATATTTTACCGGGGGGTACAAAATGGCCGTCTCACTTGCAGACTGAAGTAAAATATTTTATTGCATTATAGCAATATTTTGTTGCATGGTGTGAAAAAAATTAACCTAACAACAAAAGCAAGCTAAAAATAAAATTAGCGTTTGTAATTCCTCACAAACAAAAAAGCAGTAATTATTATTGTTAAAAAAGGTCAGAAGCTTTTTTCAGGCCCACTTTGTCTAGTATTTTGGTCTAGCCAAATAACATTTAGCAGTAGTTCCGCCTTATTTCAGCCAATGTTGAAGTCAGCTAGTTTAGAATTCGCTTCAATGTCAATATAGAAAAACTGCGTACTGACCAGGTTTTTATAAATAAAAATAGAATTATTAATTACAGAGGGTAATACAAACGGAAGCGGATTTTTCAACACCTCTAATATGTATTTAAAATGTGACGCTAGGTTATGAAAAATATATATGAAATAAGATTGTTTCATTCCAACATTTTCTTACATTTGCGTTTGGCAACAATATGTTCGACTTGAGCGGATAAAAACCCATCTGAACACAGCAAACAGTCCATACAAATTCCCTACTTTGATTCACGTACTAGAAGCTTGATGCCGGATAAATTGGCCTAGGGAAATTATAATAGTTTTAAGCTTTAAATTACAATTTTCAACATTCAGGATTAAAATATTACACATAGAATCGGAAATACCATAATAATTTTAACAAAACAAATCACCGTTGTAACATTTTCAGAAGAGCAAAAATATTTTATACACAAAAAATTGATACTTATAATTGTAATCATACCGCGATTGCCTAATCACTTATTACTCAGGGAAGAGCTTATGCATTTTTGTCTCTTACCTTTTGATTATTGAAAAATCTCAAAGACATCGAATTATTTATTTTTTACGACTTAATTAGGGTTACTTGTAATCTAAGCTCTGTGTCCGCGAAGCTTTAGAAATTTTAAGTGTGCAGAGTTGAATTAACAATTTTGGATTATTCTGTTGGTTCTATCTATTCTGTAGGTTACTATGTGTGGAAAACAAATCATGTAAATTCTAATTCAGTATTGCATGTAATGTATCATAGAATACAGATGTTCGTGTTATCTTTGATGTTTTTATCATTATAAATTTTGATTTACAGCTTAAATTATGATGGTAGTCGAACTTTTAAAATAATAAACTGAAATAAACTGATTTTTGTTCTACGATAGCACCTACCTGACAATTTTCATGTAGTATGGGAGTTAAATTTGTCATTTTAAATTTTTTTTCTGGGGCGGGGGGTCGAGGCTCGTACCCCTCTGGGGGCCAAGTAGAGATACGTAGTCTAATGGTCGGAACGATTCAATTCAATTCACAAGCTGAACTAAATTCAAACCAACGTTTTGATTCAGTTAAGTAAAAACCAATTCAATTCAGATCAGTTTATAATTTTGAATTGAATTGAACTGAACTAAATCGAAAACCATGGGTTTCCCTAGACATTTAAATAATACGTTTTTCTAGAAACGACGAGTTTTTACAGATTGAACAACGGAAGGACGCCAAAGCGAAAAACTCGTTAGTTGAAGGGGAGTAAAGAAAAGAGTTTGTAAACGGTTGATTTTGAATTCAAATGTACTGGGCAGAGGGCAGATTGAATTGAACTGAACTGAGCCGAAAATTTTAAATTCAGAATTGAATTGGTCTAAGCACTACGGTGTGCTCCCCGTGGTTTTATCACTGTTTAGTAATTTACAGAAGTAGTAAATGTGCGAAACTGTATTTTTCGGTAGTTGCTAATTCACATCCCAGAAACCCATGCATCAATCAAGCATTCAACAACCCAACGTCCCACATCTTCATTGTCAGAGGGAACTATGAGACGGCATTCCCTGCTGATGAATGCAAGTGAGCAAATACAATTCAGGAATGGCAGCCTAACGGGATATCTCGCTTAAACCTGGTAGAAAGACGGAAGGGGTGATAATAAACTAAGGAACGAGAGTTTCTATACTCCAGTTTTATTTTTTTTACTGGACGGGACAAATTTAAGATGAAAACGCCGGGTGGTCAGCATTAGGCAGTGAATTGACCAGTCATTGTGAATTGACAATTGACACTAAACGGACGGACGGGACGGGACAATTAAACCAAGCAGTAAGCTAATGCACGTGACAACCAGACCAAACTGGACACGGTCTCAGGGGTCACGGACAGTTTATCACAGAACGGGTCACCGACTCATGAGACATTTCCTCAGGGCGGGACTGGAGACAATAATTGCTTTTCAATAGCAGGGATAAAATCAGTCCCCGTTAGAAGCTCTACTCCCGTGAAAGAAATTAAACTACGACAATTACTTTCAATTATCATTGATATTGATTTCGGTGCCGAAACATTGAGGAATGTTTAGCTCAACTAGCTCGAATTCGTCGGAATGAGTACAAGGCAAACACTTGCACTCGTGTTTTGATTTCATGCTGCTTGATGTAGCATTTGCACTCATGTTTTAGGATAGCACTCAAGCCTCGAGCATAAAAGAGTGAAAGTGTTGTACACATCTCTCATGTGCAACCAGTACTGCCGAAGAAATGTCAAGTTCTGTTTGTGAAAATTGGTCGTCGTTGTTTTGGTTTTTCAAAATATTGAGAAATTCGATTTATTCCGTTTTGCTGGTGAGCCACCTGCTAGAGCATACCGTCTTCATGTCCCACAAATTATGACCTTATCCTGTCAGCATTCTCACTGGTTCTGCGTTTTATCCGAGCTGATGTTTCGTTCTTTTTGAATTTTCCCTTTACTAGTTCCATGCGGTCAGAAATTGTCCTGTCCTTTGGTCTCTTAAGGTTGTGCCCCGTCCCTAGGAAATTATACTTGTGACCCCAAAGCCGGTGACACATTGCATAAAAAAATGTCTCCTCTGAAACGATGTCCAGTTAGTCTGGCTGTCAAGTTTGTCAGTCTAGTGTTTGGTCTCATTGTCCCGTTTCACAGGCAATCACGTTTATTAGTTTAGTAGTTACTTGGTTTCATTGTCCAGTCCGGCTCTTTATTTCGAATCACCTCACAATTACGTGTGCATGTCAGTGATTGACCCGTACGCTAGTTCATTACCTCATGCAGTCAATCCGACATTTCCATCAAAAATTTGTCCCGTCCAGTAAAAACTTATCCCGTCACTTAGTTTAGTATCAACCCTTTTGTCTTTCTACCAGGCTTAATGGAGAAACCACGTTTATCCCTCAAATCCCGCCTTGTATTCGCTCACCCTTGAATCCCGCCATCTACCAGCAAGGAGTCACGTTTCCAGTTTCTATATTAAATATTGATATTTTTATGGGAAGAAGGACACCGCACAATCTTTACGAGAAAATGCCCTCTGTTCGATTTCAACGAAAAAATTACTGCAGGGTGCGCCTTGATGCGTAGATCATTTTTGATAATTGGCCCGAAAAAATCTGACGACGGGATTCGGAGATATCCCGGGTCAAAGTTAGCAAAAAATGAGGGGGGGGGGGCTCATGGGGTACCAAAAAATTCAAACAGTGAAAATTAGCAATATAACTTTAAAAATGGCAAGAATAAAAATTAAATAACGTGCAAAAAAAATTTCAGCGAGATATGACCTCAAAAATCCAAGATACTGACCTCAAGAGGTCAAAGAGCGTCGATACCTGTTTCATAATCTAAACGGTGACAAAACTGGCCCAGATTGAAATTAGGGCTTTAATTAGACACATATTAAGCGTGTGCCGAGTTTGGTTACAGTTTGCGACACGATGACCCAGCTGTGACCCCCGAGGTCAATATCTTACCCATACCGGATTTGGTACCTAAACATCATTCGAATTGCCCGCAAATAGGCTAGAACGTTTGATGTAAGCCCAGATGGAACCAAACTTGACAGGCGACTCATCTGGGCTTACACCAAAAGTTCTAGCCTATTTGCGGGCAATTCGAATGATTTTTGGGTACCAAATCCGGTATGAGTATAATATTGAGATTGGAGGTCACAGCTAGGTCATCGTGACATAAACTGGAACCAAACTTGACAGGCAACTCATAACTACGCATCATAGGCGCACCCTGCAGTAATTTTTTCGTTGAAATCGAACAGCGGGCATTTTCTCGTAAGGATTGTGCGGTGTCCTTTCAATGTTAAGATTCATGTTTGTGCATAACCTGAGTAACAAGTACCCAACTTCTTGTTATTTCCCCCTAAATATTTATTTTTGAATAAAGAATATATAAAAAAAAAGTTTTGTTAATACTTTCCCATGTTGAGGAACGTGTACGATTGGTTGTAATGTATGAACTTCCCCCCCCCCAAAATCATTGTAAAATGAAAAAACAAGCTGTAGCGATAGAATTTTCCTTTCGAATTAAAGATATTTGACCTAGGACCCCCCGAAAAAAAATTATGTATTCAAACGATGTCTACTGAAAACAAATAAGGGTGAAAAAATCCAATTTTGATAAAATATAAGTTTTTCAAGGTTCTGGATAGAGAACGAAATGTTAAGCTAAGTATGTTATGTGCTTTTTGTAGCTAGACCCTAAGAATGGCAGCTCCAAGAAAACCAATGGAGACTGTAAAGAGGTACACAATAATTATCTTTCATGCGTGACATTTGTGATCTTTCTTTCCTTTACAATCTATGCATAATTCAAAATCATTCGGTGCATACATCTCATAATTTCAACTATGCAAACACTTAAAAATTTAATTCATCTGGTGCAAATGAACTAACCATCACGTTTATTCGGTGTATACACTTACAACCACCGATGTAAAATGCAGAACTAAATGAAACTTGGTGGAATTGTAGACACTACTTAATAGTGTTCATACAAACCACAAACTTCATGCCATCTCCTCTTGGTTCCGGCAGTAGGACATCTGAAAGTTTTTTTTTTGAAAGTTTGACACTTTACTCACTTAAATTTTTGCTGTAAAATCCCATAAGAAAAATTAACTTTGGGTTTGTTTTTTTTCAAAGCGGACAGTGACGAAAGTCACTTTTTTAACAATATTTTCGTATAAGTACTTCAATGCAGAGCGATGTGAACAAAATTGTACACCAAATTTTTTTTTGTAAAAACGAGTTTGAAGGTCAAAAAACCGAAAAAACCCGAAAACTAAAGTAATTTTTTACACCCATAATTTAATATTCAAAGACAAACTGCCTATCTTAAATTTTTTGTCGCAAAGGAAGGTCACCTCACGATTTTTTTCAGGATCAAGGCATTAATATTTCGGTTTTTTCAGAAAAATTACAATGTAAATTTGTTCACATTCAAGATTTTTTTCACTGCGGGCCCACTCTAATGTGATCATTTTTAGAAGCTTAAACGACGAGACTGCATTGGTACCACAATTTAAAATTTAAAAATGTGTCACATTAGAGTGGGCCCGTCTTCAAAATCGAGAAAAACCGAAACGGGTAATTCATATACATATACACATAAGGGGCCATGCAAGTGTATTTATACGTACACACGCAGGATTGTCTTGTGGAGGTGAGAGGCGCGCTGTCGTGCAGCGTAACGAGTATGCAGCCCTTACATGTACACAAACAACCGCATGACGCAGCTCCGCGTTCGTTCTTCCGTCACACAAAATAGTCCCACTTATTTCTTGTAATATTTTTTATATGATTGGTCCTACACCAATCAAAATTGGTGTGAGGGTTGACCACGATATTTGAAATATATGTATGTACATTACATGTACTTTATATTAAAAAAATATTCAACCTTGCACTGTCCGCTTTGAAAAAAACAAACCCCTTTAGCAACTCGAGCAAAATCCAAACCAATGTTGAGACATATGTAGCACCATACATATATATGTGCAATCAGCAGCACGTGCTCTGGAGATGTAAAATCCCTGCAATAAGATCTCCCGTAAGAATCCTTAATCCCCGTAAGAAAGAAAAACGTCGTTTTTCAGTCCTGGAGTGATGAAGATTTTTAGGTCACCGGAGAACATTGAAGGTAGTAAAGGTGGATCATAATCGCTCGTGCTGCTTCTGATTGCACATATTTCACATATAGTTAATTATGTATAGTGCTATGTCTTGACATTGGTTTGGATTTTGCTCGAGTTGCTCAAATTGATTTCTCTTGATTTAATTGATTGATTTAACTGCAAAAATTCAAGTCAGTAAGGATCTCCCTATCAAACTTTCAGATGTCCTACTGTCGGAACCAAGAGGAGATGGCATGAAGTTTGTGGTTTGTATGAACATTATTAGTAGTGTCTACAATTCCACCAAGTTTCATTTAGTTCTCATTTTACAACGGAAGACCTTTCTTGTTAGTGCACACGAACCGCTGTGTTTAACTTAAAATACGGATTTACGTATATTGCCTAGCCAAACAAAAATTATGGCAGGTTTGAATTTACATAATGTCCGGTTTTCTTTAACCTTTAACTTGTCGCTCATAATGGTGAGCGAAGGTGTGGGTCTACCTTTTAATAATAAGTTTTAAAAAGTATCGTGTGGAAGATATTGTCTTCAGATGGTATATGTCTGTCACGGTAATATAGAGGTCATACTTTTAGCTGCCACAAATGTTGTCAAAGATCTCGTCTTCTAATGAATAATAAATTCTATAAATAATATAATTGACATGGTGATATGTAGATTAAGCATGTAGGCCTCATAAATATCGTCGAAGATCTCGTCTTCTTGATGGGATGTTTGACATGGTGATGTATAGATCATGAAATTAGATGGCACTAATATAGTCGAAGATCTCGTCTTCTTGATGGGATGTTTGACAAGGTGATGTATACATCATGAAATTAGATGGCACTAATATGGTCGAAGATCTCGTCTTGTCATGGGATGTTTGACATGGTGATGTATAGATCATGAAATTAGATGGCACTAATATGGTCGAAGATCTCGTCTTGTCATGGGATGTTTGACATGGTGATGTATAGATCATGAAATTAGATGGCACTAATATGGTCGAAGATCTCGTCTTGTGATGGGATGTTTGACATGGTGATGTATAGATCATGAAATTAGATGGCACTAATATGGTCGAAGATCTCGTCTTGTGATGGGATGTTTGACATGGTAATACGTAGAACATACTTTGAACTGCCACAGATGTCGGACAACTCGTCGTCAATTGGGGTGTTTGACATTGTCATATGTAAATCATAATTGTAGCACGCACAAATGTTAAGATCATGCTTGCGCATATTTCAGTTGGATGCGTATACATTTTCTGGTTTTAGGTTAAGTACCAATTTAGAACTTAAAGGAACAGTCATAATTTTGGAGTGTTCTACTGTCCAAGTGATGCAAACGAATGTAGTGTCTAGATATTCCAGCAGCGTTGACGGAACAAAATTATGTACGTTCTTAAAAATTTCGTAGGCCATCTGGTTTTCGTTCACGGAAATTTGACGTTGGAAATTTCACAGGGAATGCATTCGACAAAGTTTCACATCATTTAACTTCACAAGGTTGATAAACACTTATTATGTTTTCTATTGCATTTCCGCTAGACTCGACAAAATTAAAGACCTATAGCAGCTTCAGGAAAATATGACGCTTCGAAAATGTAAAGAAAAACTTGGAATATTTGGAGTATTTCTACGCTTGGAAAGCTTACTCTTTCACTCCTGAAGAATCATGAATTGCGTAGACCCCAATAAAGTGGCCTTTATATGTATATATCTGTGACCATTACATGCATGCAAAACAACACAGCTCTTGTCTGCATAACTGAATTGACATTTTTGAGGCTTCGAAATGGCCAGGAAACTCACCAAAAACTAAATTCGCGTAAGCACTTTGCTCGATAGCAATGTCGAGGCTATTCATATTCCGAAAATTTATAAGAGCAACGCCAGCACGAATGACTTACATAAAGCGATAATACAATGCTGGAAAGCATCAAAAACGGTTCGAATGGTTTTGAGAAGCTCCAGCAAAGACTCGGAGGCAGTCTAACGTGAAACAGACTACATTTTTTGTTTCCTACTCTTAACTTTTGAGACTGAGACTGTTAAACAATTGCTTTGATTTCTTTTTTCCTATCCAAAATAAAATTATCCCCAATTATACAACTCCTCTACGTGCATATCATGAACCTTTTATAGCATCAAACTCTGGCGTTCATATGTTACTGGCCATTATGTACTATGTAAAAAATTGAATGGGCTCAAACTAGGAATACAGAAATTTGCACAAACAGGAATACATTCGATTTTTATCAAAATTCGCTTGCAAATAAAGTTTAGATTCAACTGTTGCAGCTTGCAGCACGCCAGAATTTATTATGTTTATGCTTTGTTTATCCTTTTCTTCCCGCCTAAATATTTTTGGTAGCCGTTTAAAATTGTTTGGCATGTTTTCTGCTTCTTTTATTTTTTAGATACACCCCCGATGCCTTCTGGTCCGAGGTGTTTGGCGTTAATGGTTCAAAATGTTGGAGTTGGGAAGATGTAGCCCTATCTGCTTTAGAATGTATTACTATTCCAAAGCTTTCAAAAGACGATATTGGCAATCAAGTCTTCATGGACTTTGAAACAGTTAGATCAGTGGCCTTTGATAAGGTTCGAACAAAATTCTTTCAATATCCCGCCGTGTTGTTGGATTTGAAAACGTTTAATTTTGTGGCCTCTAAACACAATTTCGAGCTCAATTCAGTGTTCAAGGAAATGAGGGAATATAGATGGAAGGCATTCGATTTGCCCAAGGTTAAAAACGAGTCAGAGATGGCCATTTTCTTTGATACTTCAGATTTACTCCTTTCTGCAGAGACTGATGGTAACGTCATGTTTTCGCCATGTTGATTTTATATTTGATGTGCATTATGTCGTAGTAGTTTCTAATCCTGCTGTAAATTGTATTAGTCGACAAAATGAAACAAAAACAATGTAACGTACAGTACATTATTGATTTCACACATACACTAGCTGACACTAGTGTTGTATTAATGTAAGTATTTCACAGGGACCAATAGGAGTACAACAACAGGTACCATTTGATGTTGTAGAGCTCAAGCTTTGCATACTCGCTTTGTAAATCAGTTACTACTGGTTATTTACATTTTTGTTTCAGTTTTTTCGATTGAGAAAGATATCAGCACACGAAAGGAATTAAAATTCCATGCGGATGGAAAAACGATTGGACATCTCGAAAATCTTATCGTGGGATGTGCAGGGGGTGTCATGAAGGCTGCTCCAGTTCATGAAATTTCTTATTCGCCGTTCCTGGATGCTTGCTATATTCCTGAGATTAACCCCCATTATCTGGATAACCCCATAAAGTGGTTATCCGGACAGGGTACAAACGGTGTGACATCACCTTGCCTTGTAACGCTTGGCGGGCAAATGTTCACACCTTTCTGCTACAATGAGCAGAGTAAGTGACCAAAAGAAAAACGTACAATATACTGATTTAATTTTTATGTTGCTTTTAATTTTATGTATCAGGACTTGGTGAGCTGGACATTGTCACCTACAATTGGAGGAATAGAAATCCAAACTGGATACAGAAAATTGTGGTTGTAGTGCCGCCAGCTGCAAAAGATCAGTTGTCGATGGATCTACTCCGACAGCGGATCTATCAGTTTGAGAAGCAACAGTTACGAGCTGTTCGTGACAAAGATTGTCCATATTATCTGGAAACTCATCGATATTTTTTCACTCTGAAGACGTTATTCCAATTGAAAATTGGATTTTTTATTGCTCCGATGAATATTGGCGATGCTATCATCATTCAGCCGGGATGTGCGAGATTCACATTCTCTTGCACAGTCAACCAAAGTATTGGAACTTGCTACTATTCCAAGGTAAACTGTGTATTATCAAACAATAGAATAGAATGCTATGTTTATTAAAAAATATTAAATATGTGATTGTTTTTTCTTTTAGAGTTACGACACAATCCTAACTCAATTAGAGGACTGTAATCAAATGGGGAGATTGTGTAATTCGTTGCACGGTAATATAATCCGTTACAACGTCTTCGAATTCACCCTGGCAATAACCCGTCGTTCTAAACATGATAAATTGGATCAATATCAATCGCCTGGAACTAAAAGTGTATCAGAGTCAGAAAGCGTAGCACCATCCGAGCAGGCTTCTGATATTGAAGATGATCCCGGTACAGCAACAAATGAGACATCAGTTACGTGTTCGGATGAGGGTTCGATTGTAGTCAATCTGGAAGATGGTCAATCTTCCTATCATAACGTAGTGCCAATTGAGGAAGACTTGGAAAAAGATTTGACGCAAGAGCCCATATTTGAGGGATCAGCCACATCAATAGTATCCTCGAAAAAATCGACTTTGGAGATTACCGAAACACGTTACAGTGATGGAACTCAGGTGGTTACAAAACGTTCTGAAGAAGAGAATCTAATTTTTGGAGCAAACGTTCAAGCAGAACAAGTGCCCGTGAAGAAGAGACGGAAGAAGGCCAAAACCAACAAGTTAAAATCCAAGATGCAAAAAACCAAAGAGAAGAAGAACAGGAAGAAAAAGAAGATGGAGCAATCCCTAGCTCTCGCAATCCAGTCTTCAGACCAGGTAGCTTCAGCAAGAAGCCTGCCGACTTATACCTCAAACTGGAGTCCGTGGTCAACTCTCGAAACAACCTTGGATTTTTCAAATATAAATCCATTTGATACGACATATTGCAACCCAGTAAATATTTATGATTTGTATATAATAAATAAGTATATTTTTAAACCATTGATGCCAACAATATTTCGTTGACTAAAAATTTAATATTGTACTACGTTTTTAGCATCGGCCGTTGTTTCAAGTCCCATACCGTTATCCCACTCCACAAGAGCCCTGGATAACACCGAGAATGATCACTCAGAGAGGATTCAGATATCCCATACAGCAAAGTTTTAGGCAGACGGGAAATCCATTTTTGTCTGCTGGATACGGTGTAAATTATGGTGCAGCTTCTCAGCGTATGTTTGGGCCATATCCATAATGTTCATCTTTCAGTTATTTTTAATGAATATTTGTTATGCTTTTGTAAAATTAAAGTTTACAAACTAGAGTAATTTCTGTAAAGTGAAAGGAGACAAAGAAAATCATTCAAAAATGTCCGTATGCTTTGGATTTCATTACTGAACTGCCATAAACCAGAATGTTGATTACCTACCTCTATTCTTGATTGACGACTTCTTTTTCTCATTTCACTTTACAGTAGTTGGTGTGATTAACATGTTTTTTAAAAACAGATATCAAGTAAGAAAAAGAAGGACAAATGTTTTAGCTTATATTTGTCTTTTTTAAGACATTCTTTTTAATACTGAAAATGAAATCATATTCCACAGCTATTAGAATCTTAAACACGATCCATCATAATCATTTTTTGCAACTGAAACAAACTTTTTTACTCGAATTTATACAGTTAACTTACATTATTTCCAAGTTCATGTTATAAATGATAAATTACACAATGTACAAAATACCGAATGTTCTCATAATTACAAGAACAGATTTGCTTAGATTTTGTATAATACGATTGTTTTGGCTTTCGTGTTCATAGGTTACAAACTAATTATTACCATACTAGCAAATCAGACAAAGGAGACCACAATCAAGAAAAACGGAGTGGTTGTTTTCGCTTTCGTTTCAATCAATGGATTACTTCAAACAAGGGTGCAGATTAACTATATCTCTATTCTTGAAAATATGAACTTCATTGTCTCATTTGATTCTATTTCAAGTATTAGTAAGAATGGGAAAATATGTATTGATTTATTTCAAGTGAACAACAACAGTATTTCCATACATGTACTTAATATCATTGACAAGAATCTCAAATATGTTCAACAATAAAATAAAGTATATTTAAGAACTGCAATGGATTTCATAAAATACGAAGTTTCACGACCGTCGGGAAAGTAGATCATACTATTTTACCGTATACTGATGCTATCAACGATAATGCATGTTAGTAGCCAGTCCCTTAGTCTGTTAGTTAGTGTCATTAATGCTGCAATCAATGTTAATTCCACACTAATAATAAGCTGGTAAATTATATTCTCACAGTGCCCCAGTCAAACCGCTGACAACATCAAGCCAAATGACATAGTAAGCAAAACGTTAAAAGTTCTAGATTTGTAGACTACCTTATGGAGAATATGGAGCAGAGTGTATGCACTTGTTTGGCTCTTCATATCATCAGTGAAGAGGCAAAATGGTCCAGGTGCATTTTCAATTATAAGCAAAATTGTCTACAAGAATTTTCGCCTAAAAGCAAAATGAACTTCGTGCAAGTCACCCTGAAAGCAAAATGGTTTACATTCAGCTTTCACTAAAAGCAAAATTAACCACGTAAGATGTAAAACGTAAAATGGACTTATACCGTTTTGTTTTTATTTGAAAATAGCATGTAGACCGTTTTGCTTTTAATTATTCTTGCAAGCATCTCACTTTACCTTTAGTGAGATTGCATATCGATCCTTTTACCTCTTCACCGTCCTTATGCAGTAGTTGTAATCTTTGGCAAAGGCGTATTGAAAAACAGAGATTTATACAAGATATTTATAAAAAATCCCCACAAAAATGGGTGCATGGAACCTTGGATTGATTCAACTAATCTTAGGAAATAGATTATGAGTTCGTGCACTTCTTTTTTGACCTAATTCCTTATTTTTATTGGACATCAGATCAAGTACAGTATTAACAACGCAAGATTGTCAAATCTAACTTTCTTGCTTCTTAAGCCAATTATTATTGTTCTTATTTAACGAGAAAAATTCACGGAGCTTACGCAATTTGATCATGTTTCTGGGGAGTGGCAATTAAATACGGAGACTTAGGGTAGGAATATCACAAAATTAATAGAATGGAAATCAATGGAAAGACGTCAAGCGATATGGTCTAGTGTACGCTGAAGTTACCCTTTGAGAGATTCAAAAGGAAAGAATGAGATCTTGCCAGAAGAATCGGGATGGAAGCAGCATGTTTAGACAAATTGAGAGTGTAAAAAACCTTAACTGATGTTTTGTCTGCGTAAGCTTTTGAGCGAGGGCAGAGATGAATTTCGGTAGTGAGGGTAGGAGCAAAGAAAAAACGGGAGTTCTCAGGTTTCCAAGCCGTCACAAGTAATTTAAATTGTGAACGTGCATAAGTCCTCGTAGGTTATTTATGCGTGTGACATTACACACGAGAGCCAAAATACCAAGCGACCAAGCTGAGTCATGCATTTCCAACAACTTTGTGGCAAATACGAGTGATTACATTTGGATATTAGTCTACATACAAATACTTTTATTGAAGAGTACAATTCAAATTATTGGGCCAAGCTCTTGTCAACGCTAAATATAAAAATAAAACGATTTCGCAGATAAATTTCTCTCTCCCCACTCATCTTTAATTCTCTCGTCCGTATGCAAACTGATGATTTTTTTTTCTTACATTTCCCTTTTTTCATCCTTCGTTCACTGCAATTCTCATTTCCTGAGGTCCTGCACTGCACAAAGATTAGTTGGGGCAATAGGGCCTGTCTTTTAGTTCTTATCTCAGTCTCAGCGTTGACAGTCCGTTGGATCTTGGGAGGGAAGATTTTTCCTGTCTATGTGGGTCAACAGTGTCAAGTTTGGCAGATAATTTTTTTTTGAGTGCATTTATTTCAATTGGCATTTCAGAATCAAGGGAGAAAATGCGGTTTAAGTGCAGTATTACTGACCCAGTTCTGAGAATTCTATTTTTAGTCCTAACAATATCAGCCCTTTTGGATGCCCTGGACACGCCACCCAGGAGAGCACCTGAGGGTCGTCGCAGGAGGGAGAATCGGGGCAAGAAAGTAAGACCTTTGCGGAAAGTTCCTCGTATTAATGAAGGTCAGATTCGACTAATGGATGGGGCAAATCAATACGAAGGTATGTGTTGGATCAGAGTTATTATGTTCACTTTTGTTTATTCAAAAATTTCCATTAATTTTCTGGATCAAATTTTCGCTTAGTTCATCTTTCAGCCAAGTACAAAATTTACGCGGTTATTGATTTTACTCCTTTTTAAAACTTCTCCAGGAAGAGTGGAAATATTCCATAAAGAACGATGGGGCCCTGTTTGTGATGATGACTGGGATGTTAATGATGCAACGGTCGTATGTCGTCAGTTGGGTTATGCTGAACACATAAATAACTCCGAATTTAGGATTGATATTCGATCTACGCATAGTGGAAAGTTTGGCCATGCCAGTGGTATGCTTCATTATTTTTAAAAAATTCTTTACAATTTTATAAATAAAAAATACGAATTGAATTCATAATTGACGCTTAATTTCCCTTATTTTTAGCTCCATATTGGTTGGACAACGTGTACTGCGAAGGAAAAGAAAAGCAGCTCATCGACTGTCGTCATGAAGGTTGGGGGGTAAATGATTGTGGGATAGAAGAAACTGCGGGTGTGATTTGTGCTCGTATACCAACATCAGAAGAATTACTAGAAGAGAAGTACATACAAATGTACGCCACACCACCTCCACGTATAAACTTACCCCGGAAGAAAATTTATAATCCAGCAACAAAGGGAGAAATTCAAGTGAGGCTTGCTGGTGGCCGTGTGGAACATGAAGGACGAGTGGAAATACGTTTAAGTAAACATTCAGGTAAGTTTAAAAAAAATTTACGTTGGATTTTGATGTTACTGTCGCGTTCTTGAATTAAAATGGTAAATAATATTTCGTACTGAAATAGGATGGGGCTTAATTTGTGGTGACGAGTGGACACTTCTGGAAGCTGCTGTCATCTGTCGGCAACTCGGTTTAGGGTTTGCGGAAGCAGCGGCGCAGACTGACTATTTTGGGGGAAACTCAGCAGATATTGTAACTACCGGGGTGAAGTGCAATGGGAAGGAGGATGAGATATCACAATGTTTTCATCATGATTGGCGATCGCGGAAAAATGAGAGTATTTTTTGTCCTGGAACTGGGCGCAGTTTTGCGGCTGTCATCTGTACCAATCGTAATTCAAGCAAAGCTTTTCATTATTTCTCACTTGACTGAAAAGAAACCCGCTGGATGTTTTAGATTTTTATTGTTTAATATTTTATGATTGATGATCAATTAGGTTTGCCAGATTTGGTCCCGGACGCAAGGGAAATAGAAAGGTCGGCGTACTTGGAAGATAAACTTTTGGTTTCGCTGCAGTGTGCCATGGAAGAAAATTGCCTTGCCACTTCCGCCTATCGACTTCAAGACACGAATCCTTACAATTGGCACATGGAAAGTAGAAGATTACTACGATTTACTGCTCGAATCGTCAACACGGGTAATGCGGACTTTCGACCTGCAATACCGAAACATTTGTGGCAATTCCATGCATGCCATATGTAAGAGTCTGTTTCTTAATCCTTTCCAAGGGAATTTTGGTTTGGGAAAAATCTTCAGAACCATTGTGGTGTGTATTGATGTTTCAGGCATTTCCACAGTATGGAAGTTTTTGCAGTATTTGACATTCTAGACAAAACCGGTCGGAAAGTAGCGGAGGGTCACAAGGCTTCATTTTGTCTTGAAGATAATGAATGCATTGTAAAACATGAGAACATTTATGCATGCGCTAACTTTGGGAACCAAGGTATCAGCGTGGGATGTGCGGACATCTATAGGGCAAACATCGACTGTCAATGGGTAGACATTACGGATGTTGTTCCAGGCAGCTATACATTCAAGGTACAGGAGTTAAAAGAAAAATATTAAGCGTGTTTGCAAGAAGGAAGGAGTACAGAGAATACATACCACACAAATTGGTACACTGTAATGTTGTTGACCTAAATGAATTTTTAAAATAATTTAGGTTTCAATTAATGGAGAGATGAAGGTTGCAGAGTCAGACTTTTCTAACAACGCCGTTCTGTGCAACCTAGAATACACGGAATCCACCATTTACCTCCACAACTGCACGTTAACGTACCCATGAGAAAATAATTTTATACGGGCATATCCTACAAGTAGAAAAGATGTTACACCTATTTTGTACAGGACAATATCAGCTTATAATACTGAATAGATAAATAATCATATGTATTTTCCGTTAAAGAAATTAGCAAATTTTTGAAAATCCAACATTACAATTTATAGAGCTTTTTTAAAAGTATAGTATTTTTAAAATCATATTTGACAAATAGATAATGCTTAACATTTGTATAACATTTAACAGTATTGCTATAATAGAAGCAAGTCCAGTCATGTCACAGCTATAATTTATTTTCTACAAAACTTGGCATTAGCAGGATTTTGGGCTTCGATTAAAAAACTGTTTTGCAGAAACTTGTAGTTTCGGAGCTTTGCCAAGTATAAGGTGACCTATGTAAAGTATTGCCTTGCTCATTGTCAGAAGTGCACATCATGGTAACAATAAATATATTAAAATTATCATTTTGCCATATTTTAACCTAACCTAATTAAGATAGATGGTGTACTTTTTTATGCAAGACGCAAGTGCCCGTGAAATACGATGTTACAATACATAAGAGACCTTTCACCTAGCCATAGCTCCAAAATAATAATTTTTGTAGCAAAATTCTTTCAGTTTTACAATCTAGGTGCCGAATTTATCTTGCACACGAATTACAATAAAAACAAAGCGTAACTATATTGTAAACTAGAATTATGTATGTACATCCTATATCGGATTTACTATTATTTCATAAAAAATAAAACAGATATGCTTACGAAATTTTATTGAATGATTCGCCGGAATCATAATCTGATGCAAAGAATTTTGATACTATATTCGGTTCCAATAAACAAAACATTTTTATTAATAAACGAAAATGTCAATAAAAACACATACAGGGCATTTAAATACATTTTTACTTATTTTTACACATGATACATATGTATCTCATACGGTACTAAAAAGGACGTAACAATCATTCATTTTCACTCTGGTATGTAATTAATCATTTCAAAAGAAAGCTGTAGAATTTTCGGTTGCTGTCATTTTCAGGCAAGGTTGAAACCCATTTTCGCAAGGTTGTAATAATAACCGCCACAATGATGATTATGGCTCCAATAATACTACACAATAAGGTAAAACACTTACAAACACTTTGTCTTTATGCTTTAAGTAAAAAGTTATGCGATGTCTGCCAGCAAAATTTAGTAGACTGTCAGAATTAAATTTGAAAGCAAAAATAGAAAACTTACCTGTAAACATCTGGGATAATCTCAAGGAACAAGTACTGCCAAATGAATGCAAAAACAACGCTACTAGTTTTTACCAAGGACACTGGTCCCGCTTGTTCATACTTGAGTGCGACTATTGTAGACGTTTGCGTTACGAAAACGAAACTTGAGGAAGCATTGAAAAGAAACTCAGTTAAATGGTAATGGTAAAACGCTACTGTTTTAAGGTTTTCTCATTTGATAAATTGTGTACTCATAAAATCACTTACATGGCTAATAAAATAGCAATGAGCAGATGAGCTTCATTTTTAGGCAGCTGAAATGTTTTCAAAGCCAGGGAAGCTGACAAACTAACGACGATCGAAAATAAGCCAAAGGTAAAAGCAGTGATAGTGAAGTGAAGATGTTTCAATTTTCTTGTAAAAATAATTGAGATAACTGACATTCCTGTGCTAGCAAGAGCCAGAGCACATCCTATCTAGAAAAACGTACAATTATCTAATTACTTGTATGCCAAATTTAGATTACATTATATTAATATTAAAAATTATTCTATATGGATTACCAAGAGATCTGTCTCAAAACTTTCCTGGCCTGTTAACATGGGAGGCTTGGCGACAATGCACATTCCTATTTAAAAAATTGGAGCGCACATGAAAAATGTAGAAAATATTTTATTGATTTTTAGTTTTGTTGTTTAAAAAATTTAGGGTACCAATGATAGTTAGGAAGCAGTTCACAACTGGTATAAGTCCACATTTTTCTCCGAGTAAGAAATAAGCTACTATCGATACAAACACGGGTTGACTGGATCCAATTACCTATTCAATTACAGAATCTTGTAAAATTCGTAGCCTATTGGGCTTCTAAAATTTCATAAATATCATTTCGAGGGAGGGTACAAAGTCTTGCCATTTGATCCGCCAGAGATATGTACTGCAATGAGTAAAACTGGATAATGAGAGAGCTCAAAGCTGCAGTGGATCTTAACTGAAAAAGAAAATCAAAATATAATTATTAAATCTGAAGACATAATGTTCAAAGTTTGTGTAATTTAAAATTCATTACCAATAGAAATAAGATATTTTTGCGATTGTCCTCTTGACAAGGCGGATAAATTGTATCAAATACAGGTTGCTTGTGTAAATAGCGACTACATAACATCATCGGGATCGCTGGAAGTACTAGTCCTTGAAATCTCCATACACTTTTGGTAAAAGGGTCATACTCTTTCAAATATTTTATGATTAGGGATGATGCAGAGAATCCCATACATGACAATAGTGCCAAAGCTATCCCAGTGAAACGATGACGCTTTGAACTGGATTTTTCCTTCGTTTCGATAATAATGTTTTCACTGTTTAATGATTTATTAGTTTTTTTGTATGTATTTACTTACTGCGGAATGACAATTTTAGGTAACTCATGAGTCAATGACCAGTTAATTTCTGTACTATTGCTGTCGTCCCTATTTATCTGAGTATTATCAAGTTTGGAGTTTGCTACCAAAAAAGGATCCACCTCAGTTTGATTGTATTGAGAAGAGCTCATTTTGGAGATTTTAATTTTTTTATGTAAAAACTTGAATATAGTCTAAACTCGGGTTTAAAAAAGTATCACAGAGTTAATCCTATAGTGCTCAATAGCATTTTACTACTATTTATTTGATAAAGGCCAGATGTAATGAGCAGTTACGAGGAAACTACAATGTTTCTAGTTCATGATTAATTACGCTGACATAGAAAATTTTGTTATCTCCATTAGGGGGATAAGAATGAGGAAGATTTGTAATTTAAATCTACTGGTACTGAACTAAATTGTTTTGAAGAGTATGTGTGCTAGGGCACGTTGACAAGCAATAAGCACGTTTATATTCATAGTTTCGTGCTGGTATTAAATACTCGTTCTTGACCCTGGTGTCAGTCATGATAAAAGTATTAAAAATTTAGAATAACATGATAAAATGTATTGTGGCAAGGGAGATAATTTTATTATTACTACACTGATTATAGGCAGATTAGGCTACGAAGTAGTAACAGGAATACTGTATACTCTTGTATATTGGAACTAATTAGGTAATTGCTACGGGAGATCTTATAGGAAGATAATCCAATGCATGGAACGTGCTAAGTCGTAAAAATGGGTTTTTGAAATATTTTAATAATTTTTTCAATTTATTCCCCATTTGCTTTGGAGAGCCTATATACATCTACGCAATTTGCAGAACTTTATATGTGACAAAGGAAAACGGAAACTTTTTGCAAATAAATGGCTGGAAATATCATTGAAAGCTTGCTCATGTATGGCTACCTTGAACTGATAATGAATTTCATATTTTATGAATTTTTAGACAGGCTTTAACCCAAAACTTTAGCCTCAGATCCATGAAAGAATCCGAATAAGATTTGGCGAGTCCGTACTTCTTATACCACGGTAAATGGAATTACAGTAGTAGGGGGGAGAGTTACAGGAGCAGAGCAATTGCGTTCATCCTCACCTTTCATACAATCAGTGTCACCTAGTCGTTAAAAATCATTTTAATTATTTTTGAAACCATAGTCTTCCAACTTCTGAACCTTTCCGTGATTAACTTACCATCACAATGCCAACTTTCCAGTATACATTGATGACTCTCCTCGCAATGAAATCTGTAATCTGGGCAAGTAAAAACCGAGCAATTCTTCTCATCTGAACCATCTCCACAATCATTGTCACCATCACACCTTGAAACGTGTTTCGAATTAAAAATAATTTCGAAATTAAAACTGAAACCATTGAAAAAATATTATTTAGAACTGTTTTACCTCCACTGGTCGGAGATACAGCGTTTTGACGACCTGCATCTAAATTTATTCAAAGCACAAGAACCAGACGGAGTAGTTGTGCAATTGAGTTCATCCGAATTATCCCTGCAATCATTGTCTCCTGTTCATAGTAAATGCAATTCAGTAAGTTGAAGACTTTCATTATTTGTTAATAAAATGCAAAATAAAATTTTACCGTCACATTTCCATCGGCTAGGTATACATCTGTTGTTTGCACAATGAAAATGTGTGGCATTATGACAAACAGGATAAAGATCAGTGCAATTGTGTTCATCTGAACCATCTGCACAGTCGTTGTCATAATCGCACCGCCAGGCGTCTGAAATTCAGAAAGACACTGAAACTGCGCTGGGTTGCATCTGTTATCTGGGTCACATGTGGTTCCGTCTTCATCCGAATTGTCTCCACAATCGTCGTCACCTTGATCCGCAGAGTAAACGTTGAATTTCGTGTTCCAACAGTACAATGCTTGCAAAAATAATCTCGAAATAACTTACCATCACATTTCCAGTGAATTGGAATACAGAATGAATTCTTGCAGGTAAATATTGGATTTCCGTTACAATTGTTACTGCTACATCGACCATTCTGGCCCGTCGGTTTTCCATCAGGACATATGCAATTCCCATCTGATTTTATCAGACCATCCGGACACTCGCAGGTGAAATTTTGTCCACCCGGAAAGCTAAAACATAAATGCGAGCAAGAATGATTTGTACAAGCGTTTGTACCAACTTGTCTCCCAGGACCATATATCTTTAGATCCACTAATTGGGGGTGATTAGCAATCACCAAAAAAGTTCCCTTCCCTGGGTCATCGGTATCTTTTCTTGTGCCAAATATTGAACGTGTGTTCCAATCATTCCAGTAGATCGTATCTTTATATACCGACACAGGATGACGTAATGGATGTCGTATACGATAATCTTGTTTCAGGAAAATTTTCAGATTTTTGCCATCAAAGTCTACAAGTGCCAAGTGATCTAAGTATCCATCTACCCAATAAAGATTGTTTTTCTCGTAATCGATGGCAATTCCATTGGGCCATTTTAGTATAATCTCTTGGCCAGTTCCTGTAGGGTTTTCAACAATACGTTTAACATTTGAGCCATCCAACCATGAACGACCAATACAAGGATTATTGCTCGACCAGTCCGTCCAAAACAAGTATCCCTTTTCTGGATGTACTGCAATTCCTCGAGGGTTGTCCAGGTGAGTTTTATACAAAACAATCTTCCGCCTTCCTCCAATATTTTTCACATCTGTACTAATTACTTCAATTCTACCATTGAGTGCATTACAGTAGTACAAATGTTTCGCAATCCAGTCTAAAGCTAGTCCTTCCACTGATTTCAAATCAGTCGATACCAAAATTTCTGGCTCGCTGTTACCATCAAGTTTCAATCGCATGACATTATCTCGATTCACATCCGCCCAATAAATGTACCCAGAATTCATATCGTAATCCACAGATGTGACTTCTCGAACATTAAGTAGCGGGAGAACTTCAGTTCTATTAAAATCATTTAAATCGATACGGAGAACCGAATCTCGCTTAGCTACCAACTTGAATTCGGTTTCATTGGACAATGCACACGATTTAGTTTCTGGCAAAAATCTAGACACATCCCCACCTTCACACTCATCACCAGGTATTTTGCGGTAGCCTTTGGTTATATTATAATATAGGTCACCGGGCTTGCACCATTCTGGCTTCACACCAGGGCTTAAATCGGAAATATCCTTCTCGCACAACTGACCGTTCAGTTCATCTTCCACATATCCAAAGTCGCTACAAATGAAAAACATTAAATTGAGAGTACGATTCAAGGGTTAGATGAAATAAATAAATGGCGTGTTATCTCCATGGACATACCATTCGAAGTCAACTCTGTAACAAAGGCATTTAGTAGTATTTACTAAACGCTCGTAGGATCTGCCATTGTAACAACCATGAGAAGGAATTCGACGTTCGTAGTGATCCTTTTTGCCGAGCAAGCAGTCACGACCAGGTTGGCTGTCCCAGGGTGACCACAATTTGTAATCATTTTGATCGCATTTCCTGCCACCTACAATTATTTCAGGATCACTTCATTTTTACTTACAAGCGATTACTGGGACTTTAGCAATGCCACGAAAGGACATCAAACAAAAAATCTTGTCATACTACAACAGCTGCCTGCAGTAAGGCTGGTTTTACTATAACTAGGCTTTTCTGTGTACATTCATGACACTTGGTATCACGGATTACATCCATCCATATACAGAGTAAGAGTATAAGAGTTTGTAAAGTACGCCGAATCAGTTTTTAAACCCATTGGAAGAATTACTTATAAATTCTACCTCCCAATACAGACTGTCATGCAATCAGAAAATTTACTTAAGGTTGTATTCATACCAAAAGCGTTGAAAAGATCCACTTGAATTAGTATCCAAGAATGACCTGTCTTTCCATATTGGGTTTTGGGAATAGAACCAAAAACCAAAAATACAGTAGTATTTTCCCCTGGTTCCGTCATCAATCCTAACACGCGAACCTTCTCGTAAAAAAACTTGTATTTATTCCACGTTTCGCCCTCATTTATGGAATACAAAAGTGAGTCCGTGGCATCTCCAAGCTTATAGAACTTAACTGCAACTATCACACCACCGTGATCCCCAAATCCGAACAAGCAGTTCCCTTGAAGGAGCTTTGGAAACAAAATCACATAAAATGGTAGGATCTCAATACATGAGTAGAATAAAACAATTTGGTTTAATTAATTAGCAAGTCTGCGTACATGTTTCCATGTTACAGCTCCATCAGTTGACATGAATACACCTTGATGACCCTTAAGAGAATTATTGACGGTTCCTGTGGCCATAATGATTCCAACTGCAGATTTTCTTGAGAGTACGGGAACCGCTTGAGTGACAGGAAATATTTCACTCAATCTTTGGTTAATTTGAAGTGAGCAATTATCACCATTATTGCTTCTCGGTACCTACGATTAATTGACGAATTATTGGATGCAAAAGCTAGTTTGAATAAACGCTATCATTATGATGATACATCTAACCAAGTGACAATACAACGGTTGCCCATCATCATCAAATTCCGGTGGTTTCAGTACTTGCCATTCCCCGCCATTATCAAAAGTAACTTTTGAAATTATTTCATTCAATTTTATCATGTTATTTGTACTTTCACTAGAGTTCTTTAGAACGTTAGCGATGTAGACTCCCCTCAAACCATCCACGCGATGCAGTTCAACAAAGGAATCATCAGTGACATTACTAGAAATGTACAACAACATAATGGGTGTAAAATTTAAGAGCTTAATACGATTATTAACTGCAATAAAATAGTTTAAGATTAAGTAATAAATGAACCGAATGACGTACTTAATCCATGAATCAGACCATGTCATATTTGGTTTGAAGAAAACAATTCCACTGAGAGATAAGGAAAATCGAAGATTTACCATGGTCATTGGTGACGGGCTTCTACTTCCGACATATAAGTCGGAAATGCTATTTTCGTGAGTCACGCAGACAAACATCTACATGGAAAATAAGTACTTAACTCAAATAACCATGATATTATTTCATTTCGTCGTTTATGTGAATAATTAAGGGATTATTACTTGGCCATCAAAAACGTCAGCAATATGGTAATTCTTTATTCGTTTATGTGTGGGGAATAAGGCTTGCAGAAACGGGCCGCGCTTATAAGAAATCCAAAGCTCAAGTGTGTCCTATAACATAGCCGCCATAACAAATTCATCAAAAAAACAGCGAATACGACTTTCATAATTTTGAAACGATATGATACGATCTTTTTAGCGTAGAAATAAGTATTTGATACGTACATAATAACGTAAGATTTTATGTAATGGTAGTAATGAGAACAGGATGTTAGAATGAACGTAGGAATGTGTACCCGTGAATAGCACGCGAATAAACTTGCTGACCGTTGGTTTTAATAAAAATCTCCAGAGTTGGAAAAGTCCTCCTCTGTGTGTGTAGAAATTACCCTTTGGCTCCTCTCAGTCCGAGCGGATGAGAAGAGGAGGGAAATCTCTCCATGCGTAGGACGTATATATATATAAGTTATTAGTGCGTAATAAGCTTAAATCCATTGTATTTTAGAGTGTAAGACGTTTTCCCCGGGAGAATCTAAAAACTCCTTCCTAAGTAACCGGATCTGTCTCGGACAATGGTCTCGATCTTTACGATCGTAATA
Source organism: Allacma fusca (assembly GCA_947179485.1). Classification (NCBI taxonomy): domain Eukaryota; kingdom Metazoa; phylum Arthropoda; class Collembola; order Symphypleona; family Sminthuridae; genus Allacma; species Allacma fusca. The sequence continues at coordinate 125,727 of CAMXBY010000004.1, read as the reverse complement.
AAAATAAGTTACGATAAGACCTAAGATTAAGAAAGTAATTGAAACTGATATTGCCTAAGTATGTATTGTCATGTGTTTAAATGTAAAGCAACCGGCGCCAGGCTGGCGGGGTTGGAACTTGGTTTCGGCCGGATGGTCAGGTCATAAAAATCTATTCAATTGACTTCGGATTTTGAGAGTACGGTTGCGGCCGAGTATAAATACCCCAGGAAAATCTTACAGATACACAGTCGATCTGAACACGCCGATCCGAAACGCTGTCCTCTTGGACTCTCTCTCTCTTCGTATAGCACTCGGGTTTCGGTTCTCTCCCTTTTTACTCCCATTTTATCAAAAATACTCTTGCTCTCAGAATCGAGTAGTTTTTCTGAAAGATAGCCTTTACTCTCAGAAGAGGAAGGATTTTACCACAGCTCTTCAGGCTGGTGGATTGTATTTCGAGAAATTTTGAGAAAACATTTAGAATTTTGATAGGAATTTTGGGTAACGCTTTGATAACTCGTAATAGGAATTAAACTTGAACTTTTATAACTTTATTAACTTTGTATTTAGATTTAGAGAAGGTCTTCTTTGAATTAATATTTATAATCAGAATTAAATCTTAGTGTTAACTTATATTTTAGAAAATCAAACAAAGATATTATTAAGTTCCATTTTTGTATTTGTCAAAAGTTAAATAAAATTTCTTCAACATTTGAAGAATCAAAACTTGAGGGAATTTATAGTACGTTATTTCCACTCAACTCAGACCCCTAACAGATATAACTCTGAACTTACATTCATTCCCTTTTTAGTAGCAAACATGTACTCATCTTTAATTTCAAACTCCTCTACTTCAGCAAATTTTACTTCAACATCTCCGTGTTCGACGAATGATGATACCGAAGTTAGCACAACTGATTTTTCGCCAGGCTCTTCTCTATGAATATACAGTTTTGCGGGATGTGAAGATTCATCCCAAGAAACAGACTTGACGAAATCTTGCGCCATCGTCCAAGATGCCCCAAAATCCTTCGAGATCCACATCTACACCGAAAACAGGCACAGTAATAATTATGCACTTGTACCTTCTCAGCTGTAACTCATAGATGAGATCTATCATGTGGATTATTTCCGCATACAAACTTACACGCTTCTCTGCGGTATTTTTTTCATACGCAAAAATTGTTTCCTCCGCATATGGAACAAATAGAATCTCATCTGGAACAAACGAGACACTCGTTCTTCTGAATTTAGTTCCATAATCATCAGTTGTAAAGATGAGATGATTTGTCACATCAGTAAAAATAAACTGTCAAAGAAAGTCATGAATATTAAGTTATTACAAAGACCAAACTGATTCAAAAAGACATCAACCAGTACATCTATTCTGAATAAGGAAAGACTTTTTTGTACCTTCCCGTTATTAGTTGGATGGTTGAAGAATTTGTCGAGTACAGGTTTTACCCCATCAGGCATATCCTTTCTCAAAAGAGGTGTAGCATTATCAAATGTGGCTCCATAATTTCTAGAAATGTGGAATGTGGACACTGAATTTGCATTCACATCTTTTCCAAGACAAATTATCACATCTTTGCCAGCCCAGTAGACTATCAGGGAATTATGTGATTCTTTGATCAAAGTCTAAAAAAGAAAGAATCGTCAGAAATTTTCCATTCATGAGTCTTATTGCTTATTTGAGATATTATTTATCCATAATCTATCATCTCCGAACATTCAAAATTTTGTACATATACGTATATGTAAGCACAAATTGCATGTCTACTTAAACTCTCAATATCAATTTCATACGCTCAAATAATTACGATCAGTATTAAAAAAAAATTATCGATAAGTATGACGATCGTCGATAAAAAAAACTACTGCAGTGCAGAAAAAATCTTCAAGCGTCAGAGGTTATACATAACACTCGGCTGGACAGAACTAGACTGGTCAAATATACTAATAACACTGACATTAAATTGTAATAATTACAAAAAACAATTAAAAATACGCACGAAAAACGTATTTTACCATCAAATTACGCTTACCACATGAGTTGTAATATTAGGATGAGATGCTTCTGTGTGAATATCTCGTTTCCTCCTTTCATTCTCCACTCGAGTCTCTACAAATTCTTGCTCATTGGAATTATAATACACCTGTTGAGGTGTATTTCTCTCAGAATTCGAGACAGGCTGAAATGATAGCCCCGACAATTGATTGCTATACGAAACACAAACGGTGAGCAACAGCAAGATCACTGCTCCAGGAGATCTCTGTAACCTCAAAGATGACAACATTCTCGTCCCACAAACTTTTTTAAAATGCCGACTGAAATAAAAAGAAAAACTTCAGCTCCAAGCTACCAAACATATATGTATGTACATCAAATTAGGATACTCAGTACTGGGCGTTAATTCTGTTAACAAACAATCCTAATGATAAAAGCATACTCCCCTAGAATGAAATGGCAAGCTTATACATTATAATAATTCAAGTAGTTGTGAATGAGAATCTGACAGTCAAACTAAGTGCTATTTGTCAAACTGATATGTAATAAAATTCCTAGGAATAGTGACTTCATTCAGAGGTCATCCTTTCTTGAAGCCATCATATTTTCAGAAATCTTAGTTCCCGTTGCCCACAAGCTGGAAATAATCAATAAAAAACCTTTCATACCCCTTCCTCTCTATTAGTTGTACGTCATTTAAAAAAATCAACAAATTTCAAATTCAAGCTTCCACTTCACGTTTCAGAAATAGGCAGAGCCATTTAATTTTGTCCCTTCTGCCATCCATCATATCTGTATCTGTATCTACCATATCATAAACATAACATTTTTGCAAACCCCTTGTTTTGCCGGCTGTCACGGATGTGTACCATGTATATTAGACTGAGCATGAGGAATAAGATTTCAAAAAGGGGGGGACACTGCGATGTTCCTGCCAATTAAAAATTTTAAAAAATTAGAAGGAGTGGCTCGCGAAACAAAACTGGTGTTTTTTGGTTTTTGAAGGATTCGGTTAGTCAATATCTTTCTTACATTTCCTTATTTACAAAAAAAGGATTAACACATAAAAGGGAGGGAGTGGAACATTCTCGAATAGTTACATTAAAAAATAACATTGATCTTATAAAGAGTCAAATGGATCATGTACCGCTGTGTTGATAACCTGAAACCCTTTACATAATCTCAGGAGCCGATAAGGATAAAAAGGTAAAGAAAAACTTTGGGCAACAAGATAGTGTCAACAGGGACTAAATCACGTCGGGAAAAGTGGGGGGTACAACGACCCTCGTCAAAAATGCTTCAAGTATATGACAAAAATGACATATTGTTTTGTTTTTTAGCCTTTTATTTTTGTATTGTGACTTTGGCGTTTATGTAGAACAGAACAGTGATCACTAAATTGGGTAAAAAGCGTTGCAAATTCCCAAAAACCTTTTGTCACTATTTACGAATGTCCTCATGAGTTCTTCATTTTCCAGTTCCTTTGCAATATCTGGGAAGCAGTGAATGACGCAGCAGTAGTTTAGTCTTTCCTGTTCAATTATGAATCTTACATGTTTTTATTCTCCGTAAAGTGGAAAATGATCTCTCAGCCGTCGGGGAGTTGATTGGGAGCCCGATTCGAATTTTTAAAAGTTCTTAACTTCGGAGAACATTTGACGAACTGTTGGATTGAAGTCCTTAATCCATGACAAAAATCGTATAAAGCTTCTCTCTACTCCTTCAATCCCATGTCATTTGAACATTAAGTCTCTCAGAATTGAACCTGCCCAAATCTGAAATAGCATCTACTTGGTACTCCTGTGATTTTGGTTCTAGTTAATTCCAGTTAAGCAATAGTTCTCTAACTCATGAACTTTCTTGATCCCGGGCTGATCAAAACGACGCTTGAGTTCCGCAACAACAAGGTCGATCGAAGTGTTGAATACGTTTTGGTACTTTACTTCTGCAGTTGTAAGGATAGGCGGATTATTTATTCCATACCGCTTTCATGTTTTGCGCATTCGGTCTAGAGAAGAACGTTCTAAATGAAAACAGCCACAGGCTTCGTACTTGCGATTCCAAAGCCCACTGACGATGTACTGACCTTTCTGCTTTCTAAAATTGTCAATGCACACATTCAAAGCTTGAACAGTTCCACTGATGGTAGAACGCTGTGTTTGTGTGATTTTGCTCAAAATCTCGGTTGGGTTCAAAATGTTGTGTAGAAGGAGAAAACCAAAATAAGTCTTCCTTTTTTGAGCTGTGTATATAAACCAGATGCTTTAGTTGCACATTTGCCCGCTGACTTCGCCAGTGTGTAAACATTTTAAGAGGCACTCATAATTTTGCGGTGTAGTGGTTGATACAAGGCCCTCTAACTGTCCATCTCTTGGAACAAAGGGGCTGAACCCTAACTTCTGAAAATTCTTCATTGTCTTCAAATGAAACTTTCCTGTGCTCAATTCATAGTCATCATTCCACTATATGTACTGTGTACTACCTAAACCTTGAGGTTCTCTAACTTAGAAGCTTGAATGACGTACCAAAGATGACTGGTGCGACATGATGCACTATCTGTAAACTGATAGGAGCGAAACGTTTTCACTGTTTTTCTGTCATGGTTGGGCATTTGTACACTCATGTAATTACATTTTAGGTTACTAACTGATCTCACGAATGTCTGAATTTGGTAAATTTAGAGCTACTAATTTTGGAACTTGACATTTATTGTCGAAATTGAGGGGGGTACAATCCATATACTGTACCACCCTGGATACAATCAGAGGGGTACACTGTACCACCTGTACCATAGGGTTGTTTAGTCCCTGAGTGTCAACACTCCCTTGTGACCTTTTGGGAAGTCGCACAACACGAATGATCCCAAAGTAGATATACATGCACCTGATGTTAAACTTTAGATATGATAATCACTCTAATGAAAAACAATTCGGAAATCTTTAAAAAATATATGATTCCAATATGACACGAAGTGTAACAACCTCTTAAGTTGCAGCATTCAAACCAAAATATAAACATAAAGTTCTTTTAGTATAAGGACACCATGTAAGAGAATTTTTCTACATGGGCAAGGATATTTTTAAGAATTCTCCTGCCCACAAAGTAATGATTATAATTTTGCAATAGATAATTCGAAGGCTACTATTCAAGATTATGAAGTAAATTATTAATTTTAAATTTTGCTCCCTCATCAAAATTCAGAATTTCTTATGGGAAATAACATTCAAAACTTGAGTCAAGACGCACGTCCCCTGTGGAATTTTTTCGACCTAAAACATTATGCGGGCACTATCACAGCTCTAACCAGAAAGACTCCGCAACTTCTGTGTTACTGAAGTCACATACGTCTACGTATGCATCTCTTCCTCAGTAAAATGATAAAGAAGTCCTGATATTAAACATTGTTTAATCCTTTGTTTGAATCCTTTGTTTGGGTACGGTTATGTTATGTTCTCCTCACTTGATGCATTAAAGGTGTCCGCCTATCCTACGTGTAGGCCTATTTGTAGGGTGCAAGAAATTTTTTGAAGAGGTTTGTAGCCAAAATAGGGTGCAGGAATATACGCTAATACCTATAGCCTACAAACAAATTAGGCTTTGCCGTTGTAGAACTATACAGGCATATACAGGTTACTGAAGCATGCCATGTTCCTTTAATGGCATTTAGGACTGGTAAAATTAAAATTAAAGAACAACCTTCCAAACTGCGTGTGTTAAGGTGCACATCAGGTGTGACAAGTTCGTGCGGTTTCGCCTTGATCTGCGCTGGAAACCTCATCATGTTGAGTTCTAAATATTTGCTAAATTGGAGATTCAACCACTTGAGTGGAAATTTGAGTTTAAGCACAATTCAAATTTAAAAAGAGATTTACTATGAGATAATGTTGTCAGCCAGTTAATACATTCACAGTTACCTTATTTCGCTGATTATGGGAAAATTTTCGTATGATATTTAGTTTGTGAATTCGTAAGTACTACAGCCTTTTAACCAACATTGTGTAACTTGGGCACAATTTCCGGCGCAAACCAAGGTGAGAACGGCAAACTGTTCTGCTCTTAGGGTCTTTGGTCAAGGTAACTAAACTCAAATAACTATAGTTCATTCCGAACCCATACACTGGGAACTTGAGGCAGGGTTTCCAATTATTGGAGAACCAAAGAATGCGTGTAAGTAGCCTGTCGATATAGTGAAAAGTATGAGGAATGTAAAATGGGTGTAGAATAAATTGAGCTATTTCGCCAAAAAACGTAGGTTTATAACTTGCACATAGGCTCTCCTTAAAGGAAGGATGTAGGGTAGGCTGATCACTTCGGTCATTAAAAAGCAGGCATATTTACAGACTCGGTCCAAATTGTGGAAGGATTTGGGCTAGGCTGAGTCCTTTGGGCACCTTTGTGATGCAAGCTTTTGTCCAGTAGCCAACACATCTGGTACTGTGTACAATGCTAATTGTAAGTCTAGCAAGATTGAAGTGTTGACAGATGTTTATATTGCATATTTAACATCCCATTCGCACATTTTATGGTATGTATATAGATAAGTCATATAGATTCTTAAGCATTTAACATGCAGTTTTGACCGCCCCAAGTCCTGTTTACTATTAACGTAAAAATGGTTACAGCGCGTAAAAAATTGTCGTCCCCTGAGCATACGTTATGTTAGGGTTTGACTATATTAGGAAGGTCACAGCTTGTAGGGTTCTTCTTTCGTGTCAGTCACCATTAGTTCAAACCTGTTGGTCATAAATGTCATTTTTTTCAAATTTGTCCAAACGGCAACATATTGTTCTTCATAGCAGAAATTGTGAAAACGGGATAGCATCTAATGTAGAATTTGGACGAAAGGAATTATATGATAAGTAAGAATGGGAATCTGTTGCCTTTGTATAAACGGTTGTTTCAACTGTATAAGCTAAATGATTAGGAGTAGAATACATCCAATGACTGCTGGATACAGGCCATGCTACAGAGATGACATATACAGCCCATGTTAACGGCTGCTGCATACAGGCCATGTTATCGGGCTGTCCTATACATTTGCACAGACAACTTTGCATAGGGCAGCCTAATGTATTAATTACTTACGTACGTAGCTCCTTCACACATATACGTACATACGTACTGCACACAGAAAAGACGATGAAGGAGTGGAATGAAATCGTACACTTGTCTTGTTCATTTGTACTTATATATGTACTTAACGTGAATACATCCAATGGCTGCTGGATACAGGCCATGCTACAGAGATGACATATACAGCCCATGTTAACGGCTGCTGCATACAGGCCATGTTATCGGGCTGTCCTATACATTTGCACAGACAACTTTGCATAGGGCAGCCTAATGTATTAATTACTTACGTACGTAGCTCCTTCACACATATACGTACATACGTACTGCACACAGAAAAGACGATGAAGGAGTGGAATGAAATCGTACACTTGTCTTGTTCATTTGTACTTATATATGTACTTAACGTGTGTAACTGTGTTAACTACTAACGTTTTGACAAATTGGAAATACGTTGAGAATCTGCGTGTAGCCGTGTAAGATCAATACGTTTTATCATATTAAAAATCGTTCCTGTGTGTAACAGTGTAAATCTAAAATATATGCACATTAATTAAATAACAAAATCAGACCATCCCGTTAGCAAGTAATGGTAGAGTGTTGATGCATGCTTCAAAGGTAAGTTATCAAATACGGATAGGTACATAAAATATTTTCAGTTATGATAAAAATGAATGACAGGACAAAAGGGGGTCGTTAAATTTTTGCGAATTTAGTACGAATTCGGCAATTTAACGGTAAAAATGTCGGAGTTTTTTGTCTCTCTACAGTCCAATGCTAGTTTAAATATTTTCCCTGAAAACACTGTCGGGAATTTTAAAAACAAGCTAAGTGGAGTGATACGATTAAATTCGGATTCATGGGAAGCTGCTCTAGTAGACTGTTCGTACATATATGGACATGTTATTATAAAGAAGGATGAAAAACTCGGGAGCGTACAGTTTTTGTGGTTTGATAAAGAAAGTGGGGAAGCTCATTTTATTGAGTTTGATTTCTTGTCTACAATGGATATAAGAACTTTGCGCGAATTATTGGAGATGTTACCGGAAATATGTCCAATTACTAATATAGTCATTGCGGGTCATATATTTCGGTGTGAAATTTATCAGGAGACAAAATCTTTACACAAGATATGTTTTAGCCCCAAATTAAGTGCAATATTAGGGATAGATGACTATGATACGGGATTAATTGGCGACGCATTTCCTAAATTGACGTATAATCCTGGAGCGGATAATAAATATCTATCTATCGGCATGGAGCAACATGATAATTTCTATAAAATATCATTTGGCAGCGGACAGAAAACTCAAGATTTTGGCGTTGCTGTATCAAAGGATTATAGCTCTGAGGCAAGGCATGAAAAAACAATTGTTCCAAAGGAATCAAGGGAAAAGGTTGCAAGTGCCATAGAAAATTACAGAAAAGACACCACACCGATAATAATTAAGGGAACTCAACCCGTGTATGCTAATGCAGGGAATACTAAATTGTTTTTATATTGTAATATAATTCAACCACAGTATCTTGCAGATGTGCAAGCTCCATGCTTAAGGATTATACCATATAAAGGGGCATATGGTGAAATTACTCACAATTCCTTCGCACCTCCTCACTTTTTAAGCCTAAGTGTTTCCGAATTTGACATTATTCACGTTTGGGTACTCACGGAGACAGGTGAACCTGTGAACTTTGACTTTTCTTCTTTTTCAGTGACAATAAAATTTCGGGAAAAGAGAATTTTAAAATGAATACTAGACCTTTTAATTGTAATGACGATTTGGACTTGTTTTATCGACGCCTCCCGCATCAAATTGGAGGTGCAATGATGCCTGACGGTCAGTTCTACTTTGCTGGACAGAAGTATGCAGAATTGACGTGTGTATCTCCCCAGGGAAGGAATAGTGGCTAAAATATATAATATATTAACATAATTAGTATATTATTTCACTTTTTTTCTTTCTCATTGTACATTTTATCAGCATTTACATAAACAACAGTTTTTTTCTCAGAGAACAACTAAATGTGTCACAAATTATGATTTATGTAAATAACGAAAATCCTTACAAAGATTGTGGGGAACACACGAAAGAAGACAATAATAGCGTAGGGTTCCTTAGTTGAAGTCCTTCGCCTTGGCATTCATTTGCAGTCAGGATCCTCGCGTCTTCCATCCACTTTTCAAAACAGTGGGATTGGATTTCCCAGTCAGCAAGAAGACGGAAAAGTATGGGGTACGGTGGATGTTTTGACACTGCTTTTCCAGTATTGATGTTATAAATACCGGTACGAAAAACAGGTGCAATCCAGAATGATCTCGGATGATCCATTGCCTCTTGGTAGATGAATTGCTTGCCACAGAAGATTAAATCCTCACATTGCCTCGCGTAAAGGTTAAGATCTGGACCGGTATTCACTTCAACAATAGAACTTGGCATAAATTCCACAACTCGACCGGTAAAGTTCTTACCAAACCGTTGCAATACTTGAATTTGCGCCATTCTAAGATTTGGGGATGATTTCAAAAATGAGACAGGCAAATGAGGAAAAGTAGTCAGAGTTAAGACAAGAGGAATAATGAACCAGGGATAATATTAGGGATGAGTACTTGCATTAGGAAATATGACACCCTGATTATTCAATGAGACTGACGACTCGCAGGCACCATTGTCTGGAGCATTCGATCTCAGTCGTGCAATCATAGTCAAAGTGAGATAATCCAAGAGGGTCTTTCTTTATCATAATTGCCTGTATCAAACATTTTCTTATTGTGAATTGTTGTGGTTTTTCTGCATTATAATGTATTCGTGCAGTGTTTGTGGTAGAAGCTACGATAATTTAGATGATCATAATGATCAGTATCATATCGACTGGTGTGAAGTGTTTGAAAAGAATCCTTGGATAGGTATACTATTTTTAACATGAAACTAATTGCCTAAATAATTGTCAAAAAAAAATAATTGCCTAATGGTGTATATTTATAAGCATTGAAAGAGGATTGTACATATATCGTTTTTTGTTGTGATTTTATGTCAGATGTGGAGGAGAAAAATGACGGGCAAAGTAATATGGAGATGGAGGAAGTATGTCAAAGTAGTTCAGGGAGTGGAAAGAAAAATGGAATGAATGAAAACGGAAAGGATAGCCATGCTGTGCCTGTAAATGGAGATGAGACGCAGACAATTTCTGCTAGTACTGCAAATGTGGCAGGTAAACTTATTTTCATTTGTGAGATCAACGAAATGCAAAAAATGAAAGGAATACGGTGCTTGAGAAAGATATTTCCAAATTTTGAATTATTGTTGAAATTTTGTAAAATTGTAGATGAATCAGTTTTGAGTGTGAACAATAACGTGAGGGATCAGATGACAGATGGAAACATTAGCTCTCACAAATTACGTAAGTTTCTAATATCAATATATATGGTATGTGATGTTACTTTTGATTTATGTATGTATAAGTATAATATAAGCGTATATTGATTGTAGTTGGTCAGAGTAGCGAGGATTGTGCAATCCCATCATGCAGTCTGCAACGAGAGGAATTTAATCCATCTGCTCCACCAAATACTCCTGGGAACTGGATGACACAGAAAGAAGGTGAGCATTGCGAAATCCCATATTATGTTACATGCAGAGATAATATTAGAAATGCTTGCTTACACTGGCATGTGTTTATATAGCTAAAACGAAATATGGAGCATACGAACAGGATGATTTTTTAGAAATGCAACAGGAACCGGAACTGTCCCCAATATTACCAGAGGACATTGCAGAGGCGATTTTGGACAACGAGGAAATGCAGGCCATAGTAATGAACAACCAGGATGTAGCTTTTGGCGCAATGGAACAGCCGGGACAGGCCATGGAAGTAATTCCACAACAAGAGATTCAAGTGGACAGATTGGCACCACCCTCAATGGATCACAATGCCCCAAATCTTCCACAAGTAGAAGTCATAGACATATCGGACGACGAAATGTCTTCAAAGATGGAAAAGACGGAGGAGGAGAATGCAAGCGAATCCGGATCATGCCCCCGTACGGATATGGTCACGGGAATGGAAATCAAAGACGTGAACCCACAGAACCAGGATTGTTCAACGGAGGAAATTCCGTCGAGCGAGGACTCGGAGTATCAGGAACTCAAAACATCTATCATGAGATTGAGAAAGCTGAGAAAGAGGATCATAGTGTACAGCTCGGACGAGGACGAATGTTAGGTAAGAAATTAATTTGAAAAATAGGGAGCATATGTTTTATATTTGTGATAATGTTTACGTATTTGTTAATATTCTAATGATTATTATTTTATTTATCTTTTTACATGAAATAGAGCAAGAAAGTGAAGGTGATGTATCTCAGCAAGCACAGCATCAACATTTGCAGCAACCACAGCAAATAGACTTTGAGGAGCAGCTCACACACCAGATTCAACAATACAGACAACGATTTTGTACGTTATGTGGTATTCAATTCCAAACAAGAGCAGATTTAGATATTCACAAGTTTAATATACATAGGTCAGTCTATTATGACAATCAAACTAATAATACACAAACTGGAGGGAATCCAAGTTTTAGTAATAATAATAATAATAATAATGAATTAGGATTAAGGTTTTTATTGAAAGCCAATGCTTTTGAAACATGTCAGGAGTATATGTTATCGATAGGAAGCCATGAATTTATGTCAATTAGTGGTCTCTTTTCAACAATTCGTAATATTCTAAGGGATTCAATGAAGAAAATTTTAAGGGAAAAACAGAGTAGCTCATTTTTTGCCCACAGTAAAATCTTGATGGAGAAGCCATTTGCAGAGAACAATATTCGAGAAACATTTTTTATCAACTCAATGTGCCACAAGATTTTAGATGAATGCATGATCAATTCAACAATTGATCTAATGTGCAAAAAAATGTCAGATGATGTGGACACACTTACTACAAGGTCAAGTAACTGGTGTATTTTAAAAATCACCGAGTTTTCATTTAGTACTGTACCATTTAACCCATTAAGTGGAGGAGACAGTACCTATTTTGAAATGCCTGAAGGGCTAAAGGCGAAACATTGTGTTGTTAATGTAGAGAATTACAATGATAAAAAATGTTTCTTGTACTCGATTTTAGCAGAACTTCATCCTCTATATAGAGGAAATAAACGGTGTAAAGCAAAGGCAACTAAAGTTGAATCTTATACGGAAATTTCTGAGACAGTTAATCACGAATGTTTGAAATATCCCGTGAAAATAAAGCACATTCACAAGTTTGAAGCTGCAAATCCGGAAATTTCCGTAAATGTTATTGGGTATGAAGAAAATGGTCAAGTTTATAAAACCAGATATGGACAAAGTAGGAAACGTGGAAATGTATATCCCATGTATGTAAGTAAAAATGTTACAGCTAACAAACATATTGATCTGCTCCTAGTAACACACAATGGGCAAAATCATTATGTTTTGTTAAAGCAGAGTGAGGAAAATCCCACAAGTGGACTTTCCGGACTTGTAAATAAAGTCCGTTCGGGACAGAAATTTTACTGTTACTCATGCCTTTCCCATTTTCTTACACCGGAAACATTAGCACGGCATCGTGAAATATGTGTTACGTATAAACCCCAGTCGGTAAGATTCCCTCGTAGTAAAACGTACAAATTCATGGATTTTAATCGCACATTAACACAATGGTTTGTGATTTATGCAGATTTTGAGTCCATATTAAAACCGATTCATAGGGAACAGTGTCCTCAAATAGATAATTGTACGGATATCAATTGTATGTTCCATCATGCTTCTAATACAGTTAAGTTGTCGGAGCATCTTCCTTGTGGTTATGCGTATGTAATTAAGCATCATTTGGGAGAAATATTATACTGGGAAAGGTATCGTGGGGAAGATGCTCACGAGAAATTTATTGAAAGTATAATTGAACATACTCAACCGTACTTTGATGAATTACGTGAATGTCAAAAAAGAAATGCAAATGCTCCCCTTTTAACCCCAGAACAAGAAGATGAAAGAGATAGGACAGTTAATTGTTATTTTTGCAAGCAAACATTTCAATATGATGAGACTAAAGTGACTCATCATGATCACATTACAAACCTTTTAGTCGGATTTGCCCATTCAAATTGCAACATAAATGCAAGATTGAAGTTTTTCATTCCGGTTTTTTTCCACAACTTGTCCTATGATTCACAGTTTATATTTAAAGGTATAAAGTCTGACAATGATGATATTTTGAAGGTAACCTCAATTCCTCTTACTCATGAAAAGCATGTAAGTATATCTATAACTACTAAAAAGCGTAATGTTATAAGATTTGTCGATTCATTGAAATTTTTGCCAGAATCCCTTGAAACTATTGTTGAAACTGCTCGAAAAGACGGGACAGGAATTTTTGTTACTGTCAAAGAATTATTCAAGGATTTTTCGAATGAAAGTGTGGAACTGTTATACAAAAAACAGTACTATCCTTACGAATATATGAATGATTTTTCAAAATTTAATGAAACGAAATTACCGTCACGTGAACACTTTTATTCTTCTTTAAAGGAAAAAAGTATTAAGGAGGAGGAATATCAACATGCAATCAATGTATGGAATGCATTTAGTATAAAGAACATGGGAGAATTCCATGATTTATATGTTTTAACAGATGTTGCTCTTTTATGCGATGTGTTTGAACAATTTCGAAGAACGACATTTCGAGCATTTTCGGTCGATCCTGCCCATTATATTAGCCTACCAGGTTTAAGTAAAGATGCATCGATTTTAATGAGTAAGACAGAATTTGAGCTAATTCAGCAGCCCGACATGTATTTATTTTTGGAAAAAACAATAAGAGGTGGTATAACTCAAACTTGTCTCAAAAATGCAGAAGTTAATAATCCTTACATGGGATCATTATATGATGCTGAAAAACCACACAGCTACCTGCAGTATTGGGACATGACAAACCTTTACGGTTATGCCATGTCTCAAAGCTTACCATATGCAGGTTATGAGTGGGTACAACAGTCCAAGTGGAAAGACAAGACAATACCCGAAATCAAAGACTGGATAATGTCTATTTCAGACGATGACACAAGGGGATATTTTTTTGAAATTGATTTCTTCATACCATCTGAATTACATGATTATTTAAGTGAATTACCTCCTGCCGCACAAAAGTCAAATGTTGAATTTGACGACCTTTCACCCCAATCCCAAGACCAACTTCATCAACTTGGAATTTGTATTAAACAGCTTCAGGGGGACAAATTGATTTGTGACTTAAAGCCAAAATCCAAGTATGGTATACATTACCGTGCATTAAAGGTATATCTGAAATTGGGTATAGTTATAACAAAGGTACATAGGATTATGTCATTTTTGCAAAAAAAGTGGATGAAACCGTATGTAGAATACTGTGCTAGACAACGATCTATAGCAACATCAGTGTACGAAAATAAATTGTTCAAATATTATCCAAATGTATGTTATGGCAGAATGTGTATGGATAAACGCAAACATAAGAATAGTCGGTTTGCACGGAGTTCGACGCAATGTAAGTATTGGGCAAATAAACCAACTTTGGAGAGTATGGAAATTTTGTTTAGTGGAGATATGGTAATATTCTATATGAGCAAATTATCTATATGTTTGGATAGTATGATAGCGTCGGGTAGTGCTGTGCTTGATATTTCCAAAGCACACATGTATGATTTTCATTATAATTTTACTAAAAAGTACTACCCAGGTGACATTTCACAAATATGTATGATGGACACTGATGCATTTGTATACCTTTTTATAACAGATGATTTGTATGTTGATTTAAAAAGATTGTATCAAAATGATAATGGCAAACGATTTGATTTTAGTGTTTATGCTAACTGTAAAGATAAGAGAAAGGAATTATTGTACACCAATGAATTTAAAGGAATATTAGGATTAATGAAAGATGAAATGCCCAATAGTATCTTAGTTAAAGGTGTATTCCTGGCACCAAAATTGTACTGTTTGCTAAAGTTGGATGATTTAGAGTTAGAATTTAATTCATACATTAAGGCAAAAGGAATTGTTATGAGAGCAAGAAAGAATAGAATTAAGTATGAAATGTTTGTAAAATCTCTGGAGGAAGGTATTGTATGGGACATACCGATGACGACAATACGAAGTTATAAGCATGAATTGTACACCATTACAATGAATAAGAAGGCATTGAGTAGTTTTGATTCGAAAAAGTTTTGGATCAGTAAGTATAACAGTCTTGCTTTTGGACATAAAGACATTCCTGAATTTCAATAAATATTTAAGACTATAGCTATGTAGTAAATATGTTAGTTACAAATAAGAAATCTGATTGATTACACATATGTTGTTGTTGTTGTTGTAATTGCTGATGTTGTTGTTGTTGTGTGAGAATTGAATAAATAGAAAAAATATCAAAAAATCACATCATTATTTTCATACAAAAATATGGCAAGTGGGGATAATTTTGATTACAAATTAAGGGTCCCGGGTAATTTAATTATCGCGGGTCCAAGCCAGTCTGGTAAATCAGTTCTTGTTAGTGAAATAATAAAGCGTCGAGATGACATTTTTGAGCCCAAAGTTGAGCGTATAATTTATTGCTTTTCTGAAAATCAACCAGTTTTATTTGCTGAAATGCAAAAACATGCAGAAAATAAAATTGAGTATGTGAGAGGTCTCGAGTATGATGTCGATGAAGGAAACACACGACCAGTGCTTGTGATAATTGACGATCTAATGACGGAAGCCACAACAGGAAAGAAAGTTGAAAATTTATTCTGTCGTGAGAGTCATCATAGAAATATATTTGTTATACTTATCCTACAGAATTTCTATCAAAAAGGTGCAACAGTGCTAACAAGAAATGCCAAATACATCATATGTTTCAAATTTGTCAAAGATTCGACATTTATTAACATTTTAGGAAGGCAGATAAATTTTGGAAAAACAGATCAAGTTTTGGAATCTGCATACAAAGATTCAACATCAAGACCACATGGTTATGTTTTTATTGACACTAGTGCTACACAAAAAGACTCTCATAGATATAGATCATGTATCTTTCCCGATAAACAATGTACAGTTTATGTGAAGAAATGAAAATAAATTTAACACATATGTACATCTTATTGCTTACAAGTATTATCAGCATCTGCATGCTCATCTTCTTCATCAGAAGTGTCTACTCTACAATAGTACCAACTAGGTCTAGCTTTCATTCGCTGTGACATAGTCTGATTATGATGCATAGATATTTTTCGATCATACAGTGCTAAATTCCTATTGGAGTTTTCGGGGCTGTCATAAACAGTTTGTTGATAACATTCTACTTGTGGAGTATCACTGTCATCAGAAGGGAAGGTTGGCAAACTTGGGAAGTACCCATGTTCGTCATCCGTTTCATACGGTTCATCACAACTATCAACACATGGTAGTTTGGGATAATAACGAAGTTTTATCTCACGTTCAGTTGTGCACACAAAATCAGGCAAATCATCGTATGACTCATCCCTCTGCTTTTTTGCAAGTTCTCCAATAAAGTCAAGATCAAACATTTTTTCATCCAGAACTTTCCAGATCTCCTCGAAAAAGTGTTTGAACTTATTTGAAGAAATTGCCAGATCCCGGAGCGGGAATTGTTCATCAATAACTTCTGTATGAGCAGTGATTGGTCGTGGAGCTCTATCATGTACAAGTTCAACCAATGAGCTCCAAATAGGAGATGATGTACATGCTTTGTAATTAAAGTCAGTACATATACGACGAGTCTCGTTATCGAAAAATATAAATGCATATTTCCTGATATCATCTGTAATACCAAAATTCCAAATACATTTTTGAAAGCACAAACCATACTGTCTATGTTCCATGTAGAATGATTCGTAGGGACGTCCGTAGGACTGACGATGAACACGAAAATGAGTTGGATTGAGTGATTTCTTATCCCCTGGTCCGTCAATGGAATACCATCTTTCAATCTCCATCAGAGTAAAATTGGTCTTCACCCTATCAAAATAGTACCCCTTTGGTCCCAGAGAAAGGTAGTGTTGATAGGCACCATCCAAATACCGATTATCGACCTGCTGACTAATACCATCTGCAAAAATACATAAAATGAATATGATTATGATTATGATAAATACAAATAAACAAAATGTACAAAGACATCAGGCATAGGCATTAACTTACATAACAAATATCATCAAAATGATCAATATCATGTTATACTAGAGCTATTTAGCAATGATTATACTTACGTAGGTACGAGGAAAAGTAAATCCAGTTTGACGAAAGCCAGTTGACTGTCCTTTCCATCCAGACAAACAATTCATGGTCAGATTTGAATGGAAGGTGTATTTTCCCGCTCCTTCTCATGGCACGTGATAACACTGAACCGTGAAAGAGTTTTCCGTGGGGACATAGTGAGTGGAACAATTTGAGATCTGGATCGTTATCCTGGTTTAAGAGTAGAATACCTGCAATTCCAGGAGTTTCCACAACACTTTATAAATATTCTGATATTTCCTCAAAATATTTTTCCGGCTCCTGCCTAGCATCTTCTTCACGGAAACTTTTTCGATACTGGTACACATGTCTTGTATTGTCCAAATCTTTCCACAATTTAGGGTTGACTCCGTAAAAGTCAGAAATAAATCGTATGTGCTGACCATTTTGGTAAAATGCACGAGCCTTGTAATATCCGAATAAAATTCGTGACATGATTAATATTCTCGATCAACTTTTTTCTCTAGCTCCCTTACTATGTTCAGCTTGTTGAAGAAATACTTTGAATAAGGAATGATTATTGAAGTGCTATAGTATCATGTGAGATCGATTCGAGTCATTTCTGCGACGGCGTTGCATCGCCCTCCCCCTCCAGGAGCTTGGCTGGATAAAGGGAAGGAGGAGAGGGTAGGAAGAAAAGGGTCCAGCCAAGCTCTTTTCCTTTCCTCCACCTTACCCCTAATCCTTCCGTATTATGCTAAGAATCTTACCCCCAGATTTTTTTTATATGATATTACGTACTATCGATGAATTTCATATGTAAGTGATAAGAATCAATATTGGGAAGCCATCAGTTGAAATGAATGTTCATATACATAATATAATTATTATTTCGTCTTTATTGTTATTCAACAACTTTTCGGTCTATTTTTATTCAAATAATATATACATATATATATTCTGGATGGAATGATATATTCATGGAAATTGAACAAAACAAACACATTTGGAAGAAAAATCAAATATCAAGTTCTGATTCATCGATTTCACTTGCAACATTGGCGTACATGTTATAACAATTTTCAAGAGCCTGTCCCATTGCCTGCATATTATCACCTTTGAGACTGTAATAATAAGATAACCTTTGAATCAGCCATGGAATTCTGCTAATGTTCATGTTGACTGTCTTCCCCATCCGCTTGATGTAGACAAATGTTAGCTCATTTCCCTCGTACGGTAGAGTACGATAATAACATGACACGATCTTCTGGTTAGAAGCACTAGCTACAGCATCTACAACAGGTGCCACAGGGTCGATAATAGATTTAGGTGCAGGAGCAGTTGAATCACCAACAATATCCGCAGCGGCAGCAGCATCATATGGACGTTTTCGTTCTACATCAAAACCATCACCATCTCCAATGACTTGTTGATGAGTAGATGAGCCCAAAATATTTGACTCCTCTCCAATAGTATCGGAGACGGGTAAATCCATTGAGCCAGAATCCGGGTAGCGAAAATCAACTGATGATGATGATGAACCGACAACAGGGGTAGGTATGATTCTTCTCCCCTCAACAATTTCGGAATCCATCAAATCTGTGCTGCGTTCTTGGCGGCGATAGGGATGATTCAATGCTCCTTCTCCAGGTTTCGAACCTATAAGTAGAAACCCCAGTTTTATGTAATAACTTTCAAGCAATACGTACATCATTCATGTCAACAAACATCTTTATGCGTTTAACTTAAAAGCAACTACTAAAACAGGTGAATCTACTTACCAGAAAGTTGAGTTTTCCGCCTCATATCAAATCGCTTATGCACAATTTCCATTACAGGTTTACGAAAATTCGAATCCATTTTGAAATTAATAGAAGGTTAAAAATAATCAAAAAATATAACTATTAAAACTTGAGAGATTGAGAGTGTTAGTTTTGACGCTGCTGATTATAGCTGCTGTAATTTGCCAACTGACTTAATCCTTCTGTGAGAGAGTAGACCATCTCCAGAGGCAAGGCAACTCCCACGTAGGGGGTGGAACCTTCAGCGATATCCCTTGACGTTCCCTGACGCGATCTGTCCCGGATATTTAAATGAGTGTGTCCAGGACCGCCAAGTTCGTTCCCCACATATAACACCCAACTGCTTTCCAATTCTATTTTTGGATATATGTTGCCTTCAATGGGCGTGCTTTGAATGCGTAAATGAAGAGGGACAGAATGAATTACCGACTGAAAACTAGTCGTTGATTTGGTTCTCTTCATTTGTTTTGGCTCTTTGTAAATGGTTGGAATACCTGGTGGATAAGGAGGGTATGGAAGCGATATTTCTTTGACGCCCCTCTCTTGTTTTGAGGTTGGTTTTGAACTCTTGACTGATGAAGAACCTTTGAGGCTCATATCAACTTGCGCTTGCGCCATGCCGGAGTTGCAAACAATACAATTACACTTATATGAAATTTTTTCACAAATGCCTGGCGCAGACGTTGAACAAAGGGTTTTACGATATTCTTCAAAAATATCTACACAGTATGAAAACAGGCACATTATACCTCAAAAGATAAATTACAAATGACTAACTTTTTGCAGTTCTTGGGCGTAATAGCACCCGTTTACGGGGACTTTATCTGATGACTCTAAATAATATGTCCATGGTTGCGTGTTAGCAATCCTAGTAACTGTGTAAATATTTTTTTCCCATGAACCCAGATACCCCTTATGAAACAGCTTGCGGGACTCCACACGCAAAACTTTGTCACCAACATGGAACTTTGGTTTTGATTTTGGTTTTTCCTGTGCATGACCCCCATACAACTTTCGATATACTTCAACCTCGTTATCTTTTGTAACTTCAGAGGGAGCCATGCCTATACTGGAATGTTTTGAATTATTATAATTATTTACAACATGCTGCAAAATTTTTAAATATTTTTTGGTTTTCATGTGCGTTAGGTATCTTGAGATCCTTTCAAAAATAGTACGATGTAATCTTTCAACAAGGCATGCTTTAGTACTTTTTAAACTGGTACTAAAATGTTCGATTCCGTGCTTTTTAAAATAACTTTGAGTTTGCTTCGATGTAAACTCTAATCCTGCGTCACTCTGAATTTTTTTGGGATATACTTTAGAAGTTTGAAAAATAGTTTCAAGTCCGTTTATAACAGTTTCTGGTTTCTTGTTTTTCAAGGGTACAAAGTAGGCATATTTTGAGAATCCATCAATACATGATAATAAGTAGGTTATAAAACTATTTTGTCTCTTATATTTCCTCACGTCAACTAGGTCAATCACATATTGATAATTCATGCACGGAATGTATACTTGCCTACGCGGGAATTTTCTTTTGATAGGTTTATGATAAGTGTAGGACTTTAAAGACGAAAGTCTATTTTCGACTTCCTTTCTGTTGTAGTTTTTATCCGACTTGTTATTTTCTAAGAAATGATTAATACCACCAAAACTTCCATTTTTGTGTATATTTAAATACTGCTCTTCAACAGTAGGTTCTTCCATCTTATACAGCCTAAATAATAATGACATCAACGTTACACCGGCAGATTACTTTAATTGACGAAACTGATAACATCAACAGGAGTCATCAAAATGATTTCAAAAATAAGAAGGCATAGACATTTTTTGGGGTACATTGCAAACTGCGGCAAGCATCAGCGTATTAAGTGTATTAAAAATGCCGATAAATCAGAAATAAAGGCATTGTGTGAATGCATGTTGAATGTTTATAAAGGAAACGTCAATATTCCAAAACAAACAGTGCAAAAACTTGTTCCATACAAGAATGTTTTAAACAAAATTGCATCTAAAAAATATAAAAAACATTCCAAAAAGGAAAGAGCTATTATTGTTCAAAAAGGAGGAGGTGCATTCATTCCGTTAATTCTGGCATCTGTTTTACCAACACTCATCTCAAAGTTAGTGAACAATTAAAATATATGATGGCCAGAAAAATGAAGTTAATCTCAGAATCAGACTATGAACTACTAATGAATTTTAAACGTGCAAAGACAGAGAACGGGTCCTTGAACTTGGAAGAACAAAAAATGAAAGTTTTATCTGAAAATGAGAAAATTCCCGATGATGTACGCGCTATATTGTATAACGACGCAGCCAGGAGACTGTCAAAACAACGTGCACTTGAAGCATCAACACCAATGTTAGTTTCGTCAGTTCCATCAAATCGAAATAATTATGCAAGTAATGGTGAACCAGATGATGAAACTGGACGATCCTTGAATTTAAATACAGTCACAGCATTGCCAATGATGAGGAAAAACCATACCTCACATGCAATTGACCTTGCAGACCGGACAGATATGTACCGAAAAAATGGCAAACATGAGATGAAAATTAAATCACCACTAGCAATAGAAGCAAACAACAAACCTGTGAAAAAACCCATTGAAAAACGAGTGCACGCTATTATGAAGTCATTACGTGCGTCAAATATTTCTTCCAATGAAAATGGCGAGATAGTTGTTGATGGTAAAAATGTTCCCTTTTCTAACATTAATGTCTTGGCAAAAGCCTTGGCATCGGGACGTAATTTGGAATCCACCATTGGCTACGCTGAAATTGTTCCTCTTTTAGTAAAAAACAATGTCCCCTACAAGGTCATTTCAAAAAATGTTCAAGATTCATGGAAATACTCGCTTCCTACAAATGTCACCCCAAAAATATCCACCACTGGAAAACGAATCAACCGTGGAATCAATAAACGGTGGGAACAATATTAGCTTCAAATGATTTATTTTTACATTTTAAATGGTGTACAACACTGTACTGAATATTTTGTACTAATTTGACGTCTAGCTGCGGTTGGCAATAAAATTTGTTTTCCGAAATTTTTAATTTGTTGATCATTTTTTCTAGGATCATTTGAAAAATAATGATACACACTAAGAAGACAACATCCACGATTCATTTTCATTAAAAAATAAATGGCATATAATCCACAAACATTAGAATTTAGAGACTGTAGGCATTTGATGTTTTCAATGACTTCACACTGAAGTATATTTGCAAATTTGGTAAAATCATCAGCATAGGATTTTATTCCAAAACCATAGCTACAAAAGAAATACAATGGTCCATATTTTTTTGGTACATACAAGGCTACCCAATGGTTTCCTGGTTGTGTTTGAGGTTCATCATTAACTACTAATGCTATAGGGTAGTGCAACAGGTTCACATTTTGTAAACAATCACAGGGTATTACATCGTAATTAACTTTTTTGGGATTAAAAATTATGTCTAACAACTGACGTATTTGATTAGTATCCATAGCCACTTATAAAATATTGTTAAAATCTTTAAAGAAAACGTTCTTGTAACGATCAATATGAAGAATTGCCGGAAATTCCAAATAGCATACACATGTGAGTGCTTTAGGTGTGGGAGAGTTAAATTTCAATTCCAGCTTAACGTTGCCATGTTTAGGAGGTACAAACCCTTCCTTGACTTGCGCAATATTGTACACGTACAGGGCAAAACTTGACTTAAACTGCTCGAAAGTGATATCCAAGCCTACGTCCTCGGTTTGTATATCCAGTCCTTTAAATAAGTTATCATATGCCTCTAGGTAGAGGTCCCGGTTGTAATCCAAATCCAGTGGAGTGTTAATAATTTCTCCGTTGGCTGATAGATTTATATACTTGAGGTCGTGATTGTTAAACACAAACGGATTGGATTTGTGGTCTCCAATAAATGATTTACTGTCAACTAAACCAATGATGACACGGTAAGGGACGAGTCCCGATAATAAATTCTCGTTTGTAATTTGATGAACACCTGGCGAGATTGTGAATTGCCGTACTTCGACACGTCTCATGGGCATACATACATTAGTACCCTTTTCCAAATCTCGTACATGTTCCAATGCCAAAGATGGCATAAGAGTAACTTTCTCAATTAAAAGTACAGCCTCTTGAACTTCAATCTTATATTTCACGTCAGTATTTGTAAAGAGACAAAATTCATCCGGAGATCTCGTAAAGA
Source organism: Allacma fusca (assembly GCA_947179485.1). NCBI lineage: Eukaryota > Metazoa > Arthropoda > Collembola > Symphypleona > Sminthuridae > Allacma > Allacma fusca. The sequence goes on along the minus strand of CAMXBY010000004.1, from coordinate 102,416 downwards.
CAAATCGTATGTCAACACCAGGCAACAAATAACTTGTTTGTGAACAAATGTCCATAAACGGGCGTCCTATTAATTCGAACACCTTGCTGTTGAGACATTTCTTGTATCGTTTAGTGTAACCATCATCAACAGTTGTGTCAATAACTGTTGGGTCATTTTCACGTGTAAACATAGCGCATGACAATTGAGATTTCTTATACTCCTTCCCATAGCCTAATATTGTCTCCAAATAACTCTTGTAGGGATATAAGTTGCTCTGAGGAGTAATTAATACCTCGTTGAGATAGCACGAAGCTTGCGAAAATAAACTGTGCAAACAGTTATTAACGGGTGCTACGATGTCATCACTCTTAATTGCAACATTATTAGGTTCAAGTAACCTACATTTTAATTTTAGCTTTGTTGATCGAAGGTCTACATACTGTGTATCATTTGACTTGACAAAAAACTGAATAGGTGCAAGCCTATCTTGAATACTCGTGACGGGAAAAACTGTTTGAATTTGAGTACCCAATCTTGTGACGTCGTACCCAGGATCAGAGAACAATGACGTCTCACCTCTTACATAAGTATATGGGGAATTATTTTTATGTGTCTTACTGTTTGTCGCTGCCATTATGTTCTACTGATCTCAATTTAGTGGAATATTTTTGGGTAAACAGGGGATTTTTTAACACGCTTTCTCCTCCGTTGACGTCCTACTACAGAATTTCTTTTCTTTTGTGTTTTTGATCTCTTTGCAGTGTTCTTTCGAACTCTTTTTCCTTTTCCTGCACGATCAGTTACTTTACGCTTTCGGCTAACCTTCCGCTTCTTACGACGTCCCGAACCAGTCTGGTCCAAGTAATCTCGTCCCATAGCTTTTAATGACTGTACGGAATTTATCCTCAATGCATCCTTTAAATCTCTCCCATTTCTAACATCAGCTACAGTATTTTGTATAGCACTTAAAGCATGCGGAAGTAAATATTTTTTTGCAAATGGTAATATTGACTTTGCAATAGTGCCAAAAATTCCACCAATTCCCGCACCTCTTTGTCTCCTCACACCAGCAAAGTAGAACTGACCGTCAGGCATCATTGCACCTCCAATTTGATGCGGGAGGCGTCGATAAAACAAGTCCAAATCGTCATTACAATTAAAAGGTCTAGTATTCATTTTAAAATTCTCTTTTCCCGAAATTTTATTGTCACTGAAAAAGAAGAAAAGTCAAAGTTCACAGGTTCACCTGTCTCCGTGAGTACCCAAACGTGAATAATGTCAAATTCGGAAACACTTAGGCTTAAAAAGTGAGGAGGTGCGAAGGAATTGTGAGTAATTTCACCATATGCCCCTTTATATGGTATAATCCTTAAGCATGGAGCTTGCACATCTGCAAGATACTGTGGTTGAATTATATTACAATATAAAAACAATTTAGTATTCCCTGCATTAGCATACACGGGTTGAGTTCCCTTAATTATTATCGGTGTGGTGTCTTTTCTGTAATTTTCTATGGCACTTGCAACCTTTTCCCTTGATTCCTTTGGAACAATTGTTTTTTCATGCCTTGCCTCAGAGCTATAATCCTTTGATACAGCAACGCCAAAATCTTGAGTTTTCTGTCCGCTGCCAAATGATATTTTATAGAAATTATCATGTTGCTCCATGCCGATAGATAGATATTTATTATCCGCTCCAGGATTATACGTCAATTTAGGAAATGCGTCGCCAATTAATCCCGTATCATAGTCATCTATCCCTAATATTGCACTTAATTTGGGGCTAAAACATATCTTGTGTAAAGATTTTGTCTCCTGATAAATTTCACACCGAAATATATGACCCGCAATGACTATATTAGTAATTGGACATATTTCCGGTAACATCTCCAATAATTCGCGCAAAGTTCTTATATCCATTGTAGACAAGAAATCAAACTCAATAAAATGAGCTTCCCCACTTTCTTTATCAAACCACAAAAACTGTACGCTCCCGAGTTTTTCATCCTTCTTTATAATAACATGTCCATATATGTACGAACAGTCTACTAGAGCAGCTTCCCATGAATCCGAATTTAATCGTATCACTCCACTTAGCTTGTTTTTAAAATTCCCGACAGTGTTTTCAGGGAAAATATTTAAACTAGCATTGGACTGTAGAGAGACAAAAAACTCCGACATTTTTACCGTTAAATTGCCGAATTCGTACTAAATTCGCAAAAATTTAACGACCCCCTTTTGTCCTGTCATTCATTTTTATCATAACTGAAAATATTTTATGTACCTATCCGTATTTGATAACTTACCTTTGAAGCATGCATCAACACTCTACCATTACTTGCTAACGGGATGGTCTGATTTTGTTATTTAATTAATGTGCATATATTTTAGATTTACACTGTTACACACAGGAACGATTTTTAATATGATAAAACGTATTGATCTTACACGGCTACACGCAGATTCTCAACGTATTTCCAATTTGTCAAAACGTTAGTAGTTAACACAGTTACACACGTTAAGTACATATATAAGTACAAATGAACAAGACAAGTGTACGATTTCATTCCACTCCTTCATCGTCTTTTCTGTGTGCAGTACGTATGTACGTATATGTGTGAAGGAGCTACGTACGTAAGTAATTAATACATTAGGCTGCCCTATGCAAAGTTGTCTGTGCAAATGTATAGGACAGCCCGATAACATGGCCTGTATGCAGCAGCCGTTAACATGGGCTGTATATGTCATCTCTGTAGCATGGCCTGTATCCAGCAGCCATTGGATGTATTCACGTTAAGTACATATATAAGTACAAATGAACAAGACAAGTGTACGATTTCATTCCACTCCTTCATCGTCTTTTCTGTGTGCAGTACGTATGTACGTATATGTGTGAAGGAGCTACGTACGTAAGTAATTAATACATTAGGCTGCCCTATGCAAAGTTGTCTGTGCAAATGTATAGGACAGCCCGATAACATGGCCTGTATGCAGCAGCCGTTAACATGGGCTGTATATGTCATCTCTGTAGCATGGCCTGTATCCAGCAGCCATTGGATGTATTCTACTCCTAATCATTTAGCTTATACAGTTGAAACAACCGTTTATACAAAGGCAACAGATTCCCATTCTTACTTATCATATAATTCCTTTCGTCCAAATTCTACATTAGATGCTATCCCGTTTTCACAATTTCTGCTATGAAGAACAATATGTTGCCGTTTGGACAAATTTGAAAAAAATGACATTTATGACCAACAGGTTTGAACTAATGGTGACTGACACGAAACCACAGCTTGTAGAAGAACCCTACAAGCTGTGACCTTCCTAATATAGTCAAACCCTAACATAACGTATGCTCAGGGGACGACAATTTTTTACGCGCTGTAACCATTTTTACGTTAATAGTAAACAGGACTTGGGGCGGTCAAAACTGCATGTTAAATGCGTAAGAATCTATATGACTTATCTATATACATACCATAAAATGTGCGAATGGGATGTTAAATATGCAATATAAACATCTGTCAACACTTCAATCTTGCTAGACTTACAATTAGCATTGTACACAGTACCAGATGTGTTGGCTACTGGACAAAAGCTTGCATCACAAAGGTGCCCAAAGGACTCAGCCTAGCCCAAATCCTTCCACAATTTGGACCGAGTCTGTAAATATGCCTGCTTTTTAATGACCGAAGTGATCAGCCTACCCTACATCCTTCCTTTAAGGAGAGCCTATGTGCAAGTTATAAACCTACGTTTTTTGGCGAAATAGCTCAATTTATTCTACACCCATTTTACATTCCTCATACTTTTCACTATATCGACAGGCTACTTACACGCATTCTTTGGTTCTCCAATAATTGGAAACCCTGCCTCAAGTTCCCAGTGTATGGGTTCGGAATGAACTATAGTTATTTGAGTTTAGTTACCTTGACCAAAGACCCTAAGAGCAGAACAGTTTGCCGGTCTCACCTTGGTTTGCGCCGGAAATTGTGCCCAAGTTACACAATGTTGGTTAAAAGGCTGTAGTACTTACGAATTCACAAACTAAATATCATACGAAAATTTTCCCATAATCAGCGAAATAAGGTAACTGTGAATGTATTAACTGGCTGACAACATTATCTCATAGTAAATCTCTTTTTAAATTTGAATTGTGCTTAAACTCAAATTTCCACTCAAGTGGTTGAATCTCCAATTTAGCAAATATTTAGAACTCAACATGATGAGGTTTCCAGCGCAGATCAAGGCGAAACCGCACGAACTTGTCACACCTGATGTGCACCTTAACACACGCAGTTTGGAAGGTTGTTCTTTAATTTTAATTTTACCAGTCCTAAATGCCATTAAAGGAACATGGCATGCTTCAGTAACCTGTATATGCCTGTATAGTTCTACAACGGCAAAGCCTAATTTGTTTGTAGGCTATAGGTATTAGCGTATATTCCTGCACCCTATTTTGGCTACAAACCTCTTCAAAAAATTTCTTGCACCCTACAAATAGGCCTACACGTAGGATAGGCGGACACCTTTAATGCATCAAGTGAGGAGAACATAACATAACCGTACCCAAACAAAGGATTCAAACAAAGGATTAAACAATGTTTAATATCAGGACTTCTTTATCATTTTACTGAGGAAGAGATGCATACGTAGACGTATGTGACTTCAGTAACACAGAAGTTGCGGAGTCTTTCTGGTTAGAGCTGTGATAGTGCCCGCATAATGTTTTAGGTCGAAAAAATTCCACAGGGGACGTGCGTCTTGACTCAAGTTTTGAATGTTATTTCCCATAAGAAATTCTGAATTTTGATGAGGGAGCAAAATTTAAAATTAATAATTTACTTCATAATCTTGAATAGTAGCCTTCGAATTATCTATTGCAAAATTATAATCATTACTTTGTGGGCAGGAGAATTCTTAAAAATATCCTTGCCCATGTAGAAAAATTCTCTTACATGGTGTCCTTATACTAAAAGAACTTTATGTTTATATTTTGGTTTGAATGCTGCAACTTAAGAGGTTGTTACACTTCGTGTCATATTGGAATCATATATTTTTTAAAGATTTCCGAATTGTTTTTCATTAGAGTGATTATCATATCTAAAGTTTAACATCAGGTGCATGTATATCTACTTTGGGATCATTCGTGTTGTGCGACTTCCCAAAAGGTCACAAGGGAGTGTTGACACTCAGGGACTAAACAACCCTATGGTACAGGTGGTACAGTGTACCCCTCTGATTGTATCCAGGGTGGTACAGTATATGGATTGTACCCCCCTCAATTTCGACAATAAATGTCAAGTTCCAAAATTAGTAGCTCTAAATTTACCAAATTCAGACATTCGTGAGATCAGTTAGTAACCTAAAATGTAATTACATGAGTGTACAAATGCCCAACCATGACAGAAAAACAGTGAAAACGTTTCGCTCCTATCAGTTTACAGATAGTGCATCATGTCGCACCAGTCATCTTTGGTACGTCATTCAAGCTTCTAAGTTAGAGAACCTCAAGGTTTAGGTAGTACACAGTACATATAGTGGAATGATGACTATGAATTGAGCACAGGAAAGTTTCATTTGAAGACAATGAAGAATTTTCAGAAGTTAGGGTTCAGCCCCTTTGTTCCAAGAGATGGACAGTTAGAGGGCCTTGTATCAACCACTACACCGCAAAATTATGAGTGCCTCTTAAAATGTTTACACACTGGCGAAGTCAGCGGGCAAATGTGCAACTAAAGCATCTGGTTTATATACACAGCTCAAAAAAGGAAGACTTATTTTGGTTTTCTCCTTCTACACAACATTTTGAACCCAACCGAGATTTTGAGCAAAATCACACAAACACAGCGTTCTACCATCAGTGGAACTGTTCAAGCTTTGAATGTGTGCATTGACAATTTTAGAAAGCAGAAAGGTCAGTACATCGTCAGTGGGCTTTGGAATCGCAAGTACGAAGCCTGTGGCTGTTTTCATTTAGAACGTTCTTCTCTAGACCGAATGCGCAAAACATGAAAGCGGTATGGAATAAATAATCCGCCTATCCTTACAACTGCAGAAGTAAAGTACCAAAACGTATTCAACACTTCGATCGACCTTGTTGTTGCGGAACTCAAGCGTCGTTTTGATCAGCCCGGGATCAAGAAAGTTCATGAGTTAGAGAACTATTGCTTAACTGGAATTAACTAGAACCAAAATCACAGGAGTACCAAGTAGATGCTATTTCAGATTTGGGCAGGTTCAATTCTGAGAGACTTAATGTTCAAATGACATGGGATTGAAGGAGTAGAGAGAAGCTCTATACGATTTTTGTCATGGATTAAGGACTTCAATCCAACAGTTCGTCAAATGTTCTCCGAAGTTAAGAACTTTTAAAAATTCGAATCGGGCTCCCAATCAACTCCCCGACGGCTGAGAGATCATTTTCCACTTTACGGAGAATAAAAACATGTAAGATTCATAATTGAACAGGAAAGACTAAACTACTGCTGCGTCATTCACTGCTTCCCAGATATTGCAAAGGAACTGGAAAATGAAGAACTCATGAGGACATTCGTAAATAGTGACAAAAGGTTTTTGGGAATTTGCAACGCTTTTTACCCAATTTAGTGATCACTGTTCTGTTCTACATAAACGCCAAAGTCACAATACAAAAATAAAAGGCTAAAAAACAAAACAATATGTCATTTTTGTCATATACTTGAAGCATTTTTGACGAGGGTCGTTGTACCCCCCACTTTTCCCGACGTGATTTAGTCCCTGTTGACACTATCTTGTTGCCCAAAGTTTTTCTTTACCTTTTTATCCTTATCGGCTCCTGAGATTATGTAAAGGGTTTCAGGTTATCAACACAGCGGTACATGATCCATTTGACTCTTTATAAGATCAATGTTATTTTTTAATGTAACTATTCGAGAATGTTCCACTCCCTCCCTTTTATGTGTTAATCCTTTTTTTGTAAATAAGGAAATGTAAGAAAGATATTGACTAACCGAATCCTTCAAAAACCAAAAAACACCAGTTTTGTTTCGCGAGCCACTCCTTCTAATGTTTTAAAATTTTTAATTGGCAGGAACATCGCAGTGTCCCCCCCTTTTTGAAATCTTATTCCTCATGCTCAGTCTAATATACATGGTACACATCCGTGACAGCCGGCAAAACAAGGGGTTTGCAAAAATGTTATGTTTATGATATGGTAGATGTAGATACAGATATGATGGATGGCAGAAGGGACAAAATTAAATGGCTCTGCCTATTTCTGAAACGTGAAGTGGAAGCTTGAATTTGAAATTTGTTGATTTTTTTAAATGACGTACAACTAATAGAGAGGAAGGGGTATGAAAGGTTTTTTATTGATTATTTCCAGCTTGTGGGCAACGGGAACTAAGATTTCTGAAAATATGATGGCTTCAAGAAAGGATGACCTCTGAATGAAGTCACTATTCCTAGGAATTTTATTACATATCAGTTTGACAAATAGCACTTAGTTTGACTGTCAGATTCTCATTCACAACTACTTGAATTATTATAATGTATAAGCTTGCCATTTCATTCTAGGGGAGTATGCTTTTATCATTAGGATTGTTTGTTAACAGAATTAACGCCCAGTACTGAGTATCCTAATTTGATGTACATACATATATGTTTGGTAGCTTGGAGCTGAAGTTTTTCTTTTTATTTCAGTCGGCATTTTAAAAAAGTTTGTGGGACGAGAATGTTGTCATCTTTGAGGTTACAGAGATCTCCTGGAGCAGTGATCTTGCTGTTGCTCACCGTTTGTGTTTCGTATAGCAATCAATTGTCGGGGCTATCATTTCAGCCTGTCTCGAATTCTGAGAGAAATACACCTCAACAGGTGTATTATAATTCCAATGAGCAAGAATTTGTAGAGACTCGAGTGGAGAATGAAAGGAGGAAACGAGATATTCACACAGAAGCATCTCATCCTAATATTACAACTCATGTGGTAAGCGTAATTTGATGGTAAAATACGTTTTTCGTGCGTATTTTTAATTGTTTTTTGTAATTATTACAATTTAATGTCAGTGTTATTAGTATATTTGACCAGTCTAGTTCTGTCCAGCCGAGTGTTATGTATAACCTCTGACGCTTGAAGATTTTTTCTGCACTGCAGTAGTTTTTTTTATCGACGATCGTCATACTTATCGATAATTTTTTTTTAATACTGATCGTAATTATTTGAGCGTATGAAATTGATATTGAGAGTTTAAGTAGACATGCAATTTGTGCTTACATATACGTATATGTACAAAATTTTGAATGTTCGGAGATGATAGATTATGGATAAATAATATCTCAAATAAGCAATAAGACTCATGAATGGAAAATTTCTGACGATTCTTTCTTTTTTAGACTTTGATCAAAGAATCACATAATTCCCTGATAGTCTACTGGGCTGGCAAAGATGTGATAATTTGTCTTGGAAAAGATGTGAATGCAAATTCAGTGTCCACATTCCACATTTCTAGAAATTATGGAGCCACATTTGATAATGCTACACCTCTTTTGAGAAAGGATATGCCTGATGGGGTAAAACCTGTACTCGACAAATTCTTCAACCATCCAACTAATAACGGGAAGGTACAAAAAAGTCTTTCCTTATTCAGAATAGATGTACTGGTTTATGTCTTTTTGAATCAGTTTGGTCTTTGTAATAACTTAATATTCATGACTTTCTTTGACAGTTTATTTTTACTGATGTGACAAATCATCTCATCTTTACAACTGATGATTATGGAACTAAATTCAGAAGAACGAGTGTCTCGTTTGTTCCAGATGAGATTCTATTTGTTCCATATGCGGAGGAAACAATTTTTGCGTATGAAAAAAATACCGCAGAGAAGCGTGTAAGTTTGTATGCGGAAATAATCCACATGATAGATCTCATCTATGAGTTACAGCTGAGAAGGTACAAGTGCATAATTATTACTGTGCCTGTTTTCGGTGTAGATGTGGATCTCGAAGGATTTTGGGGCATCTTGGACGATGGCGCAAGATTTCGTCAAGTCTGTTTCTTGGGATGAATCTTCACATCCCGCAAAACTGTATATTCATAGAGAAGAGCCTGGCGAAAAATCAGTTGTGCTAACTTCGGTATCATCATTCGTCGAACACGGAGATGTTGAAGTAAAATTTGCTGAAGTAGAGGAGTTTGAAATTAAAGATGAGTACATGTTTGCTACTAAAAAGGGAATGAATGTAAGTTCAGAGTTATATCTGTTAGGGGTCTGAGTTGAGTGGAAATAACGTACTATAAATTCCCTCAAGTTTACTTTTGATTCTTCAAATGTTGAAGAAATTTTATTTAACTTTTGACAAATACAAAAATGGAACTTAATAATATCTTTGTTTGATTTTCTAAAATATAAGTTAACACTAAGATTTAATTCTGATTATAAATATTAATTCAAAGAAGACCTTCTCTAAATCTAAATACAAAGTTAATAAAGTTATAAAAGTTCAAGTTTAATTCCTATTACGAGTTATCAAAGCGTTACCCAAAATTCCTATCAAAATTCTAAATGTTTTCTCAAAATTTCTCGAAATACAATCCACCAGCCTGAAGAGCTGTGGTAAAATCCTTCCTCTTCTGAGAGTAAAGGCTATCTTTCAGAAAAACTACTCGATTCTGAGAGCAAGAGTATTTTTGATAAAATGGGAGTAAAAAGGGAGAGAACCGAAACCCGAGTGCTATACGAAGAGAGAGAGAGTCCAAGAGGACAGCGTTTCGGATCGGCGTGTTCAGATCGACTTTGTATCTGTAAGATTTTCCTGGGGTATTTATACTCGGCCGCAACCGTACTCTCAAAATCCGAAGTCAATTGAATAGATTTTTATGACCTGACCATCCGGCCGAAACCAAGTTCCAACCCCGCCAGCCTGGCGCCGGTTGCTTTACATTTAAACACATGACAATACATACTTAGGCAATATCAGTTTCAATTACTTTCTTAATCTTAGGTCTTATCGTAACTTATTTTTATTACGATCGTAAAGATCGAGACCATTGTCCGAGACAGATCCGGTTACTTAGGAAGGAGTTTTTAGATTCTCCCGGGGAAAACGTCTTACACTCTAAAATACAATGGATTTAAGCTTATTACGCACTAATAACTTATATATATATACGTCCTACGCATGGAGAGATTTCCCTCCTCTTCTCATCCGCTCGGACTGAGAGGAGCCAAAGGGTAATTTCTACACACACAGAGGAGGACTTTTCCAACTCTGGAGATTTTTATTAAAACCAACGGTCAGCAAGTTTATTCGCGTGCTATTCACGGGTACACATTCCTACGTTCATTCTAACATCCTGTTCTCATTACTACCATTACATAAAATCTTACGTTATTATGTACGTATCAAATACTTATTTCTACGCTAAAAAGATCGTATCATATCGTTTCAAAATTATGAAAGTCGTATTCGCTGTTTTTTTGATGAATTTGTTATGGCGGCTATGTTATAGGACACACTTGAGCTTTGGATTTCTTATAAGCGCGGCCCGTTTCTGCAAGCCTTATTCCCCACACATAAACGAATAAAGAATTACCATATTGCTGACGTTTTTGATGGCCAAGTAATAATCCCTTAATTATTCACATAAACGACGAAATGAAATAATATCATGGTTATTTGAGTTAAGTACTTATTTTCCATGTAGATGTTTGTCTGCGTGACTCACGAAAATAGCATTTCCGACTTATATGTCGGAAGTAGAAGCCCGTCACCAATGACCATGGTAAATCTTCGATTTTCCTTATCTCTCAGTGGAATTGTTTTCTTCAAACCAAATATGACATGGTCTGATTCATGGATTAAGTACGTCATTCGGTTCATTTATTACTTAATCTTAAACTATTTTATTGCAGTTAATAATCGTATTAAGCTCTTAAATTTTACACCCATTATGTTGTTGTACATTTCTAGTAATGTCACTGATGATTCCTTTGTTGAACTGCATCGCGTGGATGGTTTGAGGGGAGTCTACATCGCTAACGTTCTAAAGAACTCTAGTGAAAGTACAAATAACATGATAAAATTGAATGAAATAATTTCAAAAGTTACTTTTGATAATGGCGGGGAATGGCAAGTACTGAAACCACCGGAATTTGATGATGATGGGCAACCGTTGTATTGTCACTTGGTTAGATTTATCATCATAATGATAGCGTTTATTCAAACTAGCTTTTGCATCCAATAATTCGTCAATTAATCGTAGGTACCGAGAAGCAATAATGGTGATAATTGCTCACTTCAAATTAACCAAAGATTGAGTGAAATATTTCCTGTCACTCAAGCGGTTCCCGTACTCTCAAGAAAATCTGCAGTTGGAATCATTATGGCCACAGGAACCGTCAATAATTCTCTTAAGGGTCATCAAGGTGTATTCATGTCAACTGATGGAGCTGTAACATGGAAACATGTACGCAGACTTGCTAATTAATTAAACCAAATTGTTTTATTCTACTCATGTATTGAGATCCTACCATTTTATGTGATTTTGTTTCCAAAGCTCCTTCAAGGGAACTACTTGTTCGGATTTGGGGATCACGGTGGTGTGATAGTTGCAGTTAAGTTCTATAAGCTTGGAGATGCCACGGACTCACTTTTGTATTCCATAAATGAGGGCGAAACGTGGAATAAATACAAGTTTGTTTACGAGAAGGTTCGCGTGTTAGGATTGATGACGGAACCAGGGGAAAATACTACTGTATTTTTGGTTTTTGGTTCTATTCCCAAAACCCAATATGGAAAGACAGGTCATTCTTGGATACTAATTCAAGTGGATCTTTTCAACGCTTTTGGTATGAATACAACCTTAAGTAAATTTTCTGATTGCATGACAGTCTGTATTGGGAGGTAGAATTTATAAGTAATTCTTCCAATGGGTTTAAAAACTGATTCGGCGTACTTTACAAACTCTTATACTCTTACTCTGTATATGGATGGATGTAATCCGTGATACCAAGTGTCATGAATGTACACAGAAAAGCCTAGTTATAGTAAAACCAGCCTTACTGCAGGCAGCTGTTGTAGTATGACAAGATTTTTTGTTTGATGTCCTTTCGTGGCATTGCTAAAGTCCCAGTAATCGCTTGTAAGTAAAAATGAAGTGATCCTGAAATAATTGTAGGTGGCAGGAAATGCGATCAAAATGATTACAAATTGTGGTCACCCTGGGACAGCCAACCTGGTCGTGACTGCTTGCTCGGCAAAAAGGATCACTACGAACGTCGAATTCCTTCTCATGGTTGTTACAATGGCAGATCCTACGAGCGTTTAGTAAATACTACTAAATGCCTTTGTTACAGAGTTGACTTCGAATGGTATGTCCATGGAGATAACACGCCATTTATTTATTTCATCTAACCCTTGAATCGTACTCTCAATTTAATGTTTTTCATTTGTAGCGACTTTGGATATGTGGAAGATGAACTGAACGGTCAGTTGTGCGAGAAGGATATTTCCGATTTAAGCCCTGGTGTGAAGCCAGAATGGTGCAAGCCCGGTGACCTATATTATAATATAACCAAAGGCTACCGCAAAATACCTGGTGATGAGTGTGAAGGTGGGGATGTGTCTAGATTTTTGCCAGAAACTAAATCGTGTGCATTGTCCAATGAAACCGAATTCAAGTTGGTAGCTAAGCGAGATTCGGTTCTCCGTATCGATTTAAATGATTTTAATAGAACTGAAGTTCTCCCGCTACTTAATGTTCGAGAAGTCACATCTGTGGATTACGATATGAATTCTGGGTACATTTATTGGGCGGATGTGAATCGAGATAATGTCATGCGATTGAAACTTGATGGTAACAGCGAGCCAGAAATTTTGGTATCGACTGATTTGAAATCAGTGGAAGGACTAGCTTTAGACTGGATTGCGAAACATTTGTACTACTGTAATGCACTCAATGGTAGAATTGAAGTAATTAGTACAGATGTGAAAAATATTGGAGGAAGGCGGAAGATTGTTTTGTATAAAACTCACCTGGACAACCCTCGAGGAATTGCAGTACATCCAGAAAAGGGATACTTGTTTTGGACGGACTGGTCGAGCAATAATCCTTGTATTGGTCGTTCATGGTTGGATGGCTCAAATGTTAAACGTATTGTTGAAAACCCTACAGGAACTGGCCAAGAGATTATACTAAAATGGCCCAATGGAATTGCCATCGATTACGAGAAAAACAATCTTTATTGGGTAGATGGATACTTAGATCACTTGGCACTTGTAGACTTTGATGGCAAAAATCTGAAAATTTTCCTGAAACAAGATTATCGTATACGACATCCATTTGCTGTGTCGGTATATAAAGATACGATCTACTGGAATGATTGGAACACACGTTCAATATTTGGCACAAGAAAAGATACCGATGACCCAGGGAAGGGAACTTTTTTGGTGATTGCTAATCACCCCCAATTAGTGGATCTAAAGATATATGGTCCTGGGAGACAAGTTGGTACAAACGCTTGTACAAATCATTCTTGCTCGCATTTATGTTTTAGCTTTCCGGGTGGACAAAATTTCACCTGCGAGTGTCCGGATGGTCTGATAAAATCAGATGGGAATTGCATATGTCCTGATGGAAAACCGACGGGCCAGAATGATCGATGTAGCAGTAACAATTGTAACGGAAATCCAATATTTACCTGCAAGAATTCATTCTGTATTCCAATTCACTGGAAATGTGATGGTAAGTTATTTCGAGATTATTTTTGCAAGCATTGTACTGTTGGAACACGAAATTCAACGTTTACTCTGCGGATCAAGGTGACGACGATTGTGGAGACAATTCGGATGAAGACGGAACCACATGTGACCCAGATAACAGATGCAACCCAGCGCAGTTTCAGTGTCTTTCTGAATTTCAGACGCCTGGCGGTGCGATTATGACAACGACTGTGCAGATGGTTCAGATGAACACAATTGCACTGATCTTTATCCTGTTTGTCATAATGCCACACATTTTCATTGTGCAAACAACAGATGTATACCTAGCCGATGGAAATGTGACGGTAAAATTTTATTTTGCATTTTATTAACAAATAATGAAAGTCTTCAACTTACTGAATTGCATTTACTATGAACAGGAGACAATGATTGCAGGGATAATTCGGATGAACTCAATTGCACAACTACTCCGTCTGGTTCTTGTGCTTTGAATAAATTTAGATGCAGGTCGTCAAAACGCTGTATCTCCGACCAGTGGAGGTAAAACAGTTCTAAATAATATTTTTTCAATGGTTTCAGTTTTAATTTCGAAATTATTTTTAATTCGAAACACGTTTCAAGGTGTGATGGTGACAATGATTGTGGAGATGGTTCAGATGAGAAGAATTGCTCGGTTTTTACTTGCCCAGATTACAGATTTCATTGCGAGGAGAGTCATCAATGTATACTGGAAAGTTGGCATTGTGATGGTAAGTTAATCACGGAAAGGTTCAGAAGTTGGAAGACTATGGTTTCAAAAATAATTAAAATGATTTTTAACGACTAGGTGACACTGATTGTATGAAAGGTGAGGATGAACGCAATTGCTCTGCTCCTGTAACTCTCCCCCCTACTACTGTAATTCCATTTACCGTGGTATAAGAAGTACGGACTCGCCAAATCTTATTCGGATTCTTTCATGGATCTGAGGCTAAAGTTTTGGGTTAAAGCCTGTCTAAAAATTCATAAAATATGAAATTCATTATCAGTTCAAGGTAGCCATACATGAGCAAGCTTTCAATGATATTTCCAGCCATTTATTTGCAAAAAGTTTCCGTTTTCCTTTGTCACATATAAAGTTCTGCAAATTGCGTAGATGTATATAGGCTCTCCAAAGCAAATGGGGAATAAATTGAAAAAATTATTAAAATATTTCAAAAACCCATTTTTACGACTTAGCACGTTCCATGCATTGGATTATCTTCCTATAAGATCTCCCGTAGCAATTACCTAATTAGTTCCAATATACAAGAGTATACAGTATTCCTGTTACTACTTCGTAGCCTAATCTGCCTATAATCAGTGTAGTAATAATAAAATTATCTCCCTTGCCACAATACATTTTATCATGTTATTCTAAATTTTTAATACTTTTATCATGACTGACACCAGGGTCAAGAACGAGTATTTAATACCAGCACGAAACTATGAATATAAACGTGCTTATTGCTTGTCAACGTGCCCTAGCACACATACTCTTCAAAACAATTTAGTTCAGTACCAGTAGATTTAAATTACAAATCTTCCTCATTCTTATCCCCCTAATGGAGATAACAAAATTTTCTATGTCAGCGTAATTAATCATGAACTAGAAACATTGTAGTTTCCTCGTAACTGCTCATTACATCTGGCCTTTATCAAATAAATAGTAGTAAAATGCTATTGAGCACTATAGGATTAACTCTGTGATACTTTTTTAAACCCGAGTTTAGACTATATTCAAGTTTTTACATAAAAAAATTAAAATCTCCAAAATGAGCTCTTCTCAATACAATCAAACTGAGGTGGATCCTTTTTTGGTAGCAAACTCCAAACTTGATAATACTCAGATAAATAGGGACGACAGCAATAGTACAGAAATTAACTGGTCATTGACTCATGAGTTACCTAAAATTGTCATTCAGCAGGAAGTAAATACATACAAAAAAACTAATAAATCATTAAACAGTGAAAACATTATTATCGAAACGAAGGAAAAATCCAGTTCAAAGCGTCATCGTTTCACTGGGATAGCTTTGGCACTATTGTCATGTATGGGATTCTCTGCATCATCCCTAATCATAAAATATTTGAAAGAGTATGACCCTTTTACCAAAAGTGTATGGAGATTTCAAGGACTAGTACTTCCAGCGATCCCGATGATGTTATGTAGTCGCTATTTACACAAGCAACCTGTATTTGATACAATTTATCCGCCTTGTCAAGAGGACAATCGCAAAAATATCTTATTTCTATTGGTAATGAATTTTAAATTACACAAACTTTGAACATTATGTCTTCAGATTTAATAATTATATTTTGATTTTCTTTTTCAGTTAAGATCCACTGCAGCTTTGAGCTCTCTCATTATCCAGTTTTACTCATTGCAGTACATATCTCTGGCGGATTAAATGGCAAGACTTTGTACCCTCCCTCGAAATGATATTTATGAAATTTTAGAAGCCCAATAGGCTACGAATTTTACAAGATTCTGTAATTGAATAGGTAATTGGATCCAGTCAACCCGTGTTTGTATCGATAGTAGCTTATTTCTTACTCGGAGAAAAATGTGGACTTATACCAGTTGTGAACTGCTTCCTAACTATCATTGGTACCCTAAATTTTTTAAACAACAAAACTAAAAATCAATAAAATATTTTCTACATTTTTCATGTGCGCTCCAATTTTTTAAATAGGAATGTGCATTGTCGCCAAGCCTCCCATGTTAACAGGCCAGGAAAGTTTTGAGACAGATCTCTTGGTAATCCATATAGAATAATTTTTAATATTAATATAATGTAATCTAAATTTGGCATACAAGTAATTAGATAATTGTACGTTTTTCTAGATAGGATGTGCTCTGGCTCTTGCTAGCACAGGAATGTCAGTTATCTCAATTATTTTTACAAGAAAATTGAAACATCTTCACTTCACTATCACTGCTTTTACCTTTGGCTTATTTTCGATCGTCGTTAGTTTGTCAGCTTCCCTGGCTTTGAAAACATTTCAGCTGCCTAAAAATGAAGCTCATCTGCTCATTGCTATTTTATTAGCCATGTAAGTGATTTTATGAGTACACAATTTATCAAATGAGAAAACCTTAAAACAGTAGCGTTTTACCATTACCATTTAACTGAGTTTCTTTTCAATGCTTCCTCAAGTTTCGTTTTCGTAACGCAAACTTCTACAATAGTCGCACTCAAGTATGAACAAGCGGGACCAGTGTCCTTGGTAAAAACTAGTAGCGTTGTTTTTGCATTCATTTGGCAGTACTTGTTCCTTGAGATTATCCCAGATGTTTACAGGTAAGTTTTCTATTTTTGCTTTCAAATTTAATTCTGACAGTCTACTAAATTTTGCTGGCAGACATCGCATAACTTTTTACTTAAAGCATAAAGACAAAGTGTTTGTAAGTGTTTTACCTTATTGTGTAGTATTATTGGAGCCATAATCATCATTGTGGCGGTTATTATTACAACCTTGCGAAAATGGGTTTCAACCTTGCCTGAAAATGACAGCAACCGAAAATTCTACAGCTTTCTTTTGAAATGATTAATTACATACCAGAGTGAAAATGAATGATTGTTGCGTACTTTTTAGTACCGTATGAGATACATATGTATCATGTGTAAAAATAAGTAAAAATGTATTTAAATGCCCTGTATGTGTTTTTATTGACATTTTCGTTTATTAATAAAAATGTTTTGTTTATTGGAACCGAATATAGTATCAAAATTCTTTGCATCAGATTATGATTCCGGCGAATCATTCAATAAAATTTCGTAAGCATATCTGTTTTATTTTTTATGAAATAATAGTAAATCCGATATAGGATGTACATACATAATTCTAGTTTACAATATAGTTACGCTTTGTTTTTATTGTAATTCGTGTGCAAGATAAATTCGGCACCTAGATTGTAAAACTGAAAGAATTTTGCTACAAAAATTATTATTTTGGAGCTATGGCTAGGTGAAAGGTCTCTTATGTATTGTAACATCGTATTTCACGGGCACTTGCGTCTTGCATAAAAAAGTACACCATCTATCTTAATTAGGTTAGGTTAAAATATGGCAAAATGATAATTTTAATATATTTATTGTTACCATGATGTGCACTTCTGACAATGAGCAAGGCAATACTTTACATAGGTCACCTTATACTTGGCAAAGCTCCGAAACTACAAGTTTCTGCAAAACAGTTTTTTAATCGAAGCCCAAAATCCTGCTAATGCCAAGTTTTGTAGAAAATAAATTATAGCTGTGACATGACTGGACTTGCTTCTATTATAGCAATACTGTTAAATGTTATACAAATGTTAAGCATTATCTATTTGTCAAATATGATTTTAAAAATACTATACTTTTAAAAAAGCTCTATAAATTGTAATGTTGGATTTTCAAAAATTTGCTAATTTCTTTAACGGAAAATACATATGATTATTTATCTATTCAGTATTATAAGCTGATATTGTCCTGTACAAAATAGGTGTAACATCTTTTCTACTTGTAGGATATGCCCGTATAAAATTATTTTCTCATGGGTACGTTAACGTGCAGTTGTGGAGGTAAATGGTGGATTCCGTGTATTCTAGGTTGCACAGAACGGCGTTGTTAGAAAAGTCTGACTCTGCAACCTTCATCTCTCCATTAATTGAAACCTAAATTATTTTAAAAATTCATTTAGGTCAACAACATTACAGTGTACCAATTTGTGTGGTATGTATTCTCTGTACTCCTTCCTTCTTGCAAACACGCTTAATATTTTTCTTTTAACTCCTGTACCTTGAATGTATAGCTGCCTGGAACAACATCCGTAATGTCTACCCATTGACAGTCGATGTTTGCCCTATAGATGTCCGCACATCCCACGCTGATACCTTGGTTCCCAAAGTTAGCGCATGCATAAATGTTCTCATGTTTTACAATGCATTCATTATCTTCAAGACAAAATGAAGCCTTGTGACCCTCCGCTACTTTCCGACCGGTTTTGTCTAGAATGTCAAATACTGCAAAAACTTCCATACTGTGGAAATGCCTGAAACATCAATACACACCACAATGGTTCTGAAGATTTTTCCCAAACCAAAATTCCCTTGGAAAGGATTAAGAAACAGACTCTTACATATGGCATGCATGGAATTGCCACAAATGTTTCGGTATTGCAGGTCGAAAGTCCGCATTACCCGTGTTGACGATTCGAGCAGTAAATCGTAGTAATCTTCTACTTTCCATGTGCCAATTGTAAGGATTCGTGTCTTGAAGTCGATAGGCGGAAGTGGCAAGGCAATTTTCTTCCATGGCACACTGCAGCGAAACCAAAAGTTTATCTTCCAAGTACGCCGACCTTTCTATTTCCCTTGCGTCCGGGACCAAATCTGGCAAACCTAATTGATCATCAATCATAAAATATTAAACAATAAAAATCTAAAACATCCAGCGGGTTTCTTTTCAGTCAAGTGAGAAATAATGAAAAGCTTTGCTTGAATTACGATTGGTACAGATGACAGCCGCAAAACTGCGCCCAGTTCCAGGACAAAAAATACTCTCATTTTTCCGCGATCGCCAATCATGATGAAAACATTGTGATATCTCATCCTCCTTCCCATTGCACTTCACCCCGGTAGTTACAATATCTGCTGAGTTTCCCCCAAAATAGTCAGTCTGCGCCGCTGCTTCCGCAAACCCTAAACCGAGTTGCCGACAGATGACAGCAGCTTCCAGAAGTGTCCACTCGTCACCACAAATTAAGCCCCATCCTATTTCAGTACGAAATATTATTTACCATTTTAATTCAAGAACGCGACAGTAACATCAAAATCCAACGTAAATTTTTTTTAAACTTACCTGAATGTTTACTTAAACGTATTTCCACTCGTCCTTCATGTTCCACACGGCCACCAGCAAGCCTCACTTGAATTTCTCCCTTTGTTGCTGGATTATAAATTTTCTTCCGGGGTAAGTTTATACGTGGAGGTGGTGTGGCGTACATTTGTATGTACTTCTCTTCTAGTAATTCTTCTGATGTTGGTATACGAGCACAAATCACACCCGCAGTTTCTTCTATCCCACAATCATTTACCCCCCAACCTTCATGACGACAGTCGATGAGCTGCTTTTCTTTTCCTTCGCAGTACACGTTGTCCAACCAATATGGAGCTAAAAATAAGGGAAATTAAGCGTCAATTATGAATTCAATTCGTATTTTTTATTTATAAAATTGTAAAGAATTTTTTAAAAATAATGAAGCATACCACTGGCATGGCCAAACTTTCCACTATGCGTAGATCGAATATCAATCCTAAATTCGGAGTTATTTATGTGTTCAGCATAACCCAACTGACGACATACGACCGTTGCATCATTAACATCCCAGTCATCATCACAAACAGGGCCCCATCGTTCTTTATGGAATATTTCCACTCTTCCTGGAGAAGTTTTAAAAAGGAGTAAAATCAATAACCGCGTAAATTTTGTACTTGGCTGAAAGATGAACTAAGCGAAAATTTGATCCAGAAAATTAATGGAAATTTTTGAATAAACAAAAGTGAACATAATAACTCTGATCCAACACATACCTTCGTATTGATTTGCCCCATCCATTAGTCGAATCTGACCTTCATTAATACGAGGAACTTTCCGCAAAGGTCTTACTTTCTTGCCCCGATTCTCCCTCCTGCGACGACCCTCAGGTGCTCTCCTGGGTGGCGTGTCCAGGGCATCCAAAAGGGCTGATATTGTTAGGACTAAAAATAGAATTCTCAGAACTGGGTCAGTAATACTGCACTTAAACCGCATTTTCTCCCTTGATTCTGAAATGCCAATTGAAATAAATGCACTCAAAAAAAAAATTATCTGCCAAACTTGACACTGTTGACCCACATAGACAGGAAAAATCTTCCCTCCCAAGATCCAACGGACTGTCAACGCTGAGACTGAGATAAGAACTAAAAGACAGGCCCTATTGCCCCAACTAATCTTTGTGCAGTGCAGGACCTCAGGAAATGAGAATTGCAGTGAACGAAGGATGAAAAAAGGGAAATGTAAGAAAAATAAATCATCAGTTTGCATACGGACGAGAGAATTAAAGATGAGTGGGGAGAGAGAAATTTATCTGCGAAATCGTTTTATTTTTATATTTAGCGTTGACAAGAGCTTCAATTTCAATTGAATAATCAAGCAACGCCAGCATGAATGACTTACATAAAGCGATAATACAATGCTGGAAAGCATCAAAAACGGTTCGAATGGTTTTGAGAAGCTCCAGCAAAGACTCGGAGGCAGTCTAACGTGAAACAGACTACATTTTTTGTTTCCTACTCTTAACTTTTGAGACTGAGACTGTTAAACAATTGCTTTGATTTCTTTTTTCCTATCCAAAATAAAATTATCCCCAATAATACAACTCCTCTACGTGCATATCATGAACCTTTTATAGCATCAAACTCTGGCGTTCATATGTTACTGGCCATTATGTACTATGTAAAAAATTGAATGGGCTCAAACTAGGAATACAGAAATTTGCACAAACAGGAATACATTCGATTTTTATCAAAATTCGCTTGCAAATAAAGTTTAGATTCAACTATTGCAGCTTGCAGCACGCCAGAATTTATTATGTTTATGCTTTGTTTATCCTTTTCTTCCCGCCTAAATATTTTTGGTAGCCGTTTAAAATTGTTTGGCATGTTTTCTGCTTCTTTTATTTTTTAGATACACCCCCGATGCCTTCTGGTCCGAGGTGTTTGGCGTTAATGGTTCAAAATGTTGGAGTTGGGAAGATGTAGCCCTATCTGCTTTAGAATGTATTACTATTCCAAAGCTTTCAAAAGACGATATTGGCAATCAAGTCTTCATGGACTTTGAAACAGTTAGATCAGTGGCCTTTGATAAGGTTCGAACAAAATTCTTTCAATATCCCGCCGTGTTGTTGGATTTGAAAACGTTTAATTTCGTGGCCTCTAAACACAATTTCGAGCTCAATTCAGTGTTCAAGGAAATGAGGGAATATAGATGGAAGGCATTCGATTTGCCCAAGGTTAAAAACGAGTCAGAGATGGCCATTTTCTTTGATACTTCAGATTTACTCCTTTCTGCAGAGACTGATGGTAACGTCATGTTTTCGCCATGTTGATTTTATATTTGATGTGCATTATGTCGTAGTAGTTTCTAATCCTGCTGTAAATTGTATTAGTCGACAAAATGAAACAAAAACAATGTAACGTACAGTACATTATTGATTTCACACATACACTAGCTGACACTAGTGTTGTATTAATGTAAGTATTTCACAGGGACCAATAGGAGTACAACAACAGGTACCATTTGATGTTGTAGAGCTCAAGCTTTGCATACTCGCTTTGTAAATCAGTTACTACTGGTTATTTACATTTTTGTTTCAGTTTTTTCGATTGAGAAAGATATCAGCACACGAAAGGAATTAAAATTCCATGCGGATGGAAAAACGATTGGACATCTCGAAAATCTTATCGTGGGATGTGCAGGGGGTGTCATGAAGGCTGCTCCAGTTCATGAAATTTCTTATTCGCCGTTCCTGGATGCTTGCTATATTCCTGAGATTAACCCCCATTATCTGGATAACCCCATAAAGTGGTTATCCGGACAGGGTACAAACGGTGTGACATCACCTTGCCTTGTAACGCTTGGCGGGCAAATGTTCACACCTTTCTGCTACAATGAGCAGAGTAAGTGACCAAAAGAAAAACGTACAATATACTGATTTAATTTTTATGTTGCTTTTAATTTTATGTATCAGGACTTGGTGAGCTGGACATTGTCACCTACAATTGGAGGAATAGAAATCCAAACTGGATACAGAAAATTGTGGTTGTAGTGCCGCCAGCTGCAAAAGATCAGTTGTCGATGGATCTACTCCGACAGCGGATCTATCAGTTTGAGAAGCAACAGTTACGAGCTGTTCGTGACAAAGATTGTCCATATTATCTGGAAACTCATCGATATTTTTTCACTCTGAAGACGTTATTCCAATTGAAAATTGGATTTTTTATTGCTCCGATGAATATTGGCGATGCTATCATCATTCAGCCGGGATGTGCGAGATTCACATTCTCTTGCACAGTCAACCAAAGTATTGGAACTTGCTACTATTCCAAGGTAAACTGTGTATTATCAAACAATAGAATAGAATGCTATGTTTATTAAAAAATATTAAATATGTGATTGTTTTTTCTTTTAGAGTTACGACACAATCCTAACTCAATTAGAGGACTGTAATCAAATGGGGAGATTGTGTAATTCGTTGCACGGTAATATAATCCGTTACAACGTCTTCGAATTCACCCTGGCAATAACCCGTCGTTCTAAACATGATAAATTGGATCAATATCAATCGCCTGGAACTAAAAGTGTATCAGAGTCAGAAAGCGTAGCACCATCCGAGCAGGCTTCTGATATTGAAGATGATCCCGGTACAGCAACAAATGAGACATCAGTTACGTGTTCGGATGAGGGTTCGATTGTAGTCAATCTGGAAGATGGTCAATCTTCCTATCATAACGTAGTGCCAATTGAGGAAGACTTGGAAAAAGATTTGACGCAAGAGCCCATATTTGAGGGATCAGCCACATCAATAGTATCCTCGAAAAAATCGACTTTGGAGATTACCGAAACACGTTACAGTGATGGAACTCAGGTGGTTACAAAACGTTCTGAAGAAGAGAATCTAATTTTTGGAGCAAACGTTCAAGCAGAACAAGTGCCCGTGAAGAAGAGACGGAAGAAGGCCAAAACCAACAAGTTAAAATCCAAGATGCAAAAAACCAAAGAGAAGAAGAACAGGAAGAAAAAGAAGATGGAGCAATCCCTAGCTCTCGCAATCCAGTCTTCAGACCAGGTAGCTTCAGCAAGAAGCCTGCCGACTTATACCTCAAACTGGAGTCCGTGGTCAACTCTCGAAACAACCTTGGATTTTTCAAATATAAATCCATTTGATACGACATATTGCAACCCAGTAAATATTTATGATTTGTATATAATAAATAAGTATATTTTTAAACCATTGATGCCAACAATATTTCGTTGACTAAAAATTTAATATTGTACTACGTTTTTAGCATCGGCCGTTGTTTCAAGTCCCATACCGTTATCCCACTCCACAAGAGCCCTGGATAACACCGAGAATGATCACTCAGAGAGGATTCAGATATCCCATACAGCAAAGTTTTAGGCAGACGGGAAATCCATTTTTGTCTGCTGGATACGGTGTAAATTATGGTGCAGCTTCTCAGCGTATGTTTGGGCCATATCCATAATGTTCATCTTTCAGTTATTTTTAATGAATATTTGTTATGCTTTTGTAAAATTAAAGTTTACAAACTAGAGTAATTTCTGTAAAGTGAAAGGAGACAAAGAAAATCATTCAAAAATGTCCGTATGCTTTGGATTTCATTACTGAACTGCCATAAACCAGAATGTTGATTACCTACCTCTATTCTTGATTGACGACTTCTTTTTCTCATTTCACTTTACAGTAGTTGGTGTGATTAACATGTTTTTTAAAAACAGATATCAAGTAAGAAAAAGAAGGACAAATGTTTTAGCTTATATTTGTCTTTTTTAAGACATTCTTTTTAATACTGAAAATGAAATCATATTCCACAGCTATTAGAATCTTAAACACGATCCATCATAATCATTTTTTGCAACTGAAACAAACTTTTTTACTCGAATTTATACAGTTAACTTACATTATTTCCAAGTTCATGTTATAAATGATAAATTACACAATGTACAAAATACCGAATGTTCTCATAATTACAAGAACAGATTTGCTTAGATTTTGTATAATACGATTGTTTTGGCTTTCGTGTTCATAGGTTACAAACTAATTATTACCATACTAGCAAATCAGACAAAGGAGACCACAATCAAGAAAAACGGAGTGGTTGTTTTCGCTTTCGTTTCAATCAATGGATTACTTCAAACAAGGGTGCAGATTAACTATATCTCTA
The DNA here is from genome assembly GCA_947179485.1 of Allacma fusca. Taxonomy (NCBI): domain Eukaryota; kingdom Metazoa; phylum Arthropoda; class Collembola; order Symphypleona; family Sminthuridae; genus Allacma; species Allacma fusca. The sequence continues at coordinate 77,723 of CAMXBY010000004.1, read as the reverse complement.
TTCTTGAAAATATGAACTTCATTGTCTCATTTGATTCTATTTCAAGTATTAGTAAGAATGGGAAAATATGTATTGATTTATTTCAAGTGAACAACAACAGTATTTCCATACATGTACTTAATATCATTGACAAGAATCTCAAATATGTTCAACAATAAAATAAAGTATATTTAAGAACTGCAATGGATTTCATAAAATACGAAGTTTCACGACCGTCGGGAAAGTAGATCATACTATTTTACCGTATACTGATGCTATCAACGATAATGCATGTTAGTAGCCAGTCCCTTAGTCTGTTAGTTAGTGTCATTAATGCTGCAATCAATGTTAATTCCACACTAATAATAAGCTGGTAAATTATATTCTCACAGTGCCCCAGTCAAACCGCTGACAACATCAAGCCAAATGACATAGTAAGCAAAACGTTAAAAGTTCTAGATTTGTAGACTACCTTATGGAGAATATGGAGCAGAGTGTATGCACTTGTTTGGCTCTTCATATCATCAGTGAAGAGGCAAAATGGTCCAGGTGAATTTTCAATTATAAGCAAAATTGTCTACAAGAATTTTCGCCTAAAAGCAAAATGAACTTCGTGCAAGTCACCCTGAAAGCAAAATGGTTTACATTCAGCTTTCACTAAAAGCAAAATTAACCACGTAAGATGTAAAACGTAAGATGGACTTATACCGTTTTGTTTTTATGTGAAAATAGCATGTAGACCATTTGGTTTTAATTATTCTTGCAAGCATCTCACTTTACCTTTAGTGAGATTGCATATCGACCCTTTTACCTCTTCACCGTCGTTATGCAGTACTTGTAATCTTTGGCAAAGGCGTATTGAAAAACAGAGATTTATACAAGATATTTATAAAAAATCCCCACAAAAATGGGTGCATGGAACCTTGGATTGATTCAACTAATCTTAGGAAATAGATTATGAGTTCGTGCACTTCTTTTTTGACCTAATTCCTTATTTTTATTGGACATCAGATCAAGTACAGTATTAACAACGCAAGATTGTCAAATCTAGCTTTCTTTCTTCATAAGCCAATTAATATTGTTCTTATTTCACGAGAAAAATTCACGGAGCTTACGCAATTTGATCATGTTTCTGGGGAGTGGCAATTAAATACGCAGACTTAGGGTAGGAATATCACAAAATTAATAGAATGGAAATCAATGGAAAGACGTCAAGCGATATGGTCTAGTGTACGCTGAAGTTACCCTTTGAGAGATTCAAAAGGAAAGAATGAGATCTTGCCAGAAGAATCGGGATGGAAGCAGCATGTTTAGACAAATTGAGAGTGTAAAAAACCTTAACTGATGTTTTGTCTGCGTAAGCTTTTGAGCGAGGGCAGAGATGAATTTCGGTAGTGAGGGTAGGAGCAAAGAAAAAACGGGAGTTCTCAGGTTTCCAAGCCGTCACAAGTAATTTAAATTGTGAACGTGCATAAGTCCTCGTCGGTTATTTATGCGTGTGACATTACACACGAGAGCCAAAATACCAAGCGACCAAGCTGAGTCATGCATTTCCAACAACTTTGTGGCAAATACGAGTGATTACATTTGGATATTAGTCTACATACAAATACTTTTATTGAAGAGTACAATTCAAATTATTGGGCCAAGCTCTTGTCAACGCTAAATATAAAAATAAAACGATTTCGCAGATAAATTTCTCTCTCCCCACTCATCTTTAATTCTCTCGTCCGTATGCAAACTGATGATTTTTTTTCTTACATTTCCCTTTTTTCATCCTTCGTTCACTGCAATTCTCATTTCCTGAGGTCCTGCACTGCACAAAGATTAGTTGGGGCAATAGGGCCTGTCTTTTAGTTCTTATCTCAGTCTCAGCGTTGACAGTCCGTTGGATCTTGGGAGGGAAGATTTTTCCTGTCTATGTGGGTCAACAGTGTCAAGTTTGGCAGATAATTTTTTTTTGAGTGCATTTATTTCAATTGGCATTTCAGAATCAAGGGAGAAAATGCGGTTTAAGTGCAGTATTACTGACCCAGTTCTGAGAATTCTATTTTTAGTCCTAACAATATCAGCCCTTTTGGATGCCCTGGACACGCCACCCAGGAGAGCACCTGAGGGTCGTCGCAGGAGGGAGAATCGGGGCAAGAAAGTAAGACCTTTGCGGAAAGTTCCTCGTATTAATGAAGGTCAGATTCGACTAATGGATGGGGCAAATCAATACGAAGGTATGTGTTAGATCAGAGTTATTATGTTCACTTTTGTTTATTCAAAAATTTCCATTAATTTTCTGGATCAAATTTTCGCTTAGTTCATCTTTCAGCCAAGTACAAAATTTACGCGGTTATTGATTTTACTCCTTTTTAAAACTTCTCCAGGAAGAGTGGAAATATTCCATAAAGAACGATGGGGCCCTGTTTGTGATGATGACTGGGATGTTAATGATGCAACGGTCGTATGTCGTCAGTTGGGTTATGCTGAACACATAAATAACTCCGAATTTAGGATTGATATTCGATCTACGCATAGTGGAAAGTTTGGCCATGCCAGTGGTATGCTTCATTATTTTTAAAAAATTCTTTACAATTTTATAAGTAAAAAATACGAATTGAATTCATAATTGACGCTTAATTTCCCTTATTTTTAGCTCCATATTGGTTGGACAACGTGTACTGCGAAGGAAAAGAAAAGCAGCTCATCGACTGTCGTCATGAAGGTTGGGGGGTAAATGATTGTGGGATAGAAGAAACTGCGGGTGTGATTTGTGCTCGTATACCAACATCAGAAGAATTACTAGAAGAGAAGTACATACAAATGTACGCCACACCACCTCCACGTATAAACTTACCCCGGAAGAAAATTTATAATCCAGCAACAAAGGGAGAAATTCAAGTGAGGCTTGCTGGTGGCCGTGTGGAACATGAAGGACGAGTGGAAATACGTTTAAGTAAACATTCAGGTAAGTTTAAAAAAAATTTACGTTGGATTTTGATGTTACTGTCGCGTTCTTGAATTAAAATGGTAAATAATATTTCGTACTGAAATAGGATGGGGCTTAATTTGTGGTGACGAGTGGACACTTCTGGAAGCTGCTGTCATCTGTCGGCAACTCGGTTTAGGGTTTGCGGAAGCAGCGGCGCAGACTGACTATTTTGGGGGAAACTCAGCAGATATTGTAACTACCGGGGTGAAGTGCAATGGGAAGGAGGATGAGATATCACAATGTTTTCATCATGATTGGCGATCGCGGAAAAATGAGAGTATTTTTTGTCCTGGAACTGGGCGCAGTTTTGCGGCTGTCATCTGTACCAATCGTAATTCAAGCAAAGCTTTTCATTATTTCTCACTTGACTGAAAAGAAACCCGCTGGATGTTTTAGATTTTTATTGTTTAATATTTTATGATTGATGATCAATTAGGTTTGCCAGATTTGGTCCCGGACGCAAGGGAAATAGAAAGGTCGGCGTACTTGGAAGATAAACTTTTGGTTTCGCTGCAGTGTGCCATGGAAGAAAATTGCCTTGCCACTTCCGCCTATCGACTTCAAGACACGAATCCTTACAATTGGCACATGGAAAGTAGAAGATTACTACGATTTACTGCTCGAATCGTCAACACGGGTAATGCGGACTTTCGACCTGCAATACCGAAACATTTGTGGCAATTCCATGCATGCCATATGTAAGAGTCTGTTTCTTAATCCTTTCCAAGGGAATTTTGGTTTGGGAAAAATCTTCAGAACCATTGTGGTGTGTATTGATGTTTCAGGCATTTCCACAGTATGGAAGTTTTTGCAGTATTTGACATTCTAGACAAAACCGGTCGGAAAGTAGCGGAGGGTCACAAGGCTTCATTTTGTCTTGAAGATAATGAATGCATTGTAAAACATGAGAACATTTATGCATGCGCTAACTTTGGGAACCAAGGTATCAGCGTGGGATGTGCGGACATCTATAGGGCAAACATCGACTGTCAATGGGTAGACATTACGGATGTTGTTCCAGGCAGCTATACATTCAAGGTACAGGAGTTAAAAGAAAAATATTAAGCGTGTTTGCAAGAAGGAAGGAGTACAGAGAATACATACCACACAAATTGGTACACTGTAATGTTGTTGACCTAAATGAATTTTTAAAATAATTTAGGTTTCAATTAATGGAGAGATGAAGGTTGCAGAGTCAGACTTTTCTAACAACGCCGTTCTGTGCAACCTAGAATACACGGAATCCACCATTTACCTCCACAACTGCACGTTAACGTACCCATGAGAAAATAATTTTATACGGGCATATCCTACAAGTAGAAAAGATGTTACACCTATTTTGTACAGGACAATATCAGCTTATAATACTGAATAGATAAATAATCATATGTATTTTCCGTTAAAGAAATTAGCAAATTTTTGAAAATCCAACATTACAATTTATAGAGCTTTTTTAAAAGTATAGTATTTTTAAAATCATATTTGACAAATAGATAATGCTTAACATTTGTATAACATTTAACAGTATTGCTATAATAGAAGCAAGTCCAGTCATGTCACAGCTATAATTTATTTTCTACAAAACTTGGCATTAGCAGGATTTTGGGCTTCGATTAAAAAACTGTTTTGCAGAAACTTGTAGTTTCGGAGCTTTGCCAAGTATAAGGTGACCTATGTAAAGTATTGCCTTGCTCATTGTCAGAAGTGCACATCATGGTAACAATAAATATATTAAAATTATCATTTTGCCATATTTTAACCTAACCTAATTAAGATAGATGGTGTACTTTTTTATGCAAGACGCAAGTGCCCGTGAAATACGATGTTACAATACATAAGAGACCTTTCACCTAGCCATAGCTCCAAAATAATAATTTTTGTAGCAAAATTCTTTCAGTTTTACAATCTAGGTGCCGAATTTATCTTGTACACGAATTACAATAAAAACAAAGCGTAACTATATTGTAAACTAGAATTATGTATGTACATCCTATATCGGATTTACTATTATTTCATAAAAAATAAAACAGATATGCTTACGAAATTTTATTGAATGATTCGCCGGAATCATAATCTGATGCAAAGAATTTTGATACTATATTCGGTTCCAATAAACAAAACATTTTTATTAATAAACGAAAATGTCAATAAAAACACATACAGGGCATTTAAATACATTTTTACTTATTTTTACACATGATACATATGTATCTCATACGGTACTAAAAAGGACGTAACAATCATTCATTTTCACTCTGGTATGTAATTAATCATTTCAAAAGAAAGCTGTAGAATTTTCGGTTGCTGTCATTTTCAGGCAAGGTTGAAACCCATTTTCGCAAGGTTGTAATAATAACCGCCACAATGATGATTATGGCTCCAATAATACTACACAATAAGGTAAAACACTTACAAACACTTTGTCTTTATGCTTTAAGTAAAAAGTTATGCGATGTCTGCCAGCAAAATTTAGTAGACTGTCAGAATTAAATTTGAAAGCAAAAATAGAAAACTTACCTGTAAACATCTGGGATAATCTCAAGGAACAAGTACTGCCAAATGAATGCAAAAACAACGCTACTAGTTTTTACCAAGGACACTGGTCCCGCTTGTTCATACTTGAGTGCGACTATTGTAGAAGTTTGCGTTACGAAAACGAAACTTGAGGAAGCATTGAAAAGAAACTCAGTTAAATGGTAATGGTAAAACGCTACTGTTTTAAGGTTTTCTCATTTGATAAATTGTGTACTCATAAAATCACTTACATGGCTAATAAAATAGCAATGAGCAGATGAGCTTCATTTTTAGGCAGCTGAAATGTTTTCAAAGCCAGGGAAGCTGACAAACTAACGACGATCGAAAATAAGCCAAAGGTAAAAGCAGTGATAGTGAAGTGAAGATGTTTCAATTTTCTTGTAAAATAATTGAGATAACTGACATTCCTGTGCTAGCAAGAGCCAGAGCACATCCTATCTAGAAAAACGTACAATTATCTAATTACTTGTATGCCAAATTTAGATTACATTATATTAATATTAAAAATTATTCTATATGGATTACCAAGAGATCTGTCTCAAAACTTTCCTGGCCTGTTAACATGGGAGGCTTGGCGACAATGCACATTCCTATTTAAAAAATTGGAGCGCACATGAAAAATGTAGAAAATATTTTATTGATTTTTAGTTTTGTTGTTTAAAAAATTTAGGGTACCAATGATAGTTAGGAAGCAGTTCACAACTGGTATAAGTCCACATTTTTCTCCGAGTAAGAAATAAGCTACTATCGATACAAACACGGGTTGACTGGATCCAATTACCTATTCAATTACAGAATCTTGTAAAATTCGTAGCCTATTGGGCTTCTAAAATTTCATAAATATCATTTCGAGGGAGGGTACAAAGTCTTGCCATTTGATCCGCCAGAGATATGTACTGCAATGAGTAAAACTGGATAATGAGAGAGCTCAAAGCTGCAGTGGATCTTAACTGAAAAAGAAAATCAAAATATAATTATTAAATCTGAAGACATAATGTTCAAAGTTTGTGTAATTTAAAATTCATTACCAATAGAAATAAGATATTTTTGCGATTGTCCTCTTGACAAGGCGGATAAATTGTATCAAATACAGGTTGCTTGTGTAAATAGCGACTACATAACATCATCGGGATCGCTGGAAGTACTAGTCCTTGAAATCTCCATACACTTTTGGTAAAAGGGTCATACTCTTTCAAATATTTTATGATTAGGGATGATGCAGAGAATCCCATACATGACAATAGTGCCAAAGCTATCCCAGTGAAACGATGACGCTTTGAACTGGATTTTTCCTTCGTTTCGATAATAATGTTTTCACTGTTTAATGATTTATTAGTTTTTTTGTATGTATTTACTTCCTGCTGAATGACAATTTTAGGTAACTCATGAGTCAATGACCAGTTAATTTCTGTACTATTGCTGTCGTCCCTATTTATCTGAGTATTATCAAGTTTGGAGTTTGCTACCAAAAAAGGATCCACCTCAGTTTGATTGTATTGAGAAGAGCTCATTTTGGAGATTTTAATTTTTTTATGTAAAAACTTGAATATAGTCTAAACTCGGGTTTAAAAAAGTATCACAGAGTTAATCCTATAGTGCTCAATAGCATTTTACTACTATTTATTTGATAAAGGCCAGATGTAATGAGCAGTTACGAGGAAACTACAATGTTTCTAGTTCATGATTAATTACGCTGACATAGAAAATTTTGTTATCTCCATTAGGGGGATAAGAATGAGGAAGATTTGTAATTTAAATCTACTGGTACTGAACTAAATTGTTTTGAAGAGTATGTGTGCTAGGGCACGTTGACAAGCAATAAGCACGTTTATATTCATAGTTTCGTGCTGGTATTAAATACTCGTTCTTGACCCTGGTGTCAGTCATGATAAAAGTATTAAAAATTTAGAATAACATGATAAAATGTATTGTGGCAAGGGAGATAATTTTATTATTACTACACTGATTATAGGCAGATTAGGCTACGAAGTAGTAACAGGAATACTGTATACTCTTGTATATTGGAACTAATTAGGTAATTGCTACGGGAGATCTTATAGGAAGATAATCCAATGCATGGAACGTGCTAAGTCGTAAAAATGGGTTTTTGAAATATTTTAATAATTTTTTCAATTTATTCCCCATTTGCTTTGGAGAGCCTATATACATCTACGCAATTTGCAGAACTTTATATGTGACAAAGGAAAACGGAAACTTTTTGCAAATAAATGGCTGGAAATATCATTGAAAGCTTGCTCATGTATGGCTACCTTGAACTGATAATGAATTTCATATTTTATGAATTTTTAGACAGGCTTTAACCCAAAACTTTAGCCTCAGATCCATGAAAGAATCCGAATAAGATTTGGCGAGTCCGTACTTCTTATACCACGGTAAATGGAATTACAGTAGTAGGGGGGAGAGTTACAGGAGCAGAGCAATTGCGTTCATCCTCACCTTTCATACAATCAGTGTCACCTAGTCGTTAAAAATCATTTTAATTATTTTTGAAACCATAGTCTTCCAACTTCTGAACCTTTCCGTGATTAACTTACCATCACAATGCCAACTTTCCAGTATACATTGATGACTCTCCTCGCAATGAAATCTGTAATCTGGGCAAGTAAAAACCGAGCAATTCTTCTCATCTGAACCATCTCCACAATCATTGTCACCATCACACCTTGAAACGTGTTTCGAATTAAAAATAATTTCGAAATTAAAACTGAAACCATTGAAAAAATATTATTTAGAACTGTTTTACCTCCACTGGTCGGAGATACAGCGTTTTGACGACCTGCATCTAAATTTATTCAAAGCACAAGAACCAGACGGAGTAGTTGTGCAATTGAGTTCATCCGAATTATCCCTGCAATCATTGTCTCCTGTTCATAGTAAATGCAATTCAGTAAGTTGAAGACTTTCATTATTTGTTAATAAAATGCAAAATAAAATTTTACCGTCACATTTCCATCGGCTAGGTATACATCTGTTGTTTGCACAATGAAAATGTGTGGCATTATGACAAACAGGATAAAGATCAGTGCAATTGTGTTCATCTGAACCATCTGCACAGTCGTTGTCATAATCGCACCGCCAGGCGTCTGAAATTCAGAAAGACACTGAAACTGCGCTGGGTTGCATCTGTTATCTGGGTCACATGTGGTTCCGTCTTCATCCGAATTGTCTCCACAATCGTCGTCACCTTGATCCGCAGAGTAAACGTTGAATTTCGTGTTCCAACAGTACAATGCTTGCAAAAATAATCTCGAAATAACTTACCATCACATTTCCAGTGAATTGGAATACAGAATGAATTCTTGCAGGTAAATATTGGATTTCCGTTACAATTGTTACTGCTACATCGACCATTCTGGCCCGTCGGTTTTCCATCAGGACATATGCAATTCCCATCTGATTTTATCAGACCATCCGGACACTCGCAGGTGAAATTTTGTCCACCCGGAAAGCTAAAACATAAATGCGAGCAAGAATGATTTGTACAAGCGTTTGTACCAACTTGTCTCCCAGGACCATATATCTTTAGATCCACTAATTGGGGGTGATTAGCAATCACCAAAAAAGTTCCCTTCCCTGGGTCATCGGTATCTTTTCTTGTGCCAAATATTGAACGTGTGTTCCAATCATTCCAGTAGATCGTATCTTTATATACCGACACAGCAAATGGATGTCGTATACGATAATCTTGTTTCAGGAAAATTTTCAGATTTTTGCCATCAAAGTCTACAAGTGCCAAGTGATCTAAGTATCCATCTACCCAATAAAGATTGTTTTTCTCGTAATCGATGGCAATTCCATTGGGCCATTTTAGTATAATCTCTTGGCCAGTTCCTGTAGGGTTTTCAACAATACGTTTAACATTTGAGCCATCCAACCATGAACGACCAATACAAGGATTATTGCTCGACCAGTCCGTCCAAAACAAGTATCCCTTTTCTGGATGTACTGCAATTCCTCGAGGGTTGTCCAGGTGAGTTTTATACAAAACAATCTTCCGCCTTCCTCCAATATTTTTCACATCTGTACTAATTACTTCAATTCTACCATTGAGTGCATTACAGTAGTACAAATGTTTCGCAATCCAGTCTAAAGCTAGTCCTTCCACTGATTTCAAATCAGTCGATACCAAAATTTCTGGCTCGCTGTTACCATCAAGTTTCAATCGCATGACATTATCTCGATTCACATCCGCCCAATAAATGTACCCAGAATTCATATCGTAATCCACAGATGTGACTTCTCGAACATTAAGTAGCGGGAGAACTTCAGTTCTATTAAAATCATTTAAATCGATACGGAGAACCGAATCTCGCTTAGCTACCAACTTGAATTCGGTTTCATTGGACAATGCACACGATTTAGTTTCTGGCAAAAATCTAGACACATCCCCACCTTCACACTCATCACCAGGTATTTTGCGGTAGCCTTTGGTTATATTATAATATAGGTCACCGGGCTTGCACCATTCTGGCTTCACACCAGGGCTTAAATCGGAAATATCCTTCTCGCACAACTGACCGTTCAGTTCATCTTCCACATATCCAAAGTCGCTACAAATGAAAAACATTAAATTGAGAGTACGATTCAAGGGTTAGATGAAATAAATAAATGGCGTGTTATCTCCATGGACATACCATTCGAAGTCAACTCTGTAACAAAGGCATTTAGTAGTATTTACTAAACGCTCGTAGGATCTGCCATTGTAACAACCATGAGAAGGAATTCGACGTTCGTAGTGATCCTTTTTGCCGAGCAAGCAGTCACGACCAGGTTGGCTGTCCCAGGGTGACCACAATTTGTAATCATTTTGATCGCATTTCCTGCCACCTACAATTATTTCAGGATCACTTCATTTTTACTTACAAGCGATTACTGGGACTTTAGCAATGCCACGAAAGGACATCAAACAAAAAATCTTGTCATACTACAACAGCTGCCTGCAGTAAGGCTGGTTTTACTATAACTAGGCTTTTCTGTGTACATTCATGACACTTGGTATCACGGATTACATCCATCCATATACAGAGTAAGAGTATAAGAGTTTGTAAAGTACGCCGAATCAGTTTTTAAACCCATTGGAAGAATTACTTATAAATTCTACCTCCCAATACAGACAGTCATGCAATCAGAAAATTTACTTAAGGTTGTATTCATACCAAAAGCGTTGAAAAGATCCACTTGAATTAGTATCCAAGAATGACCTGTCTTTCCATATTGGGTTTTGGGAATAGAACCAAAAACCAAAAATACAGTAGTATTTTCCCCTGGTTCCGTCATCAATCCTAACACGCGAACCTTCTCGTAAAAAAACTTGTATTTATTCCACGTTTCGCCCTCATTTATGGAATACAAAAGTGAGTCCGTGGCATCTCCAAGCTTATAGAACTTAACTGCAACTATCACACCACCGTGATCCCCAAATCCGAACAAGTAGTTCCCTTGAAGGAGCTTTGGAAACAAAATCACATAAAATGGTAGGATCTCAATACATGAGTAGAATAAAACAATTTGGTTTAATTAATTAGCAAGTCTGCGTACATGTTTCCATGTTACAGCTCCATCAGTTGACATGAATACACCTTGATGACCCTTAAGAGAATTATTGACGGTTCCTGTGGCCATAATGATTCCAACTGCAGATTTTCTTGAGAGTACGGGAACCGCTTGAGTGACAGGAAATATTTCACTCAATCTTTGGTTAATTTGAAGTGAGCAATTATCACCATTATTGCTTCTCGGTACCTACGATTAATTGACGAATTATTGGATGCAAAAGCTAGTTTGAATAAACGCTATCATTATGATGATAAATCTAACCAAGTGACAATACAACGGTTGCCCATCATCATCAAATTCCGGTGGTTTCAGTACTTGCCATTCCCCGCCATTATCAAAAGTAACTTTTGAAATTATTTCATTCAATTTTATCATGTTATTTGTACTTTCACTAGAGTTCTTTAGAACGTTAGCGATGTAGACTCCCCTCAAACCATCCACGCGATGCAGTTCAACAAAGGAATCATCAGTGACATTACTAGAAATGTACAACAACATAATGGGTGTAAAATTTAAGAGCTTAATACGATTATTAACTGCAATAAAATAGTTTAAGATTAAGTAATAAATGAACCGAATGACGTACTTAATCCATGAATCAGACCATGTCATATTTGGTTTGAAGAAAACAATTCCACTGAGAGATAAGGAAAATCGAAGATTTACCATGGTCATTGGTGACGGGCTTCTACTTCCGACATATAAGTCGGAAATGCTATTTTCGTGAGTCACGCAGACAAACATCTACATGGAAAATAAGTACTTAACTCAAATAACCATGATATTATTTCATTTCGTCGTTTATGTGAATAATTAAGGGATTATTACTTGGCCATCAAAAACGTCAGCAATATGGTAATTCTTTATTCGTTTATGTGTGGGGAATAAGGCTTGCAGAAACGGGCCGCGCTTATAAGAAATCCAAAGCTCAAGTGTGTCCTATAACAGCCGCCATAACAAATTCATCAAAAAAACAGCGAATACGACTTTCATAATTTTGAAACGATATGATACGCTCTTTTTAGCGTAGAAATAAGTATTTGATACGTACATAATAACGTAAGATTTTATGTAATGGTAGTAATGAGAACAGGATGTTAGAATGAACGTAGGAATGTGTACCCGTGAATAGCACGCGAATAAACTTGCTGACCGTTGGTTTTAATAAAAATCTCCAGAGTTGGAAAAGTCCTCCTCTGTGTGTGTAGAAATTACCCTTTGGCTCCTCTCAGTCCGAGCGGATGAGAAGAGGAGGGAAATCTCTCCATGCGTAGGACGTATATATATATAAGTTATTAGTGCGTAATAAGCTTAAATCCATTGTATTTTAGAGTGTAAGACGTTTTCCCCGGGAGAATCTAAAAACTCCTTCCTAAGTAACCGGATCTGTCTCGGACAATGGTCTCGATCTTTACGATCGTAATAAAAATAAGTTACGATAAGACCTAAGATTAAGAAAGTAATTGAAACTGATATTGCCTAAGTATGTATTGTCATGTGTTTAAATGTAAAGCAACCGGCGCCAGGCTGGCGGGGTTGGAACTTGGTTTCGGCCGGATGGTCAGGTCATAAAAATCTATTCAATTGACTTCGGATTTTGAGAGTACGGTTGCGGCCGAGTATAAATACCCCAGGAAAATCTTACAGATACACAGTCGATCTGAACACGCCGATCCGAAACGCAGTCCTCTTGGACTCTCTCTCTCTTCGTATAGCACTCGGGTTTCGGTTCTCTCCCTTTTTACTCCCATTTTATCAAAAATACTCTTGCTCTCAGAATCGAGTAGTTTTTCTGAAAGATAGCCTTTACTCTCAGAAGAGGAAGGATTTTACCACAGCTCTTCAGGCTGGTGGATTGTATTTCGAGAAATTTTGAGACAACATTTAGAATTTTGATAGGAATTTTGGGTAACGCTTTGATAACTCGTAATAGGAATTAAACTTGAACTTTTATAACTTTATTAACTTTGTATTTAGATTTAGAGAAGGTCTTCTTTGAATTAATATTTATAATCAGAATTAAATCTTAGTGTTAACTTATATTTTAGAAAATCAAACAAAGATATTATTAAGTTCCATTTTTGTATTTGTCAAAAGTTAAATAAAATTTCTTCAACATTTGAAGAATCAAAAGTAAACTTGAGGGAATTTATAGTACGTTATTTCCACTCAACTCAGACCCCTAACAGATATAACTCTGAACTTACATTCATTCCCTTTTTAGTAGCAAACATGTACTCATCTTTAATTTCAAACTCCTCTACTTCAGCAAATTTTACTTCAACATCTCCGTGTTCGACGAATGATGATACCGAAGTTAGCACAACTGATTTTTCGCCAGGCTCTTCTCTATGAATATACAGTTTTGCGGGATGTGAAGATTCATCCCAAGAAACAGACTTGACGAAATCTTGCGCCATCGTCCAAGATGCCCCAAAATCCTTCGAGATCCACATCTACACCGAAAACAGGCACAGTAATAATTATGCACTTGTACCTTCTCAGCTGTAACTCATAGATGAGATCTATCATGTGGATTATTTCCGCATACAAACTTACACGCTTCTCTGCGGTATTTTTTTCATACGCAAAAATTGTTTCCTCCGCATATGGAACAAATAGAATCTCATCTGGAACAAACGAGACACTCGTTCTTCTGAATTTAGTTCCATAATCATCAGTTGTAAAGATGAGATGATTTGTCACATCAGTAAAAATAAACTGTCAAAGAAAGTCATGAATATTAAGTTATTACAAAGACCAAACTGATTCAAAAAGACATAAACCAGTACATCTATTCTGAATAAGGAAAGACTTTTTTGTACCTTCCCGTTATTAGTTGGATGGTTGAAGAATTTGTCGAGTACAGGTTTTACCCCATCAGGCATATCCTTTCTCAAAAGAGGTGTAGCATTATCAAATGTGGCTCCATAATTTCTAGAAATGTGGAATGTGGACACTGAATTTGCATTCACATCTTTTCCAAGACAAATTATCACATCTTTGCCAGCCCAGTAGACTATCAGGGAATTATGTGATTCTTTGATCAAAGTCTAAAAAAGAAAGAATCGTCAGAAATTTTCCATTCATGAGTCTTATTGCTTATTTGAGATATTATTTATCCATAATCTATCATCTCCGAACATTCAAAATTTTGTACATATACGTATATGTAAGCACAAATTGCATGTCTACTTAAACTCTCAATATCAATTTCATACGCTCAAATAATTACGATCAGTATTAAAAAAAAATTATCGATAAGTATGACGATCGTCGATAAAAAAAACTACTGCAGTGCAGAAAAAATCTTCAAGCGTCAGAGGTTATACATAACACTCGGCTGGACAGAACTAGACTGGTCAAATATACTAATAACACTGACATTAAATTGTAATAATTACAAAAAACAATTAAAAATACGCACGAAAAACGTATTTTACCATCAAATTACGCTTACCACATGAGTTGTAATATTAGGATGAGATGCTTCTGTGTGAATATCTCGTTTCCTCCTTTCATTCTCCACTCGAGTCTCTACAAATTCTTGCTCATTGGAATTATAATACACCTGTTGAGGTGTATTTCTCTCAGAATTCGAGACAGGCTGAAATGATAGCCCCGACAATTGATTGCTATACGAAACACAAACGGTGAGCAACAGCAAGATCACTGCTCCAGGAGATCTCTGTAACCTCAAAGATGACAACATTCTCGTCCCACAAACTTTTTTAAAATGCCGACTGAAATAAAAAGAAAAACTTCAGCTCCAAGCTACCAAACATATATGTATGTACATCAAATTAGGATACTCAGTACTGGGCGTTAATTCTGTTAACAAACAATCCTAATGATAAAAGCATACTCCCCTAGACTGAAATGGCAAGCTTATACATTATAATAATTCAAGTAGTTGTGAATGAGAATCTGACAGTCAAACTAAGTGCTATTTGTCAAACTGATATGTAATAAAATTCCTAGGAATAGTGACTTCATTCAGAGGTCATCCTTTCTTGAAGCCATCATATTTTCAGAAATCTTAGTTCCCGTTGCCCACAAGCTGGAAATAATCAATAAAAAACCTTTCATACCCCTTCCTCTCTATTAGTTGTACGTCATTTAAAAAAATCAACAAATTTCAAATTCAAGCTTCCACTTCACGTTTCAGAAATAGGCAGAGCCATTTAATTTTGTCCCTTCTGCCATCCATCATATCTGTATCTACATCTACCATATCATAAACATAACATTTTTGCAAACCCCTTGTTTTGCCGGCTGTCACGGATGTGTACCATGTATATTAGACTGAGCATGAGGAATAAGATTTCAAAAAGGGGGGGACACTGCGATGTTCCTGCCAATTAAAAATTTTAAAAAATTAGAAGGAGTGGCTCGCGAAACAAAACTGGTGTTTTTTGGTTTTTGAAGGATTCGGTTAGTCAATATCTTTCTTACATTTCCTTATTTACAAAAAAAGGATTAACACATAAAAGGGAGGGAGTGGAACATTCTCGAATAGTTACATTAAAAAATAACATTGATCTTATAAAGAGTCAAATGGATCATGTACCGCTGTGTTGATAACCTGAAACCCTTTACATAATCTCAGGAGCCGATAAGGATAAAAAGGTAAAGAAAAACTTTGGGCAACAAGATAGTGTCAACAGGGACTAAATCACGTCGGGAAAAGTGGGGGGTACAACGACCCTCGTCAAAAATGCTTCAAGTATATGACAAAAATGACATATTGTTTTGTTTTTTAGCCTTTTATTTTTGTATTGTGACTTTGGCGTTTATGTAGAACAGAACAGTGATCACTAAATTGGGTAAAAAGCGTTGCAAATTCCCAAAAACCTTTTGTCACTATTTACGAATGTCCTCATGAGTTCTTCATTTTCCAGTTCCTTTGCAATATCTGGGAAGCAGTGAATGACGCAGCAGTAGTTTAGTCTTTCCTGTTCAATTATGAATCTTACATGTTTTTATTCTCCGTAAAGTGGAAAATGATCTCTCAGCCGTCGGGGAGTTGATTGGGAGCCCGATTCGAATTTTTAAAAGTTCTTAACTTCGGAGAACATTTGACGAACTGTTGGATTGAAGTCCTTAATCCATGACAAAAATCGTATAGAGCTTCTCTCTACTCCTTCAATCCCATGTCATTTGAACATTAAGTCTCTCAGAATTGAACCTGCCCAAATCTGAAATAGCATCTACTTGGTACTCCTGTGATTTTGGTTCTAGTTAATTCCAGTTAAGCAATAGTTCTCTAACTCATGAACTTTCTTGATCCCGGGCTGATCAAAACGACGCTTGAGTTCCGCAACAACAAGGTCGATCGAAGTGTTGAATACGTTTTGGTACTTTACTTCTGCAGTTGTAAGGATAGGCGGATTATTTATTCCATACCGCTTTCATGTTTTGCGCATTCGGTCTAGAGAAGAACGTTCTAAATGAAAACAGCCACAGGCTTCGTACTTGCGATTCCAAAGCCCACTGACGATGTACTGACCTTTCTGCTTTCTAAAATTGTCAATGCACACATTCAAAGCTTGAACAGTTCCACTGATGGTAGAACGCTGTGTTTGTGTGATTTTGCTCAAAATCTCGGTTGGGTTCAAAATGTTGTGTAGAAGGAGAAAACCAAAATAAGTCTTCCTTTTTTGAGCTGTGTATATAAACCAGATGCTTTAGTTGCACATTTGCCCGCTGACTTCGCCAGTGTGTAAACATTTTAAGAGGCACTCATAATTTTGCGGTGTAGTGGTTGATACAAGGCCCTCTAACTGTCCATCTCTTGGAACAAAGGGGCTGAACCCTAACTTCTGAAAATTCTTCATTGTCTTCAAATGAAACTTTCCTGTGCTCAATTCATAGTCATCATTCCACTATATGTACTGTGTACTACCTAAACCTTGAGGTTCTCTAACTTAGAAGCTTGAATGACGTACCAAAGATGACTGGTGCGACATGATGCACTATCTGTAAACTGATAGGAGCGAAACGTTTTCACTGTTTTTCTGTCATGGTTGGGCATTTGTACACTCATGTAATTACATTTTAGGTTACTAACTGATCTCACGAATGTCTGAATTTGGTAAATTTAGAGCTACTAATTTTGGAACTTGACATTTATTGTCGAAATTGAGGGGGGTACAATCCATATACTGTACCACCCTGGATACAATCAGAGGGGTACACTGTACCACCTGTACCATAGGGTTGTTTAGTCCCTGAGTGTCAACACTCCCTTGTGACCTTTTGGGAAGTCGCACAACACGAATGATCCCAAAGTAGATATACATGCACCTGATGTTAAACTTTAGATATGATAATCACTCTAATGAAAAACAATTCGGAAATCTTTAAAAAATATATGATTCCAATATGACACGAAGTGTAACAACCTCTTAAGTTGCAGCATTCAAACCAAAATATAAACATAAAGTTCTTTTAGTATAAGGACACCATGTAAGAGAATTTTTCTACATGGGCAAGGATATTTTTAAGAATTCTCCTGCCCACAAAGTAATGATTATAATTTTGCAATAGATAATTCGAAGGCTACTATTCAAGATTATGAAGTAAATTATTAATTTTAAATTTTGCTCCCTCATCAAAATTCAGAATTTCTTATGGGAAATAACATTCAAAACTTGAGTCAAGACGCACGTCCCCTGTGGAATTTTTTCGACCTAAAACATTATGCGGGCACTATCACAGCTCTAACCAGAAAGACTCCGCAACTTCTGTGTTACTGAAGTCACATACGTCTACGTATGCATCTCTTCCTCAGTAAAATGATAAAGAAGTCCTGATATTAAACATTGTTTAATCCTTTGTTTGAATCCTTTGTTTGGGTACGGTTATGTTATGTTCTCCTCACTTGATGCATTAAAGGTGTCCGCCTATCCTACGTGTAGGCCTATTTGTAGGGTGCAAGAAATTTTTTGAAGAGGTTTGTAGCCAAAATAGGGTGCAGGAATATACGCTAATACCTATAGCCTACAAACAAATTAGGCTTTGCCGTTGTAGAACTATACAGGCATATACAGGTTACTGAAGCATGCCATGTTCCTTTAATGGCATTTAGGACTGGTAAAATTAAAATTAAAGAACAACCTTCCAAACTGCGTGTGTTAAGGTGCACATCAGGTGTGACAAGTTCGTGCGGTTTCGCCTTGATCTGCGCTGGAAACCTCATCATGTTGAGTTCTAAATATTTGCTAAATTGGAGATTCAACCACTTGAGTGGAAATTTGAGTTTAAGCACAATTCAAATTTAAAAAGAGATTTACTATGAGATAATGTTGTCAGCCAGTTAATACATTCACAGTTACCTTATTTCGCTGATTATGGGAAAATTTTCGTATGATATTTAGTTTGTGAATTCGTAAGTACTACAGCCTTTTAACCAACATTGTGTAACTTGGGCACAATTTCCGGCGCAAACCAAGGTGAGACCGGCAAACTGTTCTGCTCTTAGGGTCTTTGGTCAAGGTAACTAAACTCAAATAACTATAGTTCATTCCGAACCCATACACTGGGAACTTGAGGCAGGGTTTCCAATTATTGGAGAACCAAAGAATGCGTGTAAGTAGCCTGTCGATATAGTGAAAAGTATGAGGAATGTAAAATGGGTGTAGAATAAATTGAGCTATTTCGCCAAAAAACGTAGGTTTATAACTTGCACATAGGCTCTCCTTAAAGGAAGGATGTAGGGTAGGCTGATCACTTCGGTCATTAAAAAGCAGGCATATTTACAGACTCGGTCCAAATTGTGGAAGGATTTGGGCTAGGCTGAGTCCTTTGGGCACCTTTGTGATGCAAGCTTTTGTCCAGTAGCCAACACATCTGGTACTGTGTACAATGCTAATTGTAAGTCTAGCAAGATTGAAGTGTTGACAGATGTTTATATTGCATATTTAACATCCCATTCGCACATTTTATGGTATGTATATAGATAAGTCATATAGATTCTTACGCATTTAACATGCAGTTTTGACCGCCCCAAGTCCTGTTTACTATTAACGTAAAAATGGTTACAGCGCGTAAAAAATTGTCGTCCCCTGAGCATACGTTATGTTAGGGTTTGACTATATTAGGAAGGTCACAGCTTGTAGGGTTCTTCTACAAGCTGTGGTTTCGTGTCAGTCACCATTAGTTCAAACCTGTTGGTCATAAATGTCATTTTTTTCAAATTTGTCCAAACGGCAACATATTGTTCTTCATAGCAGAAATTGTGAAAACGGGATAGCATCTAATGTAGAATTTGGACGAAAGGAATTATATGATAAGTAAGAATGGGAATCTGTTGCCTTTGTATAAACGGTTGTTTCAACTGTATAAGCTAAATGATTAGGAGTAGAATACATCCAATGGCTGCTGGATACAGGCCATGCTACAGAGATGACATATACAGCCCATGTTAACGGCTGCTGCATACAGGCCATGTTATCGGGCTGTCCTATACATTTGCACAGACAACTTTGCATAGGGCAGCCTAATGTATTAATTACTTACGTACGTAGCTCCTTCACACATATACGTACATACGTACTGCACACAGAAAAGACGATGAAGGAGTGGAATGAAATCGTACACTTGTCTTGTTCATTTGTACTTATATATGTACTTAACGTGAATACATCCAATGGCTGCTGGATACAGGCCATGCTACAGAGATGACATATACAGCCCATGTTAACGGCTGCTGCATACAGGCCATGTTATCGGGCTGTCCTATACATTTGCACAGACAACTTTGCATAGGGCAGCCTAATGTATTAATTACTTACGTACGTAGCTCCTTCACACATATACGTACATACGTACTGCACACAGAAAAGACGATGAAGGAGTGGAATGAAATCGTACACTTGTCTTGTTCATTTGTACTTATATATGTACTTAACGTGTGTAACTGTGTTAACTACTAACGTTTTGACAAATTGGAAATACGTTGAGAATCTGCGTGTAGCCGTGTAAGATCAATACGTTTTATCATATTAAAAATCGTTCCTGTGTGTAACAGTGTAAATCTAAAATATATGCACATTAATTAAATAACAAAATCAGACCATCCCGTTAGCAAGTAATGGTAGAGTGTTGATGCATGCTTCAAAGGTAAGTTATCAAATACGGATAGGTACATAAAATATTTTCAGTTATGATAAAAATGAATGACAGGACAAAAGGGGGTCGTTAAATTTTTGCGAATTTAGTACGAATTCGGCAATTTAACGGTAAAAATGTCGGAGTTTTTTGTCTCTCTACAGTCCAATGCTAGTTTAAATATTTTCCCTGAAAACACTGTCGGGAATTTTAAAAACAAGCTAAGTGGAGTGATACGATTAAATTCGGATTCATGGGAAGCTGCTCTAGTAGACTGTTCGTACATATATGGACATGTTATTATAAAGAAGGATGAAAAACTCGGGAGCGTACAGTTTTTGTGGTTTGATAAAGAAAGTGGGGAAGCTCATTTTATTGAGTTTGATTTCTTGTCTACAATGGATATAAGAACTTTGCGCGAATTATTGGAGATGTTACCGGAAATATGTCCAATTACTAATATAGTCATTGCGGGTCATATATTTCGGTGTGAAATTTATCAGGAGACAAAATCTTTACACAAGATATGTTTTAGCCCCAAATTAAGTGCAATATTAGGGATAGATGACTATGATACGGGATTAATTGGCGACGCATTTCCTAAATTGACGTATAATCCTGGAGCGGATAATAAATATCTATCTATCGGCATGGAGCAACATGATAATTTCTATAAAATATCATTTGGCAGCGGACAGAAAACTCAAGATTTTGGCGTTGCTGTATCAAAGGATTATAGCTCTGAGGCAAGGCATGAAAAAACAATTGTTCCAAAGGAATCAAGGGAAAAGGTTGCAAGTGCCATAGAAAATTACAGAAAAGACACCACACCGATAATAATTAAGGGAACTCAACCCGTGTATGCTAATGCAGGGAATACTAAATTGTTTTTATATTGTAATATAATTCAACCACAGTATCTTGCAGATGTGCAAGCTCCATGCTTAAGGATTATACCATATAAAGGGGCATATGGTGAAATTACTCACAATTCCTTCGCACCTCCTCACTTTTTAAGCCTAAGTGTTTCCGAATTTGACATTATTCACGTTTGGGTACTCACGGAGACAGGTGAACCTGTGAACTTTGACTTTTCTTCTTTTTCAGTGACAATAAAATTTCGGGAAAAGAGAATTTTAAAATGAATACTAGACCTTTTAATTGTAATGACGATTTGGACTTGTTTTATCGACGCCTCCCGCATCAAATTGGAGGTGCAATGATGCCTGACGGTCAGTTCTACTTTGCTGGTGTGAGGAGACAAAGAGGTGCGGGAATTGGTGGAATTTTTGGCACTATTGCAAAGTCAATATTACCATTTGCAAAAAAATATTTACTTCCGCATGCTTTAAGTGCTATACAAAATACTGTAGCTGATGTTAGAAATGGGAGAGATTTAAAGGATGCATTGAGGATAAATTCCGTACAGTCATTAAAAGCTATGGGACGAGATTACTTGGACCAGACTGGTTCGGGACGTCGTAAGAAGCGGAAGGTTAGCCGAAAGCGTAAAGTAACTGATCGTGCAGGAAAAGGAAAAAGAGTTCGAAAGAACACTGCAAAGAGATCAAAAACACAAAAGAAAAGAAATTCTGTAGTAGGACGTCAACGGAGGAGAAAGCGTGTTAAAAAATCCCCTGTTTACCCAAAAATATTCCACTAAATTGAGATCAGTAGAACATAATGGCAGCGACAAACAGTAAGACACATAAAAATAATTCCCCATATACTTATGTAAGAGGTGAGACGTCATTGTTCTCTGATCCTGGGTACGACGTCACAAGATTGGGTACTCAAATTCAAACAGTTTTTCCCGTCACGAGTATTCAAGATAGGCTTGCACCTATTCAGTTTTTTGTCAAGTCAAATGATACACAGTATGTAGACCTTCGATCAACAAAGCTAAAATTAAAATGTAGGTTACTTGAACCTAATAATGTTGCAATTAAGAGTGATGACATCGTAGCACCCGTTAATAACTGTTTGCACAGTTTATTTTCGCAAGCTTCGTGCTATCTCAACGAGGTATTAATTACTCCTCAGAGCAACTTATATCCCTACAAGAGTTATTTGGAGACAATATTAGGCTATGGGAAGGAGTATAAGAAATCTCAATTGTCATGCGCTATGTTTACACGTGAAAATGACCCAACAGTTATTGACACAACTGTTGATGATGGTTACACTAAACGATACAAGAAATGTCTCAACAGCAAGGTGTTCGAATTAATAGGACGCCCGTTTATGGACATTTGTTCACAAACAAGTTATTTGTTGCCTGGTGTTGACATACGATTTGTCTTTACGAGATCTCCGGATGAATTTTGTCTCTTTACAAATACTGACGTGAAATATAAGATTGAAGTTCAAGAGGCTGTACTTTTAATTGAGAAAGTTACTCTTATGCCATCTTTGGCATTGGAACATGTACGAGATTTGGAAAAGGGTACTAATGTATGTATGCCCATGAGACGTGTCGAAGTACGGCAATTCACAATCTCGCCAGGTGTTCATCAAATTACAAACGAGAATTTATTATCGGGACTCGTCCCTTACCGTGTCATCATTGGTTTAGTTGACAGTAAATCATTTATTGGAGACCACAAATCCAATCCGTTTGTGTTTAACAATCACGACCTCAAGTATATAAATCTATCAGCCAACGGAGAAATTATTAACACTCCACTGGATTTGGATTACAACCGGGACCTCTACCTAGAGGCATATGATAACTTATTTAAAGGACTGGATATACAAACCGAGGACGTAGGCTTGGATATCACTTTCGAGCAGTTTAAGTCAAGTTTTGCCCTGTACGTGTACAATATTGCGCAAGTCAAGGAAGGGTTTGTACCTCCTAAACATGGCAACGTTAAGCTGGAATTGAAATTTAACTCTCCCACACCTAAAGCACTCACATGTGTATGCTATTTGGAATTTCCGGCAATTCTTCATATTGATCGTTACAAGAACGTTTTCTTTAAAGATTTTAACAATATTTTATAAGTGGCTATGGATACTAATCAAATACGTCAGTTGTTAGACATAATTTTTAATCCCAAAAAAGTTAATTACGATGTAATACCCTGTGATTGTTTACAAAATGTGAACCTGTTGCACTACCCTATAGCATTAGTAGTTAATGATGAACCTCAAACACAACCAGGAAACCATTGGGTAGCCTTGTATGTACCAAAAAAATATGGACCATTGTATTTCTTTTGTAGCTATGGTTTTGGAATAAAATCCTATGCTGATGATTTTACCAAATTTGCAAATATACTTCAGTGTGAAGTCATTGAAAACATCAAATGCCTACAGTCTCTAAATTCTAATGTTTGTGGATTATATGCCATTTATTTTTTAATGAAAATGAATCGTGGATGTTGTCTTCTTAGTGTGTATCATTATTTTTCAAATGATCCTAGAAAAAATGATCAACAAATTAAAAATTTCGGAAAACAAATTTTATTGCCAACCGCAGCTAGACGTCAAATTAGTACAAAATATTCAGTACAGTGTTGTACACCATTTAAAATGTAAAAATAAATCATTTGAAGCTAATATTGTTC
The DNA here is from genome assembly GCA_947179485.1 of Allacma fusca. Lineage (NCBI taxonomy): Eukaryota > Metazoa > Arthropoda > Collembola > Symphypleona > Sminthuridae > Allacma > Allacma fusca. The sequence goes on along the minus strand of CAMXBY010000004.1, from coordinate 53,969 downwards.
CCACCGTTTATTGATTCCACGGTTGATTCGTTTTCCAGTGGTGGATATTTTTGGGGTGACATTTGTAGGAAGCGAGTATTTCCATGAATCTTGAACATTTTTTGAAATGACCTTGTAGGGGACATTGTTTTTTACTAAAAGAGGAACAATTTCAGCGTAGCCAATGGTGGATTCCAAATTACGTCCCGATGCCAAGGCTTTTGCCAAGACATTAATGTTAGAAAAGGGAACATTTTTACCATCAACAACTATCTCGCCATTTTCATTGGAAGAAATATTTGACGCACGTAATGACTTCATAATAGCGTGCACTCGTTTTTCAATGGGTTTTTTCACAGGTTTGTTGTTTGCTTCTATTGCTAGTGGTGATTTAATTTTCATCTCATGTTTGCCATTTTTTCGGTACATATCTGTCCGGTCTGCAAGGTCAATTGCATGTGAGGTATGGTTTTTCCTCATCATTGGCAATGCTGTGACTGTATTTAAATTCAAGGATCGTCCAGTTTCATCATCTGGTTCACCATTACTTGCATAATTATTTCGATTTGATGGAACTGACGAAACTAACATTGGTGTTGATGCTTCAAGTGCACGTTGTTTTGACAGTCTCCTGGCTGCGTCGTTATACAATATAGCGCGTACATCATCGGGAATTTTCTCATTTTCAGATAAAACTTTCATTTTTTGTTCTTCCAAGTTCAAGGACCCGTTCTCTGTCTTTGCACGTTTAAAATTCATTAGTAGTTCATAGTCTGATTCTGAGATTAACTTCATTTTTCTGGCCATCATATATTTTAATTGTTCACTAACTTTGAGATGAGTGTTGGTAAAACAGATGCCAGAATTAACGGAATGAATGCACCTCCTCCTTTTTGAACAATAATAGCTCTTTCCTTTTTGGAATGTTTTTTATATTTTTTAGATGCAATTTTGTTTAAAACATTCTTGTATGGAACAAGTTTTTGCACTGTTTGTTTTGGAATATTGACGTTTCCTTTATAAACATTCAACATGCATTCACACAATGCCTTTATTTCTGATTTATCGGCATTTTTAATACACTTAATACGCTGATGCTTGCCGCAGTTTGCAATGTACCCCAAAAAATGTCTATGCCTTCTTATTTTTGAAATCATTTTGATGACTCCTGTTGATGTTATCAGTTTCGTCAATTAAAGTAATCTGCCGGTGTAACGTTGATGTCATTATTATTTAGGCTGTATAAGATGGAAGAACCTACTGTTGAAGAGCAGTATTTAAATATACACAAAAATGGAAGTTTTGGTGGTATTAATCATTTCTTAGAAAATAACAAGTCGGATAAAAACTACAACAGAAAGGAAGTCGAAAATAGACTTTCGTCTTTAAAGTCCTACACTTATCATAAACCTATCAAAAGAAAATTCCCGCGTAGGCAAGTATACATTCCGTGCATGAATTATCAATATGTGATTGACCTAGTTGACGTGAGGAAATATAAGAGACAAAATAGTTTTATAACCTACTTATTATCATGTATTGATGGATTCTCAAAATATGCCTACTTTGTACCCTTGAAAAACAAGAAACCAGAAACTGTTATAAACGGACTTGAAACTATTTTTCAAACTTCTAAAGTATATCCCAAAAAAATTCAGAGTGACGCAGGATTAGAGTTTACATCGAAGCAAACTCAAAGTTATTTTAAAAAGCACGGAATCGAACATTTTAGTACCAGTTTAAAAAGTACTAAAGCATGCCTTGTTGAAAGATTACATCGTACTATTTTTGAAAGGATCTCAAGATACCTAACGCACATGAAAACCAAAAAATATTTAAAAATTTTGCAGCATGTTGTAAATAATTATAATAATTCAAAACATTCCAGTATAGGCATGGCTCCCTCTGAAGTTACAAAAGATAACGAGGTTGAAGTATATCGAAAGTTGTATGGGGGTCATGCACAGTAAAAACCAAAATCAAAACCAAAGTTCCATGTTGGTGACAAAGTTTTGCGTGTGGAGTCCCGCAAGCTGTTTCATAAGGGGTATCTGGGTTCATGGGAAAAAAATATTTACACAGTTACTAGGATTGCTAACACGCAACCATGGACATATTATTTAGAGTCATCAGATAAAGTCCCCGTAAACGGGTGCTATTACGCCCAAGAACTGCAAAAAGTTAGTCATTTGTAATTTATCTTTTGAGGTATAATGTGCCTGTTTTCATACTGTGTAGATATTTTTGAAGAATATCGTAAAACCCTTTGTTCAACGTCTGCGCCAGGCATTTGTGAAAAAATTTCATATAAGTGTAATTGTATTGTTTGCAACTCCGGCATGGCGCAAGCGCAAGTTGATATGAGCCTCAAAGGTTCTTCATCAGTCAAGAGTTCAAAACCAACCTCAAAACAAGAGAGGGGCGTCAAAGAAATATCGCTTCCATACCCTCCTTATCCACCAGGTATTCCAACCATTTACAAAGAGCCAAAACAAATGAAGAGAACCAAATCAACGACTAGTTTTCAGTCGGTAATTCATTCTGTCCCTCTTCATTTACGCATTCAAAGCACGCCCATTGAAGGCAACATATATCCAAAAATAGAATTGGAAAGCAGTTGGGTGTTATATGTGGGGAACGAACTTGGCGGTCCTGGACACACTCATTTAAATATCCGGGACAGATCGCGTCAGGGAACGTCAAGGGATATCGCTGAAGGTTCCACCCCCTACGTGGGAGTTGCCTTGCCTCTGGAGATGGTCTACTCTCTCACAGAAGGATTAAGTCAGTTGGCAAATTACAGCAGCTATAATCAGCAGCGTCAAAACTAACACTCTCAATCTCTCAAGTTTTAATAGTTATATTTTTTGATTATTTTTAACCTTCTATTAATTTCAAAATGGATTCGAATTTTCGTAAACCTGTAATGGAAATTGTGCATAAGCGATTTGATATGAGGCGGAAAACTCAACTTTCTGGTAAGTAGATTCACCTGTTTTAGTAGTTGCTTTTAAGTTAAACGCATAAAGATGTTTGTTGACATGAATGATGTACGTATTGCTTGAAAGTTATTACATAAAACTGGGGTTTCTACTTATAGGTTCGAAACCTGGAGAAGGAGCATTGAATCATCCCTATCGCCGCCAAGAACGCAGCACAGATTTGATGGATTCCGAAATTGTTGAGGGGAGAAGAATCATACCTACCCCTGTTGTCGGTTCATCATCATCATCAGTTGATTTTCGCTACCCGGATTCTGGCTCAATGGATTTACCCGTCTCCGATACTATTGGAGAGGAGTCAAATATTTTGGGCTCATCTACTCATCAACAAGTCATTGGAGATGGTGATGGTTTTGATGTAGAACGAAAACGTCCATATGATGCTGCTGCCGCTGCGGATATTGTTGGTGATTCAACTGCTCCTGCACCTAAATCTATTATCGACCCTGTGGCACCTGTTGTAGATGCTGTAGCTAGTGCTTCTAACCAGAAGATCGTGTCATGTTATTATCGTACTCTACCGTACGAGGGAAATGAGCTAACATTTGTCTACATCAAGCGGATGGGGAAGACAGTCAACATGAACATTAGCAGAATTCCATGGCTGATTCAAAGGTTATCTTATTATTACAGTCTCAAAGGTGATAATATGCAGGCAATGGGACAGGCTCTTGAAAATTGTTATAACATGTACGCCAATGTTGCAAGTGAAATCGATGAATCAGAACTTGATATTTGATTTTTCTTCCAAATGTGTTTGTTTTGTTCAATTTCCATGAATATATCATTCCATCCAGAATATATATATGTATATATTATTTGAATAAAAATAGACCGAAAAGTTGTTGAATAACAATAAAGACGAAATAATAATTATATTATGTATATGAACATTCATTTCAACTGATGGCTTCCCAATATTGATTCTTATCACTTACATATGAAATTCATCGATAGTACGTAATATCATATAAAAAAAATCTGGGGGTAAGATTCTTAGCATAATACGGAAGGATTAGGGGTAAGGTGGAGGAAAGGAAAAGAGCTTGGCTGGACCCTTTTCTTCCTACCCTCTCCTCCTTCCCTTTATCCAGCCAAGCTCCTGGAGGGGGAGGGCGATGCAACGCCGTCGCAGAAATGACTCGAATCGATCTCACATGATACTATAGCACTTCAATAATCATTCCTTATTCAAAGTATTTCTTCAACAAGCTGAACATAGTAAGGGAGCTAGAGAAAAAAGTTGATCGAGAATATTAATCATGTCACGAATTTTATTCGGATATTACAAGGCTCGTGCATTTTACCAAAATGGTCAGCACATACGATTTATTTCTGACTTTTACGGAGTCAACCCTAAATTGTGGAAAGATTTGGACAATACAAGACATGTGTACCAGTATCGAAAAAGTTTCCGTGAAGAAGATGCTAGGCAGGAGCCGGAAAAATATTTTGAGGAAATATCAGAATATTTACAAAGTGTTGTGGAAACTCCTGGAATTGCAGGTATTCTACTCTTAAACCAGGATAACGATCCAGATCTCAAATTGTTCCACTCACTATGTCCCCACGGAAAACTCTTTCACGGTTCAGTGTTATCACGTGCCATGAGAAGGAGCGGGAAAATACACCTTCCATTCAAATCTGACCATGAATTGTTTGTCTGGATGGAAAGGACAGTCAACTGGCTTTCGTCAAACTGGATTTACTTTTCCTCGTACCTACGTAAGTATAATCATTGCTAAATAGCTCTAGTATAACATGATATTGATCATTTTGATGATATTTGTTATGTAAGTTAATGCCTATGCCTGATGTCTTTGTACATTTTGTTTATTTGTATTTATCATAATCATAATCATATTCATTTTATGTATTTTTGCAGATGGTATTAGTCAGCAGGTCGATAATCGGTATTTGGATGGTGCCTATCAACACTACCTTTCTCTGGGACCAAAGGGGTACTATTTTGATAGGGTGAAGACCAATTTTACTCTGATGGAGATTGAAAGATGGTATTCCATTGACGGACCAGGGGATAAGAAATCACTCAATCCAACTCATTTTCGTGTTCATCGTCAGTCCTACGGACGTCCCTACGAATCATTCTACATGGAACATAGACAGTATGGTTTGTGCTTTCAAAAATGTATTTGGAATTTTGGTATTAGAGATGATATCAGGAAATATGCATTTATATTTTTCGATAACGAGACTCGTCGTATATGTACTGACTTTAATTACAAAGCATGTACATCATCTCCTATTTGGAGCTCATTGGTTGAACTTGTACATGATAGAGCTCCACGACCAATCACTGCTCATACAGAAGTTATTGATGAACAATTCCCGCTCCGGGATCTGGCAATTTCTTCAAATAAGTTCAAACACTTTTTCGAGGAGATCTGGAAAGTTCTGGATGAAAAAATGTTTGATCTTGACTTTATTGGAGAACTTGCAAAAAAGCAGAGGGATGAGTCATACGATGATTTGCCTGATTTTGTGTGCACAACTGAACGTGAGATAAAACTTCGTTATTATCCCAAACTACCATGTGTTGATAGTTGTGATGAACCGTATGAAACGGATGACGAACATGGGTACTTCCCAAGTTTGCCAACCTTCCCTTCTGATGACAGTGATACTCCACAAGTAGAATGTTATCAACAAACTGTTTATGACAGCCCCGAAAACTCCAATAGGAATTTAGCACTGTATGATCGAAAAATATCTATGCATCATAATCAGACTATGTCACAGCGAATGAAAGCTAGACCTAGTTGGTACTATTGTAGAGTAGACACTTCTGATGAAGAAGATGAGCATGCAGATGCTGATAATACTTGTAAGCAATAAGATGTACATATGTGTTAAATTTATTTTCATTTCTTCACATAAACTGTACATTGTTTATCGGGAAAGATACATGATCTATATCTATGAGAGTCTTTTTGTGTAGCACTAGTGTCAATAAAAACATAACCATGTGGTCTTGATGTTGAATCTTTGTATGCAGATTCCAAAACTTGATCTGTTTTTCCAAAATTTATCTGCCTTCCTAAAATGTTAATAAATGTCGAATCTTTGACAAATTTGAAACATATGATGTATTTGGCATTTCTTGTTAGCACTGTTGCACCTTTTTGATAGAAATTCTGTAGGATAAGTATAACAAATATATTTCTATGATGACTCTCACGACAGAATAAATTTTCAACTTTCTTTCCTGTTGTGGCTTCCGTCATTAGATCGTCAATTATCACAAGCACTGGTCGTGTGTTTCCTTCATCGACATCATACTCGAGACCTCTCACATACTCAATTTTATTTTCTGCATGTTTTTGCATTTCAGCAAATAAAACTGGTTGATTTTCAGAAAAGCAATAAATTATACGCTCAACTTTGGGCTCAAAAATGTCATCTCGACGCTTTATTATTTCACTAACAAGAACTGATTTACCAGACTGGCTTGGACCCGCGATAATTAAATTACCCGGGACCCTTAATTTGTAATCAAAATTATCCCCACTTGCCATATTTTTGTATGAAAATAATGATGTGATTTTTTGATATTTTTTCTATTTATTCAATTCTCACACAACAACAACAACATCAGCAATTACAACAACAACAACAACATATGTGTAATCAATCAGATTTCTTATTTGTAACTAACATATTTACTACATAGCTATAGTCTTAAATATTTATTGAAATTCAGGAATGTCTTTATGTCCAAAAGCAAGACTGTTATACTTACTGATCCAAAACTTTTTCGAATCAAAACTACTCAATGCCTTCTTATTCATTGTAATGGTGTACAATTCATGCTTATAACTTCGTATTGTCGTCATCGGTATGTCCCATACAATACCTTCCTCCAGAGATTTTACAAACATTTCATACTTAATTCTATTCTTTCTTGCTCTCATAACAATTCCTTTTGCCTTAATGTATGAATTAAATTCTAACTCTAAATCATCCAACTTTAGCAAACAGTACAATTTTGGTGCCAGGAATACACCTTTAACTAAGATACTATTGGGCATTTCATCTTTCATTAATCCTAATATTCCTTTAAATTCATTGGTGTACAATAATTCCTTTCTCTTATCTTTACAGTTAGCATAAACACTAAAATCAAATCGTTTGCCATTATCATTTTGATACAATCTTTTTAAATCAACATACAAATCATCTGTTATAAAAAGGTATACAAATGCATCAGTGTCCATCATACATATTTGTGAAATGTCACCTGGGTAGTACTTTTTAGTAAAATTATAATGAAAATCATACATGTGTGCTTTGGAAATATCAAGCACAGCACTACCCGACGCTATCATACTATCCAAACATATAGATAATTTGCTCATATAGAATATTACCATATCTCCACTAAACAAAATTTCCATACTCTCCAAAGTTGGTTTATTTGCCCAATACTTACATTGCGTCGAACTCCGTGCAAACCGACTATTCTTATGTTTGCGTTTATCCATACACATTCTGCCATAACATACATTTGGATAATATTTGAACAATTTATTTTCGTACACTGATGTTGCTATAGATCGTTGTCTAGCACAGTATTCTACATACGGTTTCATCCACTTTTTTTGCAAAAATGACATAATCCTATGTACCTTTGTTATAACTATACCCAATTTCAGATATACCTTTAATGCACGGTAATGTATACCATACTTGGATTTTGGCTTTAAGTCACAAATCAATTTGTCCCCCTGAAGCTGTTTAATACAAATTCCAAGTTGATGAAGTTGGTCTTGGGATTGGGGTGAAAGGTCGTCAAATTCAACATTTGACTTTTGTGCGGCAGGAGGTAATTCACTTAAATAATCATGTAATTCAGATGGTATGAAGAAATCAATTTCAAAAAAATATCCCCTTGTGTCATCGTCTGAAATAGACATTATCCAGTCTTTGATTTCGGGTATTGTCTTGTCTTTCCACTTGGACTGTTGTACCCACTCATAACCTGCATATGGTAAGCTTTGAGACATGGCATAACCGTAAAGGTTTGTCATGTCCCAATACTGCAGGTAGCTGTGTGGTTTTTCAGCATCATATAATGATCCCATGTAAGGATTATTAACTTCTGCATTTTTGAGACAAGTTTGAGTTATACCACCTCTTATTGTTTTTTCCAAAAATAAATACATGTCGGGCTGCTGAATTAGCTCAAATTCTGTCTTACTCATTAAAATCGATGCATCTTTACTTAAACCTGGTAGGCTAATATAATGGGCAGGATCGACCGAAAATGCTCGAAATGTCGTTCTTCGAAATTGTTCAAACACATCGCATAAAAGAGCAACATCTGTTAAAACATATAAATCATGGAATTCTCCCATGTTCTTTATACTAAATGCATTCCATACATTGATTGCATGTTGATATTCCTCCTCCTTAATACTTTTTTCCTTTAAAGAAGAATAAAAGTGTTCACGTGACGGTAATTTCGTTTCATTAAATTTTGAAAAATCATTCATATATTCGTAAGGATAGTACTGTTTTTTGTATAACAGTTCCACACTTTCATTCGAAAAATCCTTGAATAATTCTTTGACAGTAACAAAAATTCCTGTCCCGTCTTTTCGAGCAGTTTCAACAATAGTTTCAAGGGATTCTGGCAAAAATTTCAATGAATCGACAAATCTTATAACATTACGCTTTTTAGTAGTTATAGATATACTTACATGCTTTTCATGAGTAAGAGGAATTGAGGTTACCTTCAAAATATCATCATTGTCAGACTTTATACCTTTAAATATAAACTGTGAATCATAGGACAAGTTGTGGAAAAAAACCGGAATGAAAAACTTCAATCTTGCATTTATGTTGCAATTTGAATGGGCAAATCCGACTAAAAGGTTTGTAATGTGATCATGATGAGTCACTTTAGTCTCATCATATTGAAATGTTTGCTTGCAAAAATAACAATTAACTGTCCTATCTCTTTCATCTTCTTGTTCTGGGGTTAAAAGGGGAGCATTTGCATTTCTTTTTTGACATTCACGTAATTCATCAAAGTACGGTTGAGTATGTTCAATTATACTTTCAATAAATTTCTCGTGAGCATCTTCCCCACGATACCTTTCCCAGTATAATATTTCTCCCAAATGATGCTTAATTACATACGCATAACCACAAGGAAGATGCTCCGACAACTTAACTGTATTAGAAGCATGATGGAACATACAATTGATATCCGTACAATTATCTATTTGAGGACACTGTTCCCTATGAATCGGTTTTAATATGGACTCAAAATCTGCATAAATCACAAACCATTGTGTTAATGTGCGATTAAAATCCATGAATTTGTACGTTTTACTACGAGGGAATCTTACCGACTGGGGTTTATACGTAACACATATTTCACGATGCCGTGCTAATGTTTCCGGTGTAAGAAAATGGGAAAGGCATGAGTAACAGTAAAATTTCTGTCCCGAACGGACTTTATTTACAAGTCCGGAAAGTCCACTTGTGGGATTTTCCTCACTCTGCTTTAACAAAACATAATGATTTTGCCCATTGTGTGTTACTAGGAGCAGATCAATATGTTTGTTAGCTGTAACATTTTTACTTACATACATGGGATATACATTTCCACGTTTCCTACTTTGTCCATATCTGGTTTTATAAACTTGACCATTTTCTTCATACCCAATAACATTTACGGAAATTTCCGGATTTGCAGCTTCAAACTTGTGAATGTGCTTTATTTTCACGGGATATTTCAAACATTCGTGATTAACTGTCTCAGAAATTTCCGTATAAGATTCAACTTTAGTTGCCTTTGCTTTACACCGTTTATTTCCTCTATATAGAGGATGAAGTTCTGCTAAAATCGAGTACAAGAAACATTTTTTATCATTGTAATTCTCTACATTAACAACACAATGTTTCGCCTTTAGCCCTTCAGGCATTTCAAAATAGGTACTGTCTCCTCCACTTAATGGGTTAAATGGTACAGTACTAAATGAAAACTCGGTGATTTTTAAAATACACCAGTTACTTGACCTTGTAGTAAGTGTGTCCACATCATCTGACATTTTTTTGCACATTAGATCAATTGTTGAATTGATCATGCATTCATCTAAAATCTTGTGGCACATTGAGTTGATAAAAAATGTTTCTCGAATATTGTTCTCTGCAAATGGCTTCTCCATCAAGATTTTACTGTGGGCAAAAAATGAGCTACTCTGTTTTTCCCTTAAAATTTTCTTCATTGAATCCCTTAGAATATTACGAATTGTTGAAAAGAGACCACTAATTGACATAAATTCATGGCTTCCTATCGATAACATATACTCCTGACATGTTTCAAAAGCATTGGCTTTCAATAAAAACCTTAATCCTAATTCATTATTATTATTATTATTATTACTAAAACTTGGATTCCCTCCAGTTTGTGTATTATTAGTTTGATTGTCATAATAGACTGACCTATGTATATTAAACTTGTGAATATCTAAATCTGCTCTTGTTTGGAATTGAATACCACATAACGTACAAAATCGTTGTCTGTATTGTTGAATCTGGTGTGTGAGCTGCTCCTCAAAGTCTATTTGCTGTGGTTGCTGCAGATGTTGATGCTGTGCTTGCTGAGATACATCACCTTCACTTTCTTGCTCTATTTCATGTAAAAAGATAAATAAAATAATAATCATTAGAATATTAACAAATACGTAAACATTATCACAAATATAAAACATATGCTCCCTATTTTTCAAATTAATTTCTTACCTAACATTCGTCCTCGTCCGAGCTGTACACTATGATCCTCTTTCTCAGCTTTCTCAATCTCATGATAGATGTTTTGAGTTCCTGATACTCCGAGTCCTCGCTCGACGGAATTTCCTCCGTTGAACAATCCTGGTTCTGTGGGTTCACGTCTTTGATTTCCATTCCCGTGACCATATCCGTACGGGGGCATGATCCGGATTCGCTTGCATTCTCCTCCTCCGTCTTTTCCATCTTTGAAGACATTTCGTCGTCCGATATGTCTATGACTTCTACTTGTGGAAGATTTGGGGCATTGTGATCCATTGAGGGTGGTGCCAATCTGTCCACTTGAATCTCTTGTTGTGGAATTACTTCCATGGCCTGTCCCGGCTGTTCCATTGCGCCAAAAGCTACATCCTGGTTGTTCATTACTATGGCCTGCATTTCCTCGTTGTCCAAAATCGCCTCTGCAATGTCCTCTGGTAATATTGGGGACAGTTCCGGTTCCTGTTGCATTTCTAAAAAATCATCCTGTTCGTATGCTCCATATTTCGTTTTAGCTATATAAACACATGCCAGTGTAAGCAAGCATTTCTAATATTATCTCTGCATGTAACATAATATGGGATTTCGCAATGCTCACCTTCTTTCTGTGTCATCCAGTTCCCAGGAGTATTTGGTGGAGCAGATGGATTAAATTCCTCTCGTTGCAGACTGCATGATGGGATTGCACAATCCTCGCTACTCTGACCAACTACAATCAATATACGCTTATATTATACTTATACATACATAAATCAAAAGTAACATCACATACCATATATATTGATATTAGAAACTTACGTAATTTGTGAGAGCTAATGTTTCCATCTGTCATCTGATCCCTCACGTTATTGTTCACACTCAAAACTGATTCATCTACAATTTTACAAAATTTCAACAATAATTCAAAATTTGGAAATATCTTTCTCAAGCACCGTATTCCTTTCATTTTTTGCATTTCGTTGATCTCACAAATGAAAATAAGTTTACCTGCCACATTTGCAGTACTAGCAGAAATTGTCTGCGTCTCATCTCCATTTACAGGCACAGCATGGCTATCCTTTCCGTTTTCATTCATTCCATTTTTCTTTCCACTCCCTGAACTACTTTGACATACTTCCTCCATCTCCATATTACTTTGCCCGTCATTTTTCTCCTCCACATCTGACATAAAATCACAACAAAAAACGATATATGTACAATCCTCTTTCAATGCTTATAAATATACACCATTAGGCAATTATTTTTTTTTGACAATTATTTAGGCAATTAGTTTCATGTTAAAAATAGTATACCTATCCAAGGATTCTTTTCAAACACTTCACACCAGTCGATATGATACTGATCATTATGATCATCTAAATTATCGTAGCTTCTACCACAAACACTGCACGAATACATTATAATGCAGAAAAACCACAACAATTCACAATAAGAAAATGTTTGATACAGGCAATTATGATAAAGAAAGACCCTCTTGGATTATCTCACTTTGACTATGATTGCACGACTGAGATCGAATGCTCCAGACAATGGTGCCTGCGAGTCGTCAGTCTCATTGAATAATCAGGGTGTCATATTTCCTAATGCAAGTACTCATCCCTAATATTATCCCTGGTTCATTATTCCTCTTGTCTTAACTCTGACTACTTTTCCTCATTTGCCTGTCTCATTTTTGAAATCATCCCCAAATCTTAGAATGGCGCAAATTCAAGTATTGCAACGGTTTGGTAAGAACTTTACCGGTCGAGTTGTGGAATTTATGCCAAGTTCTATTGTTGAAGTGAATACCGGTCCAGATCTTAACCTTTACGCGAGGCAATGTGAGGATTTAATCTTCTGTGGCAAGCAATTCATCTACCAAGAGGCAATGGATCATCCGAGATCATTCTGGATTGCACCTGTTTTTCGTACCGGTATTTATAACATCAATACTGGAAAAGCAGTGTCAAAACATCCACCGTACCCCATACTTTTCCGTCTTCTTGCTGACTGGGAAATCCAATCCCACTGTTTTGAAAAGTGGATGGAAGACGCGAGGATCCTGACTGCAAATGAATGCCAAGGCGAAGGACTTCAACTAAGGAACCCTACGCTATTATTGTCTTCTTTCGTGTGTTCCCCACAATCTTTGTAAGGATTTTCGTTATTTACATAAATCATAATTTGTGACACATTTAGTTGTTCTCTGAGAAAAAAACTGTTGTTTATGTAAATGCTGATAAAATGTACAATGAGAAAGAAAAAAAGTGAAATAATATACTAATTATGTTAATATATTATATATTTTAGCCACTATTCCTTCCCTGGGGAGATACACACGTCAATTCTGCATACTTCTGTCCAGCAAAGTAGAACTGACCGTCAGGCATCATTGCACCTCCAATTTGATGCGGGAGGCGTCGATAAAACAAGTCCAAATCGTCATTACAATTAAAAGGTCTAGTATTCATTTTAAAATTCTCTTTTCCCGAAATTTTATTGTCACTGAAAAAGAAGAAAAGTCAAAGTTCACAGGTTCACCTGTCTCCGTGAGTACCCAAACGTGAATAATGTCAAATTCGGAAACACTTAGGCTTAAAAAGTGAGGAGGTGCGAAGGAATTGTGAGTAATTTCACCATATGCCCCTTTATATGGTATAATCCTTAAGCATGGAGCTTGCACATCTGCAAGATACTGTGGTTGAATTATATTACAATATAAAAACAATTTAGTATTCCCTGCATTAGCATACACGGGTTGAGTTCCCTTAATTATTATCGGTGTGGTGTCTTTTCTGTAATTTTCTATGGCACTTGCAACCTTTTCCCTTGATTCCTTTGGAACAATTGTTTTTTCATGCCTTGCCTCAGAGCTATAATCCTTTGATACAGCAACGCCAAAATCTTGAGTTTTCTGTCCGCTGCCAAATGATATTTTATAGAAATTATCATGTTGCTCCATGCCGATAGATAGATATTTATTATCCGCTCCAGGATTATACGTCAATTTAGGAAATGCGTCGCCAATTAATCCCGTATCATAGTCATCTATCCCTAATATTGCACTTAATTTGGGGCTAAAACATATCTTGTGTAAAGATTTTGTCTCCTGATAAATTTCACACCGAAATATATGACCCGCAATGACTATATTAGTAATTGGACATATTTCCGGTAACATCTCCAATAATTCGCGCAAAGTTCTTATATCCATTGTAGACAAGAAATCAAACTCAATAAAATGAGCTTCCCCACTTTCTTTATCAAACCACAAAAACTGTACGCTCCCGAGTTTTTCATCCTTCTTTATAATAACATGTCCATATATGTACGAACAGTCTACTAGAGCAGCTTCCCATGAATCCGAATTTAATCGTATCACTCCACTTAGCTTGTTTTTAAAATTCCCGACAGTGTTTTCAGGGAAAATATTTAAACTAGCATTGGACTGTAGAGAGACAAAAAACTCCGACATTTTTACCGTTAAATTGCCGAATTCGTACTAAATTCGCAAAAATTTAACGACCCCCTTTTGTCCTGTCATTCATTTTTATCATAACTGAAAATATTTTATGTACCTATCCGTATTTGATAACTTACCTTTGAAGCATGCATCAACACTCTACCATTACTTGCTAACGGGATGGTCTGATTTTGTTATTTAATTAATGTGCATATATTTTAGATTTACACTGTTACACACAGGAACGATTTTTAATATGATAAAACGTATTGATCTTACACGGCTACACGCAGATTCTCAACGTATTTCCAATTTGTCAAAACGTTAGTAGTTAACACAGTTACACACGTTAAGTACATATATAAGTACAAATGAACAAGACAAGTGTACGATTTCATTCCACTCCTTCATCGTCTTTTCTGTGTGCAGTACGTATGTACGTATATGTGTGAAGGAGCTACGTACGTAAGTAATTAATACATTAGGCTGCCCTATGCAAAGTTGTCTGTGCAAATGTATAGGACAGCCCGATAACATGGCCTGTATGCAGCAGCCGTTAACATGGGCTGTATATGTCATCTCTGTAGCATGGCCTGTATCCAGCAGCCATTGGATGTATTCACGTTAAGTACATATATAAGTACAAATGAACAAGACAAGTGTACGATTTCATTCCACTCCTTCATCGTCTTTTCTGTGTGCAGTACGTATGTACGTATATGTGTGAAGGAGCTACGTACGTAAGTAATTAATACATTAGGCTGCCCTATGCAAAGTTGTCTGTGCAAATGTATAGGACAGCCCGATAACATGGCCTGTATGCAGCAGCCGTTAACATGGGCTGTATATGTCATCTCTGTAGCATGGCCTGTATCCAGCAGTCATTGGATGTATTCTACTCCTAATCATTTAGCTTATACAGTTGAAACAACCGTTTATACAAAGGCAACAGATTCCCATTCTTACTTATCATATAATTCCTTTCGTCCAAATTCTACATTAGATGCTATCCCGTTTTCACAATTTCTGCTATGAAGAACAATATGTTGCCGTTTGGACAAATTTGAAAAAAATGACATTTATGACCAACAGGTTTGAACTAATGGTGACTGACACGAAAGAAGAACCCTACAAGCTGTGACCTTCCTAATATAGTCAAACCCTAACATAACGTATGCTCAGGGGACGACAATTTTTTACGCGCTGTAACCATTTTTACGTTAATAGTAAACAGGACTTGGGGCGGTCAAAACTGCATGTTAAATGCTTAAGAATCTATATGACTTATCTATATACATACCATAAAATGTGCGAATGGGATGTTAAATATGCAATATAAACATCTGTCAACACTTCAATCTTGCTAGACTTACAATTAGCATTGTACACAGTACCAGATGTGTTGGCTACTGGACAAAAGCTTGCATCACAAAGGTGCCCAAAGGACTCAGCCTAGCCCAAATCCTTCCACAATTTGGACCGAGTCTGTAAATATGCCTGCTTTTTAATGACCGAAGTGATCAGCCTACCCTACATCCTTCCTTTAAGGAGAGCCTATGTGCAAGTTATAAACCTACGTTTTTTGGCGAAATAGCTCAATTTATTCTACACCCATTTTACATTCCTCATACTTTTCACTATATCGACAGGCTACTTACACGCATTCTTTGGTTCTCCAATAATTGGAAACCCTGCCTCAAGTTCCCAGTGTATGGGTTCGGAATGAACTATAGTTATTTGAGTTTAGTTACCTTGACCAAAGACCCTAAGAGCAGAACAGTTTGCCGTTCTCACCTTGGTTTGCGCCGGAAATTGTGCCCAAGTTACACAATGTTGGTTAAAAGGCTGTAGTACTTACGAATTCACAAACTAAATATCATACGAAAATTTTCCCATAATCAGCGAAATAAGGTAACTGTGAATGTATTAACTGGCTGACAACATTATCTCATAGTAAATCTCTTTTTAAATTTGAATTGTGCTTAAACTCAAATTTCCACTCAAGTGGTTGAATCTCCAATTTAGCAAATATTTAGAACTCAACATGATGAGGTTTCCAGCGCAGATCAAGGCGAAACCGCACGAACTTGTCACACCTGATGTGCACCTTAACACACGCAGTTTGGAAGGTTGTTCTTTAATTTTAATTTTACCAGTCCTAAATGCCATTAAAGGAACATGGCATGCTTCAGTAACCTGTATATGCCTGTATAGTTCTACAACGGCAAAGCCTAATTTGTTTGTAGGCTATAGGTATTAGCGTATATTCCTGCACCCTATTTTGGCTACAAACCTCTTCAAAAAATTTCTTGCACCCTACAAATAGGCCTACACGTAGGATAGGCGGACACCTTTAATGCATCAAGTGAGGAGAACATAACATAACCGTACCCAAACAAAGGATTCAAACAAAGGATTAAACAATGTTTAATATCAGGACTTCTTTATCATTTTACTGAGGAAGAGATGCATACGTAGACGTATGTGACTTCAGTAACACAGAAGTTGCGGAGTCTTTCTGGTTAGAGCTGTGATAGTGCCCGCATAATGTTTTAGGTCGAAAAAATTCCACAGGGGACGTGCGTCTTGACTCAAGTTTTGAATGTTATTTCCCATAAGAAATTCTGAATTTTGATGAGGGAGCAAAATTTAAAATTAATAATTTACTTCATAATCTTGAATAGTAGCCTTCGAATTATCTATTGCAAAATTATAATCATTACTTTGTGGGCAGGAGAATTCTTAAAAATATCCTTGCCCATGTAGAAAAATTCTCTTACATGGTGTCCTTATACTAAAAGAACTTTATGTTTATATTTTGGTTTGAATGCTGCAACTTAAGAGGTTGTTACACTTCGTGTCATATTGGAATCATATATTTTTTAAAGATTTCCGAATTGTTTTTCATTAGAGTGATTATCATATCTAAAGTTTAACATCAGGTGCATGTATATCTACTTTGGGATCATTCGTGTTGTGCGACTTCCCAAAAGGTCACAAGGGAGTGTTGACACTCAGGGACTAAACAACCCTATGGTACAGGTGGTACAGTGTACCCCTCTGATTGTATCCAGGGTGGTACAGTATATGGATTGTACCCCCCTCAATTTCGACAATAAATGTCAAGTTCCAAAATTAGTAGCTCTAAATTTACCAAATTCAGACATTCGTGAGATCAGTTAGTAACCTAAAATGTAATTACATGAGTGTACAAATGCCCAACCATGACAGAAAAACAGTGAAAACGTTTCGCTCCTATCAGTTTACAGATAGTGCATCATGTCGCACCAGTCATCTTTGGTACGTCATTCAAGCTTCTAAGTTAGAGAACCTCAAGGTTTAGGTAGTACACAGTACATATAGTGGAATGATGACTATGAATTGAGCACAGGAAAGTTTCATTTGAAGACAATGAAGAATTTTCAGAAGTTAGGGTTCAGCCCCTTTGTTCCAAGAGATGGACAGTTAGAGGGCCTTGTATCAACCACTACACCGCAAAATTATGAGTGCCTCTTAAAATGTTTACACACTGGCGAAGTCAGCGGGCAAATGTGCAACTAAAGCATCTGGTTTATATACACAGCTCAAAAAAGGAAGACTTATTTTGGTTTTCTCCTTCTACACAACATTTTGAACCCAACCGAGATTTTGAGCAAAATCACACAAACACAGCGTTCTACCATCAGTGGAACTGTTCAAGCTTTGAATGTGTGCATTGACAATTTTAGAAAGCAGAAAGGTCAGTACATCGTCAGTGGGCTTTGGAATCGCAAGTACGAAGCCTGTGGCTGTTTTCATTTAGAACGTTCTTCTCTAGACCGAATGCGCAAAACATGAAAGCGGTATGGAATAAATAATCCGCCTATCCTTACAACTGCAGAAGTAAAGTACCAAAACGTATTCAACACTTCGATCGACCTTGTTGTTGCGGAACTCAAGCGTCGTTTTGATCAGCCCGGGATCAAGAAAGTTCATGAGTTAGAGAACTATTGCTTAACTGGAATTAACTAGAACCAAAATCACAGGAGTACCAAGTAGATGCTATTTCAGATTTGGGCAGGTTCAATTCTGAGAGACTTAATGTTCAAATGACATGGGATTGAAGGAGTAGAGAGAAGCTCTATACGATTTTTGTCATGGATTAAGGACTTCAATCCAACAGTTCGTCAAATGTTCTCCGAAGTTAAGAACTTTTAAAAATTCGAATCGGGCTCCCAATCAACTCCCCGACGGCTGAGAGATCATTTTCCACTTTACGGAGAATAAAAACATGTAAGATTCATAATTGAACAGGAAAGACTAAACTACTGCTGCGTCATTCACTGCTTCCCAGATATTGCAAAGGAACTGGAAAATGAAGAACTCATGAGGACATTCGTAAATAGTGACAAAAGGTTTTTGGGAATTTGCAACGCTTTTTACCCAATTTAGTGATCACTGTTCTGTTCTACATAAACGCCAAAGTCACAATACAAAAATAAAAGGCTAAAAAACAAAACAATATGTCATTTTTGTCATATACTTGAAGCATTTTTGACGAGGGTCGTTGTACCCCCCACTTTTCCCGACGTGATTTAGTCCCTGTTGACACTATCTTGTTGCCCAAAGTTTTTCTTTACCTTTTTATCCTTATCGGCTCCTGAGATTATGTAAAGGGTTTCAGGTTATCAACACAGCGGTACATGATCCATTTGACTCTTTATAAGATCAATGTTATTTTTTAATGTAACTATTCGAGAATGTTCCACTCCCTCCCTTTTATGTGTTAATCCTTTTTTTGTAAATAAGGAAATGTAAGAAAGATATTGACTAACCGAATCCTTCAAAAACCAAAAAACACCAGTTTTGTTTCGCGAGCCACTCCTTCTAATTTTTTAAAATTTTTAATTGGCAGGAACATCGCAGTGTCCCCCCCTTTTTGAAATCTTATTCCTCATGCTCAGTCTAATATACATGGTACACATCCGTGACAGCCGGCAAAACAAGGGGTTTGCAAAAATGTTATGTTTATGATATGGTAGATACAGATACAGATATGATGGATGGCAGAAGGGACAAAATTAAATGGCTCTGCCTATTTCTGAAACGTGAAGTGGAAGCTTGAATTTGAAATTTGTTGATTTTTTTAAATGACGTACAACTAATAGAGAGGAAGGGGTATGAAAGGTTTTTTATTGATTATTTCCAGCTTGTGGGCAACGGGAACTAAGATTTCTGAAAATATGATGGCTTCAAGAAAGGATGACCTCTGAATGAAGTCACTATTCCTAGGAATTTTATTACATATCAGTTTGACAAATAGCACTTAGTTTGACTGTCAGATTCTCATTCACAACTACTTGAATTATTATAATGTATAAGCTTGCCATTTCATTCTAGGGGAGTATGCTTTTATCATTAGGATTGTTTGTTAACAGAATTAACGCCCAGTACTGAGTATCCTAATTTGATGTACATACATATATGTTTGGTAGCTTGGAGCTGAAGTTTTTCTTTTTATTTCAGTCGGCATTTTAAAAAAGTTTGTGGGACGAGAATGTTGTCATCTTTGAGGTTACAGAGATCTCCTGGAGCAGTGATCTTGCTGTTGCTCACCGTTTGTGTTTCGTATAGCAATCAATTGTCGGGGCTATCATTTCAGCCTGTCTCGAATTCTGAGAGAAATACACCTCAACAGGTGTATTATAATTCCAATGAGCAAGAATTTGTAGAGACTCGAGTGGAGAATGAAAGGAGGAAACGAGATATTCACACAGAAGCATCTCATCCTAATATTACAACTCATGTGGTAAGCGTAATTTGATGGTAAAATACGTTTTTCGTGCGTATTTTTAATTGTTTTTTGTAATTATTACAATTTAATGTCAGTGTTATTAGTATATTTGACCAGTCTAGTTCTGTCCAGCCGAGTGTTATGTATAACCTCTGACGCTTGAAGATTTTTTCTGCACTGCAGTAGTTTTTTTTATCGACGATCGTCATACTTATCGATAATTTTTTTTTAATACTGATCGTAATTATTTGAGCGTATGAAATTGATATTGAGAGTTTAAGTAGACATGCAATTTGTGCTTACATATACGTATATGTACAAAATTTTGAATGTTCGGAGATGATAGATTATGGATAAATAATATCTCAAATAAGCAATAAGACTCATGAATGGAAAATTTCTGACGATTCTTTCTTTTTTAGACTTTGATCAAAGAATCACATAATTCCCTGATAGTCTACTGGGCTGGCAAAGATGTGATAATTTGTCTTGGAAAAGATGTGAATGCAAATTCAGTGTCCACATTCCACATTTCTAGAAATTATGGAGCCACATTTGATAATGCTACACCTCTTTTGAGAAAGGATATGCCTGATGGGGTAAAACCTGTACTCGACAAATTCTTCAACCATCCAACTAATAACGGGAAGGTACAAAAAAGTCTTTCCTTATTCAGAATAGATGTACTGGTTGATGTCTTTTTGAATCAGTTTGGTCTTTGTAATAACTTAATATTCATGACTTTCTTTGACAGTTTATTTTTACTGATGTGACAAATCATCTCATCTTTACAACTGATGATTATGGAACTAAATTCAGAAGAACGAGTGTCTCGTTTGTTCCAGATGAGATTCTATTTGTTCCATATGCGGAGGAAACAATTTTTGCGTATGAAAAAAATACCGCAGAGAAGCGTGTAAGTTTGTATGCGGAAATAATCCACATGATAGATCTCATCTATGAGTTACAGCTGAGAAGGTACAAGTGCATAATTATTACTGTGCCTGTTTTCGGTGTAGATGTGGATCTCGAAGGATTTTGGGGCATCTTGGACGATGGCGCAAGATTTCGTCAAGTCTGTTTCTTGGGATGAATCTTCACATCCCGCAAAACTGTATATTCATAGAGAAGAGCCTGGCGAAAAATCAGTTGTGCTAACTTCGGTATCATCATTCGTCGAACACGGAGATGTTGAAGTAAAATTTGCTGAAGTAGAGGAGTTTGAAATTAAAGATGAGTACATGTTTGCTACTAAAAAGGGAATGAATGTAAGTTCAGAGTTATATCTGTTAGGGGTCTGAGTTGAGTGGAAATAACGTACTATAAATTCCCTCAAGTTTACTTTTGATTCTTCAAATGTTGAAGAAATTTTATTTAACTTTTGACAAATACAAAAATGGAACTTAATAATATCTTTGTTTGATTTTCTAAAATATAAGTTAACACTAAGATTTAATTCTGATTATAAATATTAATTCAAAGAAGACCTTCTCTAAATCTAAATACAAAGTTAATAAAGTTATAAAAGTTCAAGTTTAATTCCTATTACGAGTTATCAAAGCGTTACCCAAAATTCCTATCAAAATTCTAAATGTTTTCTCAAAATTTCTCGAAATACAATCCACCAGCCTGAAGAGCTGTGGTAAAATCCTTCCTCTTCTGAGAGTAAAGGCTATCTTTCAGAAAAACTACTCGATTCTGAGAGCAAGAGTATTTTTGATAAAATGGGAGTAAAAAGGGAGAGAACCGAAACCCGAGTGCTATACGAAGAGAGAGAGAGTCCAAGAGGACAGCGTTTCGGATCGGCGTGTTCAGATCGACTGTGTATCTGTAAGATTTTCCTGGGGTATTTATACTCGGCCGCAACCGTACTCTCAAAATCCGAAGTCAATTGAATAGATTTTTATGACCTGACCATCCGGCCGAAACCAAGTTCCAACCCCGCCAGCCTGGCGCCGGTTGCTTTACATTTAAACACATGACAATACATACTTAGGCAATATCAGTTTCAATTACTTTCTTAATCTTAGGTCTTATCGTAACTTATTTTTATTACGATCGTAAAGATCGAGACCATTGTCCGAGACAGATCCGGTTACTTAGGAAGGAGTTTTTAGATTCTCCCGGGGAAAACGTCTTACACTCTAAAATACAATGGATTTAAGCTTATTACGCACTAATAACTTATATATATATACGTCCTACGCATGGAGAGATTTCCCTCCTCTTCTCATCCGCTCGGACTGAGAGGAGCCAAAGGGTAATTTCTACACACACAGAGGAGGACTTTTCCAACTCTGGAGATTTTTATTAAAACCAACGGTCAGCAAGTTTATTCGCGTGCTATTCACGGGTACACATTCCTACGTTCATTCTAACATCCTGTTCTCATTACTACCATTACATAAAATCTTACGTTATTATGTACGTATCAAATACTTATTTCTACGCTAAAAAGAGCGTATCATATCGTTTCAAAATTATGAAAGTCGTATTCGCTGTTTTTTTGATGAATTTGTTATGGCGGCTATGTTATAGGACACACTTGAGCTTTGGATTTCTTATAAGCGCGGCCCGTTTCTGCAAGCCTTATTCCCCACACATAAACGAATAAAGAATTACCATATTGCTGACGTTTTTGATGGCCAAGTAATAATCCCTTAATTATTCACATAAACGACGAAATGAAATAATATCATGGTTATTTGAGTTAAGTACTTATTTTCCATGTAGATGTTTGTCTGCGTGACTCACGAAAATAGCATTTCCGACTTATATGTCGGAAGTAGAAGCCCGTCACCAATGACCATGGTAAATCTTCGATTTTCCTTATCTCTCAGTGGAATTGTTTTCTTCAAACCAAATATGACATGGTCTGATTCATGGATTAAGTACGTCATTCGGTTCATTTATTACTTAATCTTAAACTATTTTATTGCAGTTAATAATCGTATTAAGCTCTTAAATTTTACACCCATTATGTTGTTGTACATTTCTAGTAATGTCACTGATGATTCCTTTGTTGAACTGCATCGCGTGGATGGTTTGAGGGGAGTCTACATCGCTAACGTTCTAAAGAACTCTAGTGAAAGTACAAATAACATGATAAAATTGAATGAAATAATTTCAAAAGTTACTTTTGATAATGGCGGGGAATGGCAAGTACTGAAACCACCGGAATTTGATGATGATGGGCAACCGTTGTATTGTCACTTGGTTAGATTTATCATCATAATGATAGCGTTTATTCAAACTAGCTTTTGCATCCAATAATTCGTCAATTAATCGTAGGTACCGAGAAGCAATAATGGTGATAATTGCTCACTTCAAATTAACCAAAGATTGAGTGAAATATTTCCTGTCACTCAAGCGGTTCCCGTACTCTCAAGAAAATCTGCAGTTGGAATCATTATGGCCACAGGAACCGTCAATAATTCTCTTAAGGGTCATCAAGGTGTATTCATGTCAACTGATGGAGCTGTAACATGGAAACATGTACGCAGACTTGCTAATTAATTAAACCAAATTGTTTTATTCTACTCATGTATTGAGATCCTACCATTTTATGTGATTTTGTTTCCAAAGCTCCTTCAAGGGAACTACTTGTTCGGATTTGGGGATCACGGTGGTGTGATAGTTGCAGTTAAGTTCTATAAGCTTGGAGATGCCACGGACTCACTTTTGTATTCCATAAATGAGGGCGAAACGTGGAATAAATACAAGTTTGTTTACGAGAAGGTTCGCGTGTTAGGATTGATGACGGAACCAGGGGAAAATACTACTGTATTTTTGGTTTTTGGTTCTATTCCCAAAACCCAATATGGAAAGACAGGTCATTCTTGGATACTAATTCAAGTGGATCTTTTCAACGCTTTTGGTATGAATACAACCTTAAGTAAATTTTCTGATTGCATGACAGTCTGTATTGGGAGGTAGAATTTATAAGTAATTCTTCCAATGGGTTTAAAAACTGATTCGGCGTACTTTACAAACTCTTATACTCTTACTCTGTATATGGATGGATGTAATCCGTGATACCAAGTGTCATGAATGTACACAGAAAAGCCTAGTTATAGTAAAACCAGCCTTACTGCAGGCAGCTGTTGTAGTATGACAAGATTTTTTGTTTGATGTCCTTTCGTGGCATTGCTAAAGTCCCAGTAATCGCTTGTAAGTAAAAATGAAGTGATCCTGAAATAATTGTAGGTGGCAGGAAATGCGATCAAAATGATTACAAATTGTGGTCACCCTGGGACAGCCAACCTGGTCGTGACTGCTTGCTCGGCAAAAAGGATCACTACGAACGTCGAATTCCTTCTCATGGTTGTTACAATGGCAGATCCTACGAGCGTTTAGTAAATACTACTAAATGCCTTTGTTACAGAGTTGACTTCGAATGGTATGTCCATGGAGATAACACGCCATTTATTTATTTCATCTAACCCTTGAATCGTACTCTCAATTTAATGTTTTTCATTTGTAGCGACTTTGGATATGTGGAAGATGAACTGAACGGTCAGTTGTGCGAGAAGGATATTTCCGATTTAAGCCCTGGTGTGAAGCCAGAATGGTGCAAGCCCGGTGACCTATATTATAATATAACCAAAGGCTACCGCAAAATACCTGGTGATGAGTGTGAAGGTGGGGATGTGTCTAGATTTTTGCCAGAAACTAAATCGTGTGCATTGTCCAATGAAACCGAATTCAAGTTGGTAGCTAAGCGAGATTCGGTTCTCCGTATCGATTTAAATGATTTTAATAGAACTGAAGTTCTCCCGCTACTTAATGTTCGAGAAGTCACATCTGTGGATTACGATATGAATTCTGGGTACATTTATTGGGCGGATGTGAATCGAGATAATGTCATGCGATTGAAACTTGATGGTAACAGCGAGCCAGAAATTTTGGTATCGACTGATTTGAAATCAGTGGAAGGACTAGCTTTAGACTGGATTGCGAAACATTTGTACTACTGTAATGCACTCAATGGTAGAATTGAAGTAATTAGTACAGATGTGAAAAATATTGGAGGAAGGCGGAAGATTGTTTTGTATAAAACTCACCTGGACAACCCTCGAGGAATTGCAGTACATCCAGAAAAGGGATACTTGTTTTGGACGGACTGGTCGAGCAATAATCCTTGTATTGGTCGTTCATGGTTGGATGGCTCAAATGTTAAACGTATTGTTGAAAACCCTACAGGAACTGGCCAAGAGATTATACTAAAATGGCCCAATGGAATTGCCATCGATTACGAGAAAAACAATCTTTATTGGGTAGATGGATACTTAGATCACTTGGCACTTGTAGACTTTGATGGCAAAAATCTGAAAATTTTCCTGAAACAAGATTATCGTATACGACATCCATTTGCTGTGTCGGTATATAAAGATACGATCTACTGGAATGATTGGAACACACGTTCAATATTTGGCACAAGAAAAGATACCGATGACCCAGGGAAGGGAACTTTTTTGGTGATTGCTAATCACCCCCAATTAGTGGATCTAAAGATATATGGTCCTGGGAGACAAGTTGGTACAAACGCTTGTACAAATCATTCTTGCTCGCATTTATGTTTTAGCTTTCCGGGTGGACAAAATTTCACCTGCGAGTGTCCGGATGGTCTGATAAAATCAGATGGGAATTGCATATGTCCTGATGGAAAACCGACGGGCCAGAATGGTCGATGTAGCAGTAACAATTGTAACGGAAATCCAATATTTACCTGCAAGAATTCATTCTGTATTCCAATTCACTGGAAATGTGATGGTAAGTTATTTCGAGATTATTTTTGCAAGCATTGTACTGTTGGAACACGAAATTCAACGTTTACTCTGCGGATCAAGGTGACGACGATTGTGGAGACAATTCGGATGAAGACGGAACCACATGTGACCCAGATAACAGATGCAACCCAGCGCAGTTTCAGTGTCTTTCTGAATTTCAGACGCCTGGCGGTGCGATTATGACAACGACTGTGCAGATGGTTCAGATGAACACAATTGCACTGATCTTTATCCTGTTTGTCATAATGCCACACATTTTCATTGTGCAAACAACAGATGTATACCTAGCCGATGGAAATGTGACGGTAAAATTTTATTTTGCATTTTATTAACAAATAATGAAAGTCTTCAACTTACTGAATTGCATTTACTATGAACAGGAGACAATGATTGCAGGGATAATTCGGATGAACTCAATTGCACAACTACTCCGTCTGGTTCTTGTGCTTTGAATAAATTTAGATGCAGGTCGTCAAAACGCTGTATCTCCGACCAGTGGAGGTAAAACAGTTCTAAATAATATTTTTTCAATGGTTTCAGTTTTAATTTCGAAATTATTTTTAATTCGAAACACGTTTCAAGGTGTGATGGTGACAATGATTGTGGAGATGGTTCAGATGAGAAGAATTGCTCGGTTTTTACTTGCCCAGATTACAGATTTCATTGCGAGGAGAGTCATCAATGTATACTGGAAAGTTGGCATTGTGATGGTAAGTTAATCACGGAAAGGTTCAGAAGTTGGAAGACTATGGTTTCAAAAATAATTAAAATGATTTTTAACGACTAGGTGACACTGATTGTATGAAAGGTGAGGATGAACGCAATTGCTCTGCTCCTGTAACTCTCCCCCCTACTACTGTAATTCCATTTACCGTGGTATAAGAAGTACGGACTCGCCAAATCTTATTCGGATTCTTTCATGGATCTGAGGCTAAAGTTTTGGGTTAAAGCCTGTCTAAAAATTCATAAAATATGAAATTCATTATCAGTTCAAGGTAGCCATACATGAGCAAGCTTTCAATGATATTTCCAGCCATTTATTTGCAAAAAGTTTCCGTTTTCCTTTGTCACATATAAAGTTCTGCAAATTGCGTAGATGTATATAGGCTCTCCAAAGCAAATGGGGAATAAATTGAAAAAATTATTAAAATATTTCAAAAACCCATTTTTACGACTTAGCACGTTCCATGCATTGGATTATCTTCCTATAAGATCTCCCGTAGCAATTACCTAATTAGTTCCAATATACAAGAGTATACAGTATTCCTGTTACTACTTCGTAGCCTAATCTGCCTATAATCAGTGTAGTAATAATAAAATTATCTCCCTTGCCACAATACATTTTATCATGTTATTCTAAATTTTTAATACTTTTATCATGACTGACACCAGGGTCAAGAACGAGTATTTAATACCAGCACGAAACTATGAATATAAACGTGCTTATTGCTTGTCAACGTGCCCTAGCACACATACTCTTCAAAACAATTTAGTTCAGTACCAGTAGATTTAAATTACAAATCTTCCTCATTCTTATCCCCCTAATGGAGATAACAAAATTTTCTATGTCAGCGTAATTAATCATGAACTAGAAACATTGTAGTTTCCTCGTAACTGCTCATTACATCTGGCCTTTATCAAATAAATAGTAGTAAAATGCTATTGAGCACTATAGGATTAACTCTGTGATACTTTTTTAAACCCGAGTTTAGACTATATTCAAGTTTTTACATAAAAAAATTAAAATCTCCAAAATGAGCTCTTCTCAATACAATCAAACTGAGGTGGATCCTTTTTTGGTAGCAAACTCCAAACTTGATAATACTCAGATAAATAGGGACGACAGCAATAGTACAGAAATTAACTGGTCATTGACTCATGAGTTACCTAAAATTGTCATTCCGCAGGAAGTAAATACATACAAAAAAACTAATAAATCATTAAACAGTGAAAACATTATTATCGAAACGAAGGAAAAATCCAGTTCAAAGCGTCATCGTTTCACTGGGATAGCTTTGGCACTATTGTCATGTATGGGATTCTCTGCATCATCCCTAATCATAAAATATTTGAAAGAGTATGACCCTTTTACCAAAAGTGTATGGAGATTTCAAGGACTAGTACTTCCAGCGATCCCGATGATGTTATGTAGTCGCTATTTACACAAGCAACCTGTATTTGATACAATTTATCCGCCTTGTCAAGAGGACAATCGCAAAAATATCTTATTTCTATTGGTAATGAATTTTAAATTACACAAACTTTGAACATTATGTCTTCAGATTTAATAATTATATTTTGATTTTCTTTTTCAGTTAAGATCCACTGCAGCTTTGAGCTCTCTCATTATCCAGTTTTACTCATTGCAGTACATATCTCTGGCGGATCAAATGGCAAGACTTTGTACCCTCCCTCGAAATGATATTTATGAAATTTTAGAAGCCCAATAGGCTACGAATTTTACAAGATTCTGTAATTGAATAGGTAATTGGATCCAGTCAACCCGTGTTTGTATCGATAGTAGCTTATTTCTTACTCGGAGAAAAATGTGGACTTATACCAGTTGTGAACTGCTTCCTAACTATCATTGGTACCCTAAATTTTTTAAACAACAAAACTAAAAATCAATAAAATATTTTCTACATTTTTCATGTGCGCTCCAATTTTTTAAATAGGAATGTGCATTGTCGCCAAGCCTCCCATGTTAACAGGCCAGGAAAGTTTTGAGACAGATCTCTTGGTAATCCATATAGAATAATTTTTAATATTAATATAATGTAATCTAAATTTGGCATACAAGTAATTAGATAATTGTACGTTTTTCTAGATAGGATGTGCTCTGGCTCTTGCTAGCACAGGAATGTCAGTTATCTCAATTATTTTTACAAGAAAATTGAAACATCTTCACTTCACTATCACTGCTTTTACCTTTGGCTTATTTTCGATCGTCGTTAGTTTGTCAGCTTCCCTGGCTTTGAAAACATTTCAGCTGCCTAAAAATGAAGCTCATCTGCTCATTGCTATTTTATTAGCCATGTAAGTGATTTTATGAGTACACAATTTATCAAATGAGAAAACCTTAAAACAGTAGCGTTTTACCATTACCATTTAACTGAGTTTCTTTTCAATGCTTCCTCAAGTTTCGTTTTCGTAACGCAAACGTCTACAATAGTCGCACTCAAGTATGAACAAGCGGGACCAGTGTCCTTGGTAAAAACTAGTAGCGTTGTTTTTGCATTCATTTGGCAGTACTTGTTCCTTGAGATTATCCCAGATGTTTACAGGTAAGTTTTCTATTTTTGCTTTCAAATTTAATTCTGACAGTCTACTAAATTTTGCTGGCAGACATCGCATAACTTTTTACTTAAAGCATAAAGACAAAGTGTTTGTAAGTGTTTTACCTTATTGTGTAGTATTATTGGAGCCATAATCATCATTGTGGCGGTTATTATTACAACCTTGCGAAAATGGGTTTCAACCTTGCCTGAAAATGACAGCAACCGAAAATTCTACAGCTTTCTTTTGAAATGATTAATTACATACCAGAGTGAAAATGAATGATTGTTACGTCCTTTTTAGTACCGTATGAGATACATATGTATCATGTGTAAAAATAAGTAAAAATGTATTTAAATGCCCTGTATGTGTTTTTATTGACATTTTCGTTTATTAATAAAAATGTTTTGTTTATTGGAACCGAATATAGTATCAAAATTCTTTGCATCAGATTATGATTCCGGCGAATCATTCAATAAAATTTCGTAAGCATATCTGTTTTATTTTTTATGAAATAATAGTAAATCCGATATAGGATGTACATACATAATTCTAGTTTACAATATAGTTACGCTTTGTTTTTATTGTAATTCGTGTGCAAGATAAATTCGGCACCTAGATTGTAAAACTGAAAGAATTTTGCTACAAAAATTATTATTTTGGAGCTATGGCTAGGTGAAAGGTCTCTTATGTATTGTAACATCGTATTTCACGGGCACTTGCGTCTTGCATAAAAAAGTACACCATCTATCTTAATTAGGTTAGGTTAAAATATGGCAAAATGATAATTTTAATATATTTATTGTTACCATGATGTGCACTTCTGACAATGAGCAAGGCAATACTTTACATAGGTCACCTTATACTTGGCAAAGCTCCGAAACTACAAGTTTCTGCAAAACAGTTTTTTAATCGAAGCCCAAAATCCTGCTAATGCCAAGTTTTGTAGAAAATAAATTATAGCTGTGACATGACTGGACTTGCTTCTATTATAGCAATACTGTTAAATGTTATACAAATGTTAAGCATTATCTATTTGTCAAATATGATTTTAAAAATACTATACTTTTAAAAAAGCTCTATAAATTGTAATGTTGGATTTTCAAAAATTTGCTAATTTCTTTAACGGAAAATACATATGATTATTTATCTATTCAGTATTATAAGCTGATATTGTCCTGTACAAAATAGGTGTAACATCTTTTCTACTTGTAGGATATGCCCGTATAAAATTATTTTCTCATGGGTACGTTAACGTGCAGTTGTGGAGGTAAATGGTGGATTCCGTGTATTCTAGGTTGCACAGAACGGCGTTGTTAGAAAAGTCTGACTCTGCAACCTTCATCTCTCCATTAATTGAAACCTAAATTATTTTAAAAATTCATTTAGGTCAACAACATTACAGTGTACCAATTTGTGTGGTATGTATTCTCTGTACTCCTTCCTTCTTGCAAACACGCTTAATATTTTTCTTTTAACTCCTGTACCTTGAATGTATAGCTGCCTGGAACAACATCCGTAATGTCTACCCATTGACAGTCGATGTTTGCCCTATAGATGTCCGCACATCCCACGCTGATACCTTGGTTCCCAAAGTTAGCGCATGCATAAATGTTCTCATGTTTTACAATGCATTCATTATCTTCAAGACAAAATGAAGCCTTGTGACCCTCCGCTACTTTCCGACCGGTTTTGTCTAGAATGTCAAATACTGCAAAAACTTCCATACTGTGGAAATGCCTGAAACATCAATACACACCACAATGGTTCTGAAGATTTTTCCCAAACCAAAATTCCCTTGGAAAGGATTAAGAAACAGACTCTTACATATGGCATGCATGGAATTGCCACAAATGTTTCGGTATTGCAGGTCGAAAGTCCGCATTACCCGTGTTGACGATTCGAGCAGTAAATCGTAGTAATCTTCTACTTTCCATGTGCCAATTGTAAGGATTCGTGTCTTGAAGTCGATAGGCGGAAGTGGCAAGGCAATTTTCTTCCATGGCACACTGCAGCGAAACCAAAAGTTTATCTTCCAAGTACGCCGACCTTTCTATTTCCCTTGCGTCCGGGACCAAATCTGGCAAACCTAATTGATCATCAATCATAAAATATTAAACAATAAAAATCTAAAACATCCAGCGGGTTTCTTTTCAGTCAAGTGAGAAATAATGAAAAGCTTTGCTTGAATTACGATTGGTACAGATGACAGCCGCAAAACTGCGCCCAGTTCCAGGACAAAAAATACTCTCATTTTTCCGCGATCGCCAATCATGATGAAAACATTGTGATATCTCATCCTCCTTCCCATTGCACTTCACCCCGGTAGTTACAATATCTGCTGAGTTTCCCCCAAAATAGTCAGTCTGCGCCGCTGCTTCCGCAAACCCTAAACCGAGTTGCCGACAGATGACAGCAGCTTCCAGAAGTGTCCACTCGTCACCACAAATTAAGCCCCATCCTATTTCAGTACGAAATATTATTTACCATTTTAATTCAAGAACGCGACAGTAACATCAAAATCCAACGTAAATTTTTTTTAACTTACCTGAATGTTTACTTAAACGTATTTCCACTCGTCCTTCATGTTCCACACGGCCACCAGCAAGCCTCACTTGAATTTCTCCCTTTGTTGCTGGATTATAAATTTTCTTCCGGGGTAAGTTTATACGTGGAGGTGGTGTGGCGTACATTTGTATGTACTTCTCTTCTAGTAATTCTTCTGATGTTGGTATACGAGCACAAATCACACCCGCAGTTTCTTCTATCCCACAATCATTTACCCCCCAACCTTCATGACGACAGTCGATGAGCTGCTTTTCTTTTCCTTCGCAGTACACGTTGTCCAACCAATACGGAGCTAAAAATAAGGGAAATTAAGCGTCAATTATGAATTCAATTCGTATTTTTTATTTATAAAATTGTAAAGAATTTTTTAAAAATAATGAAGCATACCACTGGCATGGCCAAACTTTCCACTATGCGTAGATCGAATATCAATCCTAAATTCGGAGTTATTTATGTGTTCAGCATAACCCAACTGACGACATACGACCGTTGCATCATTAACATCCCAGTCATCATCACAAACAGGGCCCCATCGTTCTTTATGGAATATTTCCACTCTTCCTGGAGAAGTTTTAAAAAGGAGTAAAATCAATAACCGCGTAAATTTTGTACTTGGCTGAAAGATGAACTAAGCGAAAATTTGATCCAGAAAATTAATGGAAATTTTTGAATAAACAAAAGTGAACATAATAACTCTGATCTAACACATACCTTCGTATTGATTTGCCCCATCCATTAGTCGAATCTGACCTTCATTAATACGAGGAACTTTCCGCAAAGGTCTTACTTTCTTGCCCCGATTCTCCCTCCTGCGACGACCCTCAGGTGCTCTCCTGGGTGGCGTGTCCAGGGCATCCAAAAGGGCTGATATTGTTAGGACTAAAAATAGAATTCTCAGAACTGGGTCAGTAATACTGCACTTAAACCGCATTTTCTCCCTTGATTCTGAAATGCCAATTGAAATAAATGCACTCAAAAAAAAAATTATCTGCCAAACTTGACACTGTTGACCCACATAGACAGGAAAAATCTTCCCTCCCAAGATCCAACGGACTGTCAACGCTGAGACTGAGATAAGAACTAAAAGACAGGCCCTATTGCCCCAACTAATCTTTGTGCAGTGCAGGACCTCAGGAAATGAGAATTGCAGTGAACGAAGGATGAAAAAAGGGAAATGTAAGAAAAAAAAAATCATCAGTTTGCATACGGACGAGAGAATTAAAGATGAGTGGGGAGAGAGAAATTTATCTGCGAAATCGTTTTATTTTTATATTTAGCGTTGACAAGAGCTTGGCCCAATAATTTGAATTGTACTCTTCAATAAAAGTATTTGTATGTAGACTAATATCCAAATGTAATCACTCGTATTTGCCACAAAGTTGTTGGAAATGCATGACTCAGCTTGGTCGCTTGGTATTTTGGCTCTCGTGTGTAATGTCACACGCATAAATAACCTACGAGGACTTATGCACGTTCACAATTTAAATTACTTGTGACGGCTTGGAAACCTGAGAACTCCCGTTTTTTCTTTGCTCCTACCCTCACTACCGAAATTCATCTCTGCCCTCGCTCAAAAGCTTACGCAGACAAAACATCAGTTAAGGTTTTTTACACTCTCAATTTGTCTAAACATGCTGCTTCCATCCCGATTCTTCTGGCAAGATCTCATTCTTTCCTTTTGAATCTCTCAAAGGGTAACTTCAGCGTACACTAGACCATATCGCTTGACGTCTTTCCATTGATTTCCATTCTATTAATTTTGTGATATTCCTACCCTAAGTCTCCGTATTTAATTGCCACTCCCCAGAAACATGATCAAATTGCGTAAGCTCCGTGAATTTTTCTCGTTAAATAAGAACAATAATAATTGGCTTAAGAAGCAAGAAAGTTAGATTTGACAATCTTGCGTTGTTAATACTGTACTTGATCTGATGTCCAATAAAAATAAGGAATTAGGTCAAAAAAGAAGTGCACGAACTCATAATCTATTTCCTAAGATTAGTTGAATCAATCCAAGGTTCCATGCACCCATTTTTGTGGGGATTTTTTATAAATATCTTGTATAAATCTCTGTTTTTCAATACGCCTTTGCCAAAGATTACAACTACTGCATAAGGACGGTGAAGAGGTAAAAGGATCGATATGCAATCTCACTAAAGGTAAAGTGAGATGCTTGCAAGAATAATTAAAAGCAAAACGGTCTACATGCTATTTTCAAATAAAAACAAAACGGTATAAGTCCATTTTACGTTTTACATCTTACGTGGTTAATTTTGCTTTTAGTGAAAGCTGAATGTAAACCATTTTGCTTTCAGGGTGACTTGCACGAAGTTCATTTTGCTTTTAGGCGAAAATTCTTGTAGACAATTTTGCTTATAATTGAAAATGCACCTGGACCATTTTGCCTCTTCACTGATGATATGAAGAGCCAAACAAGTGCATACACTCTGCTCCATATTCTCCATAAGGTAGTCTACAAATCTAGAACTTTTAACGTTTTGCTTACTATGTCATTTGGCTTGATGTTGTCAGCGGTTTGACTGGGGCACTGTGAGAATATAATTTACCAGCTTATTATTAGTGTGGAATTAACATTGATTGCAGCATTAATGACACTAACTAACAGACTAAGGGACTGGCTACTAACATGCATTATCGTTGATAGCATCAGTATACGGTAAAATAGTATGATCTACTTTCCCGACGGTCGTGAAACTTCGTATTTTATGAAATCCATTGCAGTTCTTAAATATACTTTATTTTATTGTTGAACATATTTGAGATTCTTGTCAATGATATTAAGTACATGTATGGAAATACTGTTGTTGTTCACTTGAAATAAATCAATACATATTTTCCCATTCTTACTAATACTTGAAATAGAATCAAATGAGACAATGAAGTTCATATTTTCAAGAATAGAGATATAGTTAATCTGCACCCTTGTTTGAAGTAATCCATTGATTGAAACGAAAGCGAAAACAACCACTCCGTTTTTCTTGATTGTGGTCTCCTTTGTCTGATTTGCTAGTATGGTAATAATTAGTTTGTAACCTATGAACACGAAAGCCAAAACAATCGTATTATACAAAATCTAAGCAAATCTGTTCTTGTAATTATGAGAACATTCGGTATTTTGTACATTGTGTAATTTATCATTTATAACATGAACTTGGAAATAATGTAAGTTAACTGTATAAATTCGAGTAAAAAAGTTTGTTTCAGTTGCAAAAAATGATTATGATGGATCGTGTTTAAGATTCTAATAGCTGTGGAATATGATTTCATTTTCAGTATTAAAAAGAATGTCTTAAAAAAGACAAATATAAGCTAAAACATTTGTCCTTCTTTTTCTTACTTGATATCTGTTTTTAAAAAACATGTTAATCACACCAACTACTGTAAAGTGAAATGAGAAAAAGAAGTCGTCAATCAAGAATAGAGGTAGGTAATCAACATTCTGGTTTATGGCAGTTCAGTAATGAAATCCAAAGCATACGGACATTTTTGAATGATTTTCTTTGTCTCCTTTCACTTTACAGAAATTACTCTAGTTTGTAAACTTTAATTTTACAAAAGCATAACAAATATTCATTAAAAATAACTGAAAGATGAACATTATGGATATGGCCCAAACATACGCTGAGAAGCTGCACCATAATTTACACCGTATCCAGCAGACAAAAATGGATTTCCCGTCTGCCTAAAACTTTGCTGTATGGGATATCTGAATCCTCTCTGAGTGATCATTCTCGGTGTTATCCAGGGCTCTTGTGGAGTGGGATAACGGTATGGGACTTGAAACAACGGCCGATGCTAAAAACGTAGTACAATATTAAATTTTTAGTCAACGAAATATTGTTGGCATCAATGGTTTAAAAATATACTTATTTATTATATACAAATCATAAATATTTACTGGGTTGCAATATGTCGTATCAAATGGATTTATATTTGAAAAATCCAAGGTTGTTTCGAGAGTTGACCACGGACTCCAGTTTGAGGTATAAGTCGGCAGGCTTCTTGCTGAAGCTACCTGGTCTGAAGACTGGATTGCGAGAGCTAGGGATTGCTCCATCTTCTTTTTCTTCCTGTTCTTCTTCTCTTTGGTTTTTTGCATCTTGGATTTTAACTTGTTGGTTTTGGCCTTCTTCCGTCTCTTCTTCACGGGCACTTGTTCTGCTTGAACGTTTGCTCCAAAAATTAGATTCTCTTCTTCAGAACGTTTTGTAACCACCTGAGTTCCATCACTGTAACGTGTTTCGGTAATCTCCAAAGTCGATTTTTTCGAGGATACTATTGATGTGGCTGATCCCTCAAATATGGGCTCTTGCGTCAAATCTTTTTCCAAGTCTTCCTCAATTGGCACTACGTTATGATAGGAAGATTGACCATCTTCCAGATTGACTACAATCGAACCCTCATCCGAACACGTAACTGATGTCTCATTTGTTGCTGTACCGGGATCATCTTCAATATCAGAAGCCTGCTCGGATGGTGCTACGCTTTCTGACTCTGATACACTTTTAGTTCCAGGCGATTGATATTGATCCAATTTATCATGTTTAGAACGACGGGTTATTGCCAGGGTGAATTCGAAGACGTTGTAACGGATTATATTACCGTGCAACGAATTACACAATCTCCCCATTTGATTACAGTCCTCTAATTGAGTTAGGATTGTGTCGTAACTCTAAAAGAAAAAACAATCACATATTTAATATTTTTTAATAAACATAGCATTCTATTCTATTGTTTGATAATACACAGTTTACCTTGGAATAGTAGCAAGTTCCAATACTTTGGTTGACTGTGCAAGAGAATGTGAATCTCGCACATCCCGGCTGAATGATGATAGCATCGCCAATATTCATCGGAGCAATAAAAAATCCAATTTTCAATTGGAATAACGTCTTCAGAGTGAAAAAATATCGATGAGTTTCCAGATAATATGGACAATCTTTGTCACGAACAGCTCGTAACTGTTGCTTCTCAAACTGATAGATCCGCTGTCGGAGTAGATCCATCGACAACTGATCTTTTGCAGCTGGCGGCACTACAACCACAATTTTCTGTATCCAGTTTGGATTTCTATTCCTCCAATTGTAGGTGACAATGTCCAGCTCACCAAGTCCTGATACATAAAATTAAAAGCAACATAAAAATTAAATCAGTATATTGTACGTTTTTCTTTTGGTCACTTACTCTGCTCATTGTAGCAGAAAGGTGTGAACATTTGCCCGCCAAGCGTTACAAGGCAAGGTGATGTCACACCGTTTGTACCCTGTCCGGATAACCACTTTATGGGGTTATCCAGATAATGGGGGTTAATCTCAGGAATATAGCAAGCATCCAGGAACGGCGAATAAGAAATTTCATGAACTGGAGCAGCCTTCATGACACCCCCTGCACATCCCACGATAAGATTTTCGAGATGTCCAATCGTTTTTCCATCCGCATGGAATTTTAATTCCTTTCGTGTGCTGATATCTTTCTCAATCGAAAAAACTGAAACAAAAATGTAAATAACCAGTAGTAACTGATTTACAAAGCGAGTATGCAAAGCTTGAGCTCTACAACATCAAATGGTACCTGTTGTTGTACTCCTATTGGTCCCTGTGAAATACTTACATTAATACAACACTAGTGTCAGCTAGTGTATGTGTGAAATCAATAATGTACTGTACGTTACATTGTTTTTGTTTCATTTTGTCGACTAATACAATTTACAGCAGGATTAGAAACTACTACGACATAATGCACATCAAATATAAAATCAACATGGCGAAAACATGACGTTACCATCAGTCTCTGCAGAAAGGAGTAAATCTGAAGTATCAAAGAAAATGGCCATCTCTGACTCGTTTTTAACCTTGGGCAAATCGAATGCCTTCCATCTATATTCCCTCATTTCCTTGAACACTGAATTGAGCTCGAAATTGTGTTTAGAGGCCACGAAATTAAACGTTTTCAAATCCAACAACACGGCGGGATATTGAAAGAATTTTGTTCGAACCTTATCAAAGGCCACTGATCTAACTGTTTCAAAGTCCATGAAGACTTGATTGCCAAGATCGTCTTTTGAAAGCTTTGGAATAGTAATACATTCTAAAGCAGATAGGGCTACATCTTCCCAACTCCAACATTTTGAACCATTAACGCCAAACACCTCGGACCAGAAGGCATCGGGGGTGTATCTAAAAAATAAAAGAAGCAGAAAACATGCCAAACAATTTTAAACGGCTACCAAAAATATTTAGGCGGGAAGAAAAGGATAAACAAAGCATAAACATAATAAATTCTGGCGTGCTGCAAGCTGCAACAGTTGAATCTAAACTTTATTTGCAAGCGAATTTTGATAAAAATCGAATGTATTCCTGTTTGTGCAAATTTCTGTATTCCTAGTTTGAGCCCATTCAATTTTTTACATAGTACATAATGGCCAGTAACATATGAACGCCAGAGTTTGATGCTATAAAAGGTTCATGATATGCACGTAGAGGAGTTGTATAATTGGGGATAATTTTATTTTGGATAGGAAAAAAGAAATCAAAGCAATTGTTTAACAGTCTCAGTCTCAAAAGTTAAGAGTAGGAAACAAAAAATGTAGTCTGTTTCACGTTAGACTGCCTCCGAGTCTTTGCTGGAGCTTCTCAAAACCATTCGAACCGTTTTTGATGCTTTCCAGCATTGTATTATCGCTTTATGTAAGTCATTCGTGCTGGCGTTGCTCTTATAAATTTTCGGAATATGAATAGCCTCGACATTGCTATCGAGCAAAGTGCTTACGCGAATTTAGTTTTTGGTGAGTTTCCTGGCCATTTCGAAGCCTCAAAAATGTCAATTCAGTTATGCAGACAAGAGCTGTGTTGTTTTGCATGCATGTAATGGTCACAGATATATACATATAAAGGCCACTTTATTGGGGTCTACGCAATTCATGATTCTTCAGGAGTGAAAGAGTAAGCTTTCCAAGCGTAGAAATACTCCAAATATTCCAAGTTTTTCTTTACATTTTCGAAGCGTCATATTTTCCTGAAGCTGCTATAGGTCTTTAATTTTGTCGAGTCTAGCGGAAATGCAATAGAAAACATAATAAGTGTTTATCAACCTTGTGAAGTTAAATGATGTGAAACTTTGTCGAATGCATTCCCTGTGAAATTTCCAACGTCAAATTTCCGTGAACGAAAACCAGATGGCCTACGAAATTTTTAAGAACGTACATAATTTTGTTCCGTCAACGCTGCTGGAATATCTAGACACTACATTCGTTTGCATCACTTGGACAGTAGAACACTCCAAAATTATGACTGTTCCTTTAAGTTCTAAATTGGTACTTAACCTAAAACCAGAAAATGTATACGCATCCAACTGAAATATGCGCAAGCATGATCTTAACATTTGTGCGTGCTACAATTATGATTTACATATGACAATGTCAAACACCCCAATTGACGACGAGTTGTCCGACATCTGTGGCAGTTCAAAGTATGTTCTACGTATTACCATGTCAAACATCCCATCACAAGACGAGATCTTAGACCATATTAGTGCCATCTAATTTCATGATCTATACATCACCATGTCAAACATCCCATGACAAGACGAGATCTTCGACCATATTAGTGCCATCTAATTTCATAATCTATACATCACCATGTCAAACATCCCATGACAAGACGAGATCTTCGACCATATTAGTGCCATCTAATTTCATGATGTATACATCACCTTGTCAAACATCCCATCAAGAAGACGAGATCTTCGACTATATTAGTGCCATCTAATTTCATGATCTATACATCACCATGTCAAACATCCCATCAAGAAGACGAGATCTTCGACGATATTTATGAGGCCTACATGCTTAATCTACATATCACCATGTCAATTATATTATTTATAGAATTTATTATTCATTAGAAGACGAGATCTTTGACAACATTTGTGGCAGCTAAAAGTATGACCTCTATATTACCGTGACAGACATATACCATCTGAAGACAATATCTTCCACACGATACTTTTTAAAACTTATTATTAAAAGGTAGACCCACACCTTCGCTCACCATTATGAGCGACAAGTTAAAGGTTAAAGAAAACCGGACATTATGTAAATTCAAACCTGCCATAATTTTTGTTTGGCTAGGCAATATACGTAAATCCGTATTTTAAGTTAAACACAGCGGTTCGTGTGCACTAACAAGAAAGGTCTTCCGTTGTAAAATGAGAACTAAATGAAACTTGGTGGAATTGTAGACACTACTAATAATGTTCATACAAACCACAAACTTCATGCCATCTCCTCTTGGTTCCGACAGTAGGACATCTGAAAGTTTGATAGGGAGATCCTTACTGACTTGAATTTTTGCAGTTAAATCAATCAATTAAATCAAGAGAAATCAATTTGAGCAACTCGAGCAAAATCCAAACCAATGTCAAGACATAGCACTATACATAATTAACTATATGTGAAATATGTGCAATCAGAAGCAGCACGAGCGATTATGATCCACCTTTACTACCTTCAATGTTCTCCGGTGACCTAAAAATCTTCATCACTCCAGGACTGAAAAACGACGTTTTTCTTTCTTACGGGGATTAAGGATTCTTACGGGAGATCTTATTGCAGGGATTTTACATCTCCAGAGCACGTGCTGCTGATTGCACATATATATGTATGGTGCTACATATGTCTCAACATTGGTTTGGATTTTGCTCGAGTTGCTAAAGGGGTTTGTTTTTTTCAAAGCGGACAGTGCAAGGTTGAATATTTTTTTAATATAAAGTACATGTAATGTACATACATATATTTCAAATATCGTGGTCAACCCTCACACCAATTTTGATTGGTGTAGGACCAATCATATAAAAAATATTACAAGAAATAAGTGGGACTATTTTGTGTGACGGAAGAACGAACGCGGAGCTGCGTCATGCGGTTGTTTGTGTACATGTAAGGGCTGCATACTCGTTACGCTGCACGACAGCGCGCCTCTCACCTCCACAAGACAATCCTGCGTGTGTACGTATAAATACACTTGCATGGCCCCTTATGTGTATATGTATATGAATTACCCGTTTCGGTTTTTCTCGATTTTGAAGACGGGCCCACTCTAATGTGACACATTTTTAAATTTTAAATTGTGGTACCAATGCAGTCTCGTCGTTTAAGCTTCTAAAAATGATCACATTAGAGTGGGCCCGCAGTGAAAAAAATCTTGAATGTGAACAAATTTACATTGTAATTTTTCTGAAAAAACCGAAATATTAATGCCTTGATCCTGAAAAAAATCGTGAGGTGACCTTCCTTTGCGACAAAAAATTTAAGATAGGCAGTTTGTCTTTGAATATTAAATTATGGGTGTAAAAAATTACTTTAGTTTTCGGGTTTTTTCGGTTTTTTGACCTTCAAACTCGTTTTTACAAAAAAAAATTTGGTGTACAATTTTGTTCACATCGCTCTGCATTGAAGTACTTATACGAAAATATTGTTAAAAAAGTGACTTTCGTCACTGTCCGCTTTGAAAAAAAACAAACCCAAAGTTAATTTTTCTTATGGGATTTTACAGCAAAAATTTAAGTGAGTAAAGTGTCAAACTTTCAAAAAAAAAACTTTCAGATGTCCTACTGCCGGAACCAAGAGGAGATGGCATGAAGTTTGTGGTTTGTATGAACACTATTAAGTAGTGTCTACAATTCCACCAAGTTTCATTTAGTTCTGCATTTTACATCGGTGGTTGTAAGTGTATACACCGAATAAACGTGATGGTTAGTTCATTTGCACCAGATGAATTAAATTTTTAAGTGTTTGCATAGTTGAAATTATGAGATGTATGCACCGAATGATTTTGAATTATGCATAGATTGTAAAGGAAAGAAAGATCACAAATGTCACGCATGAAAGATAATTATTGTGTACCTCTTTACAGTCTCCATTGGTTTTCTTGGAGCTGCCATTCTTAGGGTCTAGCTACAAAAAGCACATAACATACTTAGCTTAACATTTCGTTCTCTATCCAGAACCTTGAAAAACTTATATTTTATCAAAATTGGATTTTTTCACCCTTATTTGTTTTCAGTAGACATCGTTTGAATACATAATTTTTTTTCGGGGGGTCCTAGGTCAAATATCTTTAATTCGAAAGGAAAATTCTATCGCTACAGCTTGTTTTTTCATTTTACAATGATTTTGGGGGGGGGGAAGTTCATACATTACAACCAATCGTACACGTTCCTCAACATGGGAAAGTATTAACAAAACTTTTTTTTTATATATTCTTTATTCAAAAATAAATATTTAGGGGGAAATAACAAGAAGTTGGGTACTTGTTACTCAGGTTATGCACAAACATGAATCTTAACATTGAAAGGACACCGCACAATCCTTACGAGAAAATGCCCGCTGTTCGATTTCAACGAAAAAATTACTGCAGGGTGCGCCTATGATGCGTAGTTATGAGTTGCCTGTCAAGTTTGGTTCCAGTTTATGTCACGATGACCTAGCTGTGACCTCCAATCTCAATATTATACTCATACCGGATTTGGTACCCAAAAATCATTCGAATTGCCCGCAAATAGGCTAGAACTTTTGGTGTAAGCCCAGATGAGTCGCCTGTCAAGTTTGGTTCCATCTGGGCTTACATCAAACGTTCTAGCCTATTTGCGGGCAATTCGAATGATGTTTAGGTACCAAATCCGGTATGGGTAAGATATTGACCTCGGGGGTCACAGCTGGGTCATCGTGTCGCAAACTGTAACCAAACTCGGCACACGCTTAATATGTGTCTAATTAAAGCCCTAATTTCAATCTGGGCCAGTTTTGTCACCGTTTAGATTATGAAACAGGTATCGACGCTCTTTGACCTCTTGAGGTCAGTATCTTGGATTTTTGAGGTCATATCTCGCTGAAATTTTTTTTGCACGTTATTTAATTTTTATTCTTGCCATTTTTAAAGTTATATTGCTAATTTTCACTGTTTGAATTTTTTGGTACCCCATGAGCCCCCCCCCCTCATTTTTTGCTAACTTTGACCCGGGATATCTCCGAATCCCGTCGTCAGATTTTTTCGGGCCAATTATCAAAAATGATCTACGCATCAAGGCGCACCCTGCAGTAATTTTTTCGTTGAAATCGAACAGAGGGCATTTTCTCGTAAAGATTGTGCGGTGTCCTTCTTCCCATAAAAATATCAATATTTAATATAGAAACTGGAAACGTGACTCCTTGCTGGTAGATGGCGGGATTCAAGGGTGAGCGAATACAAGGCGGGATTTGAGGGATAAACGTGGTTTCTCCATTAAGCCTGGTAGAAAGACAAAAGGGTTGATACTAAACTAAGTGACGGGATAAGTTTTTACTGGACGGGACAAATTTTTGATGGAAATGTCGGATTGACTGCATGAGGTAATGAACTAGCGTACGGGTCAATCACTGACATGCACACGTAATTGTGAGGTGATTCGAAATAAAGAGCCGGACTGGACAATGAAACCAAGTAACTACTAAACTAATAAACGTGATTGCCTGTGAAACGGGACAATGAGACCAAACACTAGACTGACAAACTTGACAGCCAGACTAACTGGACATCGTTTCAGAGGAGACATTTTTTTATGCAATGTGTCACCGGCTTTGGGGTCACAAGTAT
This sequence comes from Allacma fusca, assembly GCA_947179485.1. Taxonomy (NCBI): domain Eukaryota; kingdom Metazoa; phylum Arthropoda; class Collembola; order Symphypleona; family Sminthuridae; genus Allacma; species Allacma fusca. Next base: position 10,692 of record CAMXBY010000004.1, on the reverse strand, counting down.
AATTTCCTAGGGACGGGGCACAACCTTAAGAGACCAAAGGACAGGACAATTTCTGACCGCATGGAACTAGTAAAGGGAAAATTCAAAAAGAACGAAACATCAGCTCGGATAAAACGCAGAACCAGTGAGAATGCTGACAGGATAAGGTCATAATTTGTGGGACATGAAGACGGTATGCTCTAGCAGGTGGCTCACCAGCAAAACGGAATAAATCGAATTTCTCAATATTTTGAAAAACCAAAACAACGACGACCAATTTTCACAAACAGAACTTGACATTTCTTCGGCAGTACTGGTTGCACATGAGAGATGTGTACAACACTTTCACTCTTTTATGCTCGAGGCTTGAGTGCTATCCTAAAACATGAGTGCAAATGCTACATCAAGCAGCATGAAATCAAAACACGAGTGCAAGTGTTTGCCTTGTACTCATTCCGACGAATTCGAGCTAGTTGAGCTAAACATTCCTCAATGTTTCGGCACCGAAATCAATATCAATGATAATTGAAAGTAATTGTCGTAGTTTAATTTCTTTCACGGGAGTAGAGCTTCTAACGGGGACTGATTTTATCCCTGCTATTGAAAAGCAATTATTGTCTCCAGTCCCGCCCTGAGGAAATGTCTCATGAGTCGGTGACCCGTTCTGTGATAAACTGTCCGTGACCCCTGAGACCGTGTCCAGTTTGGTCTGGTTGTCACGTGCATTAGCTTACTGCTTGGTTTAATTGTCCCGTCCCGTCCGTCCGTTTAGTGTCAATTGTCAATTCACAATGACTGGTCAATTCACTGCCTAATGCTGACCACCCGGCGTTTTCATCTTAAATTTGTCCCGTCCAGTAAAAAAAATAAAACTGGAGTATAGAAACTCTCGTTCCTTAGTTTATTATCACCCCTTCCGTCTTTCTACCAGGTTTAAGCGAGATATCCCGTTAGGCTGCCATTCCTGAATTGTATTTGCTCACTTGCATTCATCAGCAGGGAATGCCGTCTCATAGTTCCCTCTGACAATGAAGATGTGGGACGTTGGGTTGTTGAATGCTTGATTGATGCATGGGTTTCTGGGATGTGAATTAGCAACTACCGAAAAATACAGTTTCGCACATTTACTACTTCTGTAAATTACTAAACAGTGATAAAACCACGGGGAGCACACCGTAGTGCTTAGACCAATTCAATTCTGAATTTAAAATTTTCGGCTCAGTTCAGTTCAATTCAATCTGCCCTCTGCCCAGTACATTTGAATTCAAAATCAACCGTTTACAAACTCTTTTCTTTACTCCCCTTCAACTAACGAGTTTTTCGCTTTGGCGTCCTTCCGTTGTTCAATCTGTAAAAACTCGTCGTTTCTAGAAAAACGTATTATTTAAATGTCTAGGGAAACCCATGGTTTTCGATTTAGTTCAGTTCAATTCAATTCAAAATTATAAACTGATCTGAATTGAATTGGTTTTTACTTAACTGAATCAAAACGTTGGTTTGAATTTAGTTCAGCTTGTGAATTGAATTGAATCGTTCCGACCATTAGACTACGTATCTCTACTTGGCCCCCAGAGGGGTACGAGCCTCGACCCCCCGCCCCAGAAAAAAAATTTAAAATGACAAATTTAACTCCCATACTACATGAAAATTGTCAGGTAGGTGCTATCGTAGAACAAAAATCAGTTTATTTCAGTTTATTATTTTAAAAGTTCGACTACCATCATAATTTAAGCTGTAAATCAAAATTTATAATGATAAAAACATCAAAGATAACACGAACATCTGTATTCTATGATACATTACATGCAATACTGAATTAGAATTTACATGATTTGTTTTCCACACATAGTAACCTACAGAATAGATAGAACCAACAGAATAATCCAAAATTGTTAATTCAACTCTGCACACTTAAAATTTCTAAAGCTTCGCGGACACAGAGCTTAGATTACAAGTAACCCTAATTAAGTCGTAAAAAATAAATAATTCGATGTCTTTGAGATTTTTCAATAATCAAAAGGTAAGAGACAAAAATGCATAAGCTCTTCCCTGAGTAATAAGTGATTAGGCAATCGCGGTATGATTACAATTATAAGTATCAATTTTTTGTGTATAAAATATTTTTGCTCTTCTGAAAATGTTACAACGGTGATTTGTTTTGTTAAAATTATTATGGTATTTCCGATTCTATGTGTAATATTTTAATCCTGAATGTTGAAAATTGTAATTTAAAGCTTAAAACTATTATAATTTCCCTAGGCCAATTTATCCGGCATCAAGCTTCTAGTACGTGAATCAAAGTAGGGAATTTGTATGGACTGTTTGCTGTGTTCAGATGGGTTTTTATCCGCTCAAGTCGAACATATTGTTGCCAAACGCAAATGTAAGAAAATGTTGGAATGAAACAATCTTATTTCATATATATTTTTCATAACCTAGCGTCACATTTTAAATACATATTAGAGGTGTTGAAAAATCCGCTTCCGTTTGTATTACCCTCTGTAATTAATAATTCTATTTTTATTTATAAAAACCTGGTCAGTACGCAGTTTTTCTATATTGACATTGAAGCGAATTCTAAACTAGCTGACTTCAACATTGGTTGAAATAAGGCGGAACTACTGCTAAATGTTATTTGGCTAGACCAAAATACTAGACAAAGTGGGCCTGAAAAAAGCTTCTGACCTTTTTTAACAATAATAATTACTGCTTTTTTGTTTGTGAGGAATTACAAACGCTAATTTTATTTTTAGCTTGCTTTTGTTGTTAGGTTAATTTTTTTCACACCATGCAACAAAATATTGCTATAATGCAATAAAATATTTTACTTCAGTCTGCAAGTGAGACGGCCATTTTGTACCCCCCGGTAAAATATCTTTGGTTGAGCCCCTGATTGTGAGTACTAAATGTACTAGTACAAAATATGCTAGTGCTGAAACGTTGTATAATATGCTTAATTTCTATGCTACAATGTTTCGTAACAAAATATGCACAACAAATTAACTTTTTATCAATATTCTTTTACAATTTTCATGAAAATTTGCACAACTTTAATTTCCGATCACAGTTTCCCGAATACCACGAGCTGACTAATTTGAAGTTGGCAGGCTGCAAGGATTGCACTTTTTCCTACTGCAGCCCTCATTACTATACTCGTACAAGCTCTATGGAACTTTGGATCTTAAGTGTTAAGTGACTCCATTCATTCCTCCAATTAATACTTGTAAGTTATACAGTAATGCCGACGCCGACATAGTAACTCATTTTTGGGAAATAGAGGCGTTGAATTGATTGTTATTTTAAAATTAAAAGCAAGTAATCATCCTGAAGGCCCATTAGTTAAATACAAATCAACAATAAAAGAACATTTTAACGTTGCAGAATATCAGATATCAGACCCTGGAAAGGTTGCTGTGCCAAGAATGAATCAAGAATCAACAAAAGAGTTCATTTCAAGGTGAACATTTCATAACTCCATCTAAATTGATGGAAAATTTATTGAAAATGAAAATTAATAAGAAATAGGCAAAACTGAAACGGACAGGCAAACCACACTCGTCTCATCACAGGTTGAAAACACTTGGAACGAATTAACTAACTCTTGAATATTTAGAATAATGACTACTAACGATTATAAATTTCATGCAACAGTTGAATATAGTCGCATGGTCACCACGCCTGACACGGTAGTTAAGACAGCCTTGAATAACAGTGCCGTCCAAGCATTCATCAAGAAAAATGCTGCAGTGTAGTCCACGAAAAGCCCCTTGTAGACGCTAAAGACAAGAATGAAGGAGACAAGTGGTAACAGAGAAGCCTTTAGGTCATGCCTGGTCCACACCCATATCAAGGTCGTCACAGTAAGATGATGTACCTAAACACGATATTTGTTCATTATTAACAAGCAATCACTATAACAAATTATTTTTCCTCCTTTAAAGCATTCCACACAATTAATTACTTCTTCACCTAGGTGATTTTACTAGGTGACACAACGCCCGTAAATATACTTATTTTGAACTAACCAAGCTGATGTTGGCATCAAAACTTTCTTGCATATAGCGCCAGTTGAACTCTATCCCCTTGGCTCCTACCCACAAACTTAGAAGTCTCGTCAAAATCAACTCCGCTGTTGCCCAACCAATTCCTGCTGTAAGAACTTTAGCGTGACCACGCCCTGGAATTCTTGACAACGTAAGAAAGACACCAATGAAGTCTATGAGATCCATAGAAGCCTTGAAGAACTCCTAAAGAAAATAATCAGCGTGAATGAGCTGTTTGTGATTTTAAACACAAATTAATTAGACAGTACGACAAAGATAAATAAAGTTAATTAACAAAGTCCTCTAAACGCATTCCCTAACTGCATGAAATATCTTTACACATTTGAAACCAAACACATATGAGCATGTACCATTGATTTTTCGTATTTTATATCTATACACTCCGTATTCTAGAAATGTCTGCTCCAATTTTTTCCGAATTGTATTTATCCCACTAGCCGTGGCACTCAATACAGCGCTAAAGAAATAGGGCAAGGTCATTTAAAAAAAATAAGTGAAATGTTTTACTTACATTGTTTTTAAAAAGATTAAATATGACTCTGTTTGCACGAAAAGGCTTTTTTCTAACAAACTAAACATAAGTCAGCTCTATCGAGCACTTTAGACAAAAGCAGCTAAACTGTAATACAACGATGAAAGGCTCATCGCCAAAAATTAGCATTGTGTGAAATAAATACCACTTGACTACTACGAGGTACCCATTTTAGGAATGACAGAGCACCCAAAATTGAAAACCCAGCCCTCCCACTACCGAGTAGAGATCTCAGTTTTGGATGTCCTTTCTTTTTATCCGAGCGTGTGTCCAATTGTTACTCCGAACCAATTTTTCGGATATGATGTTAAACTCAATTAGTAAGCTCAAAAAACATAGCAACAAACGATCAAATATGAGACCTCGGGACACCATCTCTTATATTTTTACTTTCTTTCATCTTGAAATCCAGCCTCGTCTTAAAATCTGGAATTAAATTTATCTTCAGGCAATCTGTATGAACACTGACTGCATGCTCCTATTCCACCTTGTCAGCTTCATTTTGCTTATAAAGGTTACGCTGTTAGTTATAGCCAATAGTTACACACCAGAGTTGCAAGCCCTCCCTCATGATGACCATAGGTCGACTTCATTTCCTGAAAAGACACCCCTTCTTGACTACCACTGGGCAGAGGAAAAAATGTTGCCATTATTAACATTTTGATGAGCTGCGTGAACGTAAAGAGGAAGCCCGACTGAATACATTTCCAAAATGCTCCATAATCTGCCCTGAAAGTCAAACAAGATAATGTAATGATTTCAACATTCTCATCAAAACACAATCAAATTGAAATCAGAAATTGTTGTACATATAGCAGATAATTAAAAAAAAATATTTTTGTTACTTACAATCCTGATAATTTATAAGTGAGGTAATATGGAAGGTATGCCAAAGCAATGCAGTTCCCAAAGTGGTAAAATGTCATGATTAAAATTAAACTTTCTAATAAATGCTAAGTATTTTAAGTTCAATCCACTACACAAGTCAATCCTTCCAACCAAAACCCCCGAACTCCAAAATTCCCGAATATTAAGTCAACATGAACCGGAGAATATTTCGTATTACGCGCTCCTATCTACAGGCAAAATTCAGATCATGCACCACTCCATAGATGGGCGAGCCGTACGCTCAGAGTCACAGTAAGTTAGAGCTGGGCGCACTCCTGCATAAAAGCACACTCCAAAAAATCTTGTACTTTGTCGGTGAAGAGACAAGATGTTCTAGGGGTATTTTCGATTGAATGATCTAAATGCAATATCACTGAAGCCAAAATGAATTAATTGTAAGTGAGTGAAATTTTAAAAACAAAACGAACTACACACAGTTTTCTCTAAAAGCCAAATGATCCACGTACGAGTGATTAATGTAATTTAAAAACTCGAATGCAAATTTAACAGTGTACAGTTCAAAATTGTAATTTGAGTTCACTCTCAAGACGTAATATGAAACTGATTTTGAACTTCAGCATAGCCGGAAAGTCGAGTGCAATTTGAAGTTTGAGTTTAAACTCAAACGTAGCTCAAGTGCTGCTTGAAAGCCCAGTTCAAATTTGACTTAGAATTCGAGTTTACACTCGATTGTTACATCACATTCAAGTTAGTTTAAGATGAAAGTAAGGTGTAACTTGAATTTCGACTTTGAACGTATGTGTAACTCAAAATTCGTGTTTGAACTCAAGTGTAACTTGAAATTCAAGTTTGAACTCAAGTGTAACTTGAAATTCGAATTAGTACTCGAGTGTAACTCTGTCCAACTTGAAATTCGAATTAGTACTCGAGTGTAACTCTGTCCAACTTGAAATTCGAATTCGAACTTCCGTGTTACTGGGAACTCGAGCTTGAATTCAAGTGTGACATTTACTTCGAGTTTGAACTCAATTGCTGCCTGAAGTTAGAATATGAGTGTAACCTGAAACTCTAACGGGACATGAAACGGAGTTTGACCTCAAGTGTTACTCAAGTGGGACATGAATTATGAGTTTGGACTCAAGTGTTACTCAAGTGCAGCTTGAAATTCGTGTTTGAACTCAAGTTTAACTAAAGGGTAACTTGAAATTCGAATTTGTATTCGAGTGTTATTCTGTCCAACTAGAAATCCCGATTTGACCTTCAGTGTGCCTTGGAATTTAAGTTTGAACTCAAGTGTAGCTGAAGTATAACTTGAAAGTTCAGTTTGAACGTGAGTGTACCTTCAAGTTTGAACTCAAATGGAACTGAAGTGCAGTTTCAAAAAATAATTTATTCCTATATTGCGTTTATTATAAATTACAAATTGTATCTAGGCCATCTAGATCATTTTGCTTTTAAAATTTGCAATTTTTGAACAATATATCTCTTGTTAATTAATAAGTATAGAATAATATACCTTAGCCGAAAATGTTTCATACAGAGGTTAAGAAAGTGGAGCAAAGACATATTTTGTTTGTAAAATCATAGTTTTTGAAAATCTAAAAATATGCAAATATAAATTTTTTATCAGAACATGGTGTGATGATCATTTGTGGTCCTTCAGTTTAGACCTCTGAGCATGACTCATAAACTTATTGATAGCGAGCAAGGTTGGAGAAATTCAGCTTGACGACACAAATTCTAAAAAACTTAAAAATGAGACTTTTAAAATGAGATATTGTGGTAGAGAGAAAAAAAAATCCTAAATTGCAATCGGTTGACCTAAAGCTCAATGAGCGAAGCGATAGGCGTCTTGTGCGTTTGACATGAGTATAAATGTAAATTACGTCATTTCGCAGCTTGTTGTGGTAGCGTAATTTGTTTTTAGGCGCGAAGCGAAGCGGGAGTCCCTATTGCGAAGGTCTGGTTGTCTGTAGAGGCTGTCTTGTCCTCACGATATCTGCAGAACCATTGCTACTACAGACTACAAAGTTTTTACCGGGACAGATCATGCAAAAAGGAAGAACTCTATTGTTTTTGAAGGACATCGTGTCATTCGTTCGACCTCAGAAAATTAAATGAGGTCACGTATAAACTCATAGTAATACATATGTGTTCACATTGGGGAGTGCCATCTATTGTAGAATTTGTTAGTTACATTGAATTGTGTGTTCTAACCACCGGTAGAGGTCGGGAGTACTTGTGCATGGTGTTTTAAAATCGAATATGAAACGTTTTGCACAATTTACTATATGCGTACTGAATATAATACTACATACAAGGAATCACATATGTAAACCATTTTTTTCTTTTACCTCAGTTAACATCTTTGCCCAGTACATATAAATGTGACCAGTACGGGGGGAAATTAAATACACGTTTCCTTGTACACGCCACATTACATACTGTTAAAAGCCCTTGTTGCCATATTCCGCCGGCGCTTCGCGCCCTGGTGAATTAGCACCTAGTGCTGATCACAGATGATTTCTTTATGAGCGAATTTCTTTCTGAAACTATTCCGAAGTTCTCAGAAACTAAAAAATTAGAACTGGTTTGCATACACGCATGCTGAAATGTTGAAGTGAAGTTTAAAACGCATTCCCAGTTTGTATGATTATCTCTATTTATTTAGACATTTTGAATATTGGAAAATTCGAATTGGTTTGCACAACTCCATGTTAAGGGAAAGATGCAGGCGTGTGGTTGTTTAATCATTCATGAGGTCAGGGAAACTTGCAAACCAAATTTGAAGCGTAAATAGCGCTTTTGAAATTTTATGATTGTTTTTCCAAATTTCGAGAAATGAAAATATTTGAAGTGATTTACACATCTACATGGTCAGGAGGTTGTGCTCTTGAATTGGGTTTCCAGCTAAAAGTTGAATGGCATAGAAGCCCTCATGTCCGCAAGGTCCGATCCGAGATCATTCCATTATGTCGCTTCGCTCATAAAAGTAGTGAAACTATCGTACAATAAAATATTCCTCTGTGATTGCGGGAGGGGAGGAACAAAGTACCCTGGAATAAGATCACAAGATGAAATGGGGTCAGACGTGATGCGTCACAACGAAACTCAAAAAGCACACTTCACCAACCAATAGGAAATTAGTGTCCCTCAATTGCAATATACCCACATGGTAGCAATGATGAGCATGCTGGATTTTAACCGTCTGCACCAGAAGCTTTTAAAGCTATCAAATGAAACTTCTGTGTATTTCGTTTCAAACGTATCCTTCCCAGATGCATTATGTACACGGAGTATTTAGTTTTGAAAAGAGAAAGACTTGTGGTTAGCAAAGCAATTTCCAGTTCCAGAATTGTCAGTTACATTACGGTTCGTTACAAAATGAAATGTGAAATGATTTTAGTAGCTACAGTATATTTTATATACAGTAGTTACATCTACGGAGTTGCAACATTCGTGATTATTTTTGACGCCCTGTGGTTGTTTGATCATTCACGAGGTCAGGGCAACGTGTAAACAAAAATTTGAAGCGTAAATATCGATTTTAAAATTTTTCAAAATTTTTTCGAAAATTGGAAAATTGGAAGTTGTTTGCATATCAACATGGTCAGGAGTTTGTGTAGACCAAATTTGTTTTCACCAAGGCTTAATGGTATAGAAGCCTTTGTAAGTCCACAAGGTCAAAACCGACAACGCTCCAGGATTCCGTTTGGTGAGAAGTTTCCCATAATTTTTGGAATTTTGGAAAACTGGGAAATTCAAAGTGGTTGTTTGATCATTCACGAGGTCAGGAGAATGTGCAAACCAAATTTGAAGCATAAATATGGATTTTGAAATTTTTCAAAATTTCAAAAAAAAAATCAAAAATTTGAAAATTTGAAGTGGTTTGCACATCTACGCAGTCAGGACATTGTGGTGCTGAAATTGGTTTTCAGCTAAGTTGAATAGCGTCGAAGCCCTTGTGTCCACGAGGTCAGGACCGAGATCATTCCATTATATCGCTTCGCTCATAATAAGGATTATGTTTCATGGGAATCAGAATAAATATGTCAATCCTTGCTGCGTGTGGAAAACTAAAGGGTACTACGTGAAGGTTGATGTTGTCATGCGTGAGTACAGACAGTGTACGGCACATGGACGCTTCCAAAGTGTCCCAAAACGTTAGGCACCCTTTCACTTTTTTCTCTCAAGGTAACCTGTCCATTGGAAGTCTCAGTTTAGGTTTCCGTGTGGAACCAGTATGTACCTGTTGATTGGTCCTATTAAATACTACCTGGTTCAGTGCTGCCTTCGAAAATTTTAGTTTACTCTACCAAAGTTATGGAATGGCCAGGAACGGGACACCTCTGAAGCTGTTGCACCAGAAGTAGCTAAGATTTATTTGTTTTTATTAAATTTTTCCTTTTCAGAAAACAGGAAACCTTCTAGTAAACGAGGTGTTTCAGGCTGATATTTTATTTTTGCAAGTCTTTTACAATAGGTTAACAGTTTAGAAGATAGAATTACTTGAATAATACATATTTCATATATAACCTCCCAGATGTGATTGAGATCAGAGTCCCATCCTTAACGTCAATTCAAATTTCCCCCATGGGTTATTGTGACCACGATGGGATAGTCTCTTAAACAGATCTCCATCCCTCAATGGAAATATAATAATTAACTTTACACACACCCACATAAATTGAAGTAAGTGTCAGAAAAAAGACATAAATCCTGTAGGGTTACACATGGCAACCCCCGTGGCATGTACTTTGAAGGTTACGTTGACATTCCTGGGAAAATGTCCATTCATTAGTTTATTCACTCAAATTTGCGGAGTCTGACCAAAAATTGGCATGTGTCCAGGTTATCACGAGTTAATCAAATGTATTAATATATTACACATGTATAATAATGTACATGAATATCAATACTTAATATACGGTTCATATATTTTTTAATCCTAAATGAAAATATAAATTGTTAGGTAATAATCTCTAATGGTAGGAGTGTACTGTATATACAAATATGTCAATCCCTCTGGAAAAATCGAGGTTCCATGCTTTTGGTACGTGTGAGTACAACGCATGGACGCTTTGAAAGTGTCCCAAAACATTAAGTACCCTTTCTCTTTTTGCGTCGTCTCAACGTATAAACCTGAACCTTGTAGTCTCAGTTTACATTAACATGGGGATTCAATTTACACCTGTCTGTGGTTCTTCTTAAAGACTACGGGTGTCAGTATGCTACGTTTGAAATGTTTAGTTGGCCCTACGAAAGCAA
>OX359247.1:65948619-66084411 GCA_947179485.1 Allacma fusca | reverse complement strand
TCATTCAAATGGTATTTTGTAATAAGTGTAAGATGTACATATTAATTGCCTATTTTAATTTTTAATAGTATAGGTCACCATGAGAGATCATTATAGCCTCAAGTTTATCCTTCTTCCAAAGAACTACAATCCCCTTCGAGTGTGTCATTTCCTAACAGAGAGAATATTATTTTGTGAAACAACAGTACGAATTTACGGATTCCCAAAATAGCAACATGTAAAGGTGCTACCCTATCCTATATATTTATAGGGTGCGAGCTATTTTCAGAAAAAAGTGCTGTACAACGATCCATACCGGGTAGCATACTACCCGGTATGGATCGTTCATCAGAAGTAGAGGTAGATTCACCTAGTATCGTGAGAGTTCCCTGTTTTTAATTTATTAAAGATTTTGGTTGTTTTTGTCAAGGTCCGGGTATCATGCTACCCGGGTACAGACATAGCGACAGAACAATAATTACATACTTACATGGAAACCATGCCTCAAAATAAAAAACTGTGTTCATTTGGTACAAATTTTAAACGCTTGGTCATTCCGGGCATCATGGTGCCCACTTCGGATGCCGGAGTGAAACATTAGTTACCAAAACTATATTTGAGATTTGATTGTAAGCACGAAAGCATTTTATTTGGTACAAATCGGCATACAGCAACTCTAGTAATGCATTTCTTAGTGGCCAAAACCAGGCCTGGTATCATGTTACCCGATCGGTTTTAAAAAATTAATTTAAGGTCCTAGTATGCCAGTGAATAAGTTTGCATCAATTCCGAGCCTCTAAAGCCCGTATTTAAGAAATAGCCTGGGGCGTACCACCTCCCTTCATCTCGGGACGTCAATGGGGCTCAATCCTGCCAGCAGTTGCTCATGCCTGCAAGTAAACCACGGAAGCTAGCAATAAAACATTTAAAATATATGAATAATTTCCGGAAATGATATTTCTGGTAACTGACCTAATTGTTACAATATTCCAATCTGTTTCAATGCAAGCATGCCGATCGCTGACTACACACGGAATAATTTTCAGTATAAATTTCAATGACATTCCTCATAATTCCATCAGTTTCAGAACAATTGTCAAGACACTCAAATAACTCAAGCTAACCGACATGGCTAAATTCGCTTTCTCAGTGGTCAGTGTTGACATTTTGATTTTCAAATTTTCAGAATTGTATAGAAATTTTAATTTTATATTTTTACTATTTGGTCTCTAAAAGCAATTTTTCTCCTCCAGATCTGCGTCCTTGCCGTTGTGGCCACTGCTTGTGCTGGGATTTCCGGACATGGACATGGTCATGCTGACTACAACGTAAGCTCTCCAGTGCTTCATTTTTTATTGTAATGACTAAACTGGCTTTTGGGAATGGTTAACATGTTTGAGAGAAGAGTGTCAATAGTTACCAAAAGTATCTACATACATACATAAATACCTTCAGTTATATATTTTCAGCTGAATTATTGTAAATATAGAATTTTGACCAGACTTACAATTTGTAGGCTTACCCCCGCTACAAGTACTCCTACGGAGTCAACGACCACTACACTGGAGATGTGAAGCAAGCCTCTGAGCACCGTGACGGAGATACTGTCAAGGGACAGTACTCCCTCCGTGAGCCCGATGGTGCCTTGAGAACCGTCACTTACGTCGCTGACTACAACGGATTCCGTGCCAACGTTCACCGTACTCCATCTACTCACGGCCATGGACACGGATATCAAGGATAATTTTCTTTTGCCTTGGTCCTGTAATAACTCACCTATTACTGTCGGGGCATTTGGAAATGAGACTTGGCCAATTAAGGACAGGTGTGTTACGCACGCCTCTCTTGCCTCCGATAGGCTTGTACTTGTTACCATAGAGTGACTATCAGTCATCGATTACTTGTCAACCATAGATTGACTCTTTATCTGTAATATGGTAATCTGTGTGAGTCAACCATCGAGTTTCAATTGTTAATCCGGTTGCAGGAGATTTACATTGCATCTGCATACATGCTTTTATTTCGCGCGGAAAGTCATGAAAAATCATCGGCCTATCAGAGGCAAGAGAGGCGTTTGTAACACACCTGTCCTTAATTGGCCAAGTCTCATTTCCAAATGCCCCGACAGTACACCCTTTGCCTATTGCATGTCAAATTTGATCTTTGAATCATTTATTTGTGTACTTAAGAATAATAATCCTATTTATCGTTCGGATGTATTCATTCTTCCGTACCTTTCTGAAAAAGCAATACAAATAAAATATTACTTTTATATAATAGAATCCATTTCTTTGGTTTACGTGGTTAATTTTATTAAACAAGCTAAATTATATGCAAGCTTTCGACATCTAACAGACTGTCATCCTCAGGCACTAACAAGCAAGTTAGTAATTACTTTTAAAGCCTTTAAATTGCTTTATTGTTAGATGCGACAGCGAAAAAACATACATTTTTTTACTATAAATAATTGTAAGAGATCTTCCATCGTATGCATTTTGTTCCAGCTATCATATACAAAGCGATGAATTGCATATCCGAAAGGGGAAAATGTTCTATCAGGGGTAACAATTTAATCATCCCTTGAAGATTTCTTTTACAGATATGACGGAAGTCACTGCAGAGTGCAGAGCAGTTCTCTGCGCAGAATATACGTACATAATAAGTCCTGTCCGGATTTATTTTGTTGTAATGTGAGTAATTTTATGTGCATACAATGTATGGACGTGTACGCAGAAAGGCATTCCTCACTTTTACTTTCGCATAAGTGTAATTTTACCCTTATGCATAAATACTAGGTTCATGCGGATTTCCTAAAGAAATTAAAGCATACAAATTTTGGATGCTTTGGTTTTGGTATTGAACTCGTCCATTTAACTGGGAGGAAGTCAGAATTTTGTCAGACAGGAAAAGTCGAGCTTCAGCATCCTAAGCAGACTGCTTATTAGAAACTGAAGGTGAATGGACGAGCCCACTTTTGCAAGTTACATGCGTATACTACAGTAAGGAAGAGCATTAGGTTAAAATGATTCACAAAGTTCTTGCGTGCTACAGGATCCACGAAATACAATGTGGACAGTGTGAAGTGTGAGCAGGAAGGTTACCAAAGTGTGTCATTCAGGCTTATCCACAGGTGAAGTTGGCCTTGCAAGGTTGCAAGTTGCAGTCCATATCAATGCTTCCTTACCTAACCTACTCCGAAATGAGCTTTAATGTGAGTGTACTGCGAATGCTACGGACGTTTACCATAAGCAAGGTAAGGAGTAGGGAAGGAATGTTTACCATGTTCCAGTTCCATCAATGCATGGGGCATTGTAAGTATAATCGAGGGGATTCTGGCAAACTTTGTGGCAGCAATGTGGAACGGTTTGACTTTGAAATCTACAACACGACCTATATTTCTGGGACTGGAGTTGTAGGAAGGTTGACTCCCAACTTTCATATCCCCCTTCAATGTCTTTCCGGCTCATACTGCCTTTGAAATTGTCATTCAAGGTTCTAACTTCTTTACGTCAAGGTATTCATCTTCCTTCATGTGAACTCCTGGTAATGATATCTACGAGCAGAAACAGGGAAATTCTATTGTAGCACATGAACTTACTCCCTACCGTTATTAACACAGTTCCTCAAGGATATCCTGTGTGAATTGGGGTTCAGTGTTAAAAGGTACATGTGGTCCTGGGTTCATACATTAGCGTTCCAATTTGTAAAGCATTGATAAAATCTTTTAATCCAGATTTTGAATTTCGGTAATAATCTCCGGTTTCAAGTGCAATACGAGTTCAATAACTAGCATTTATATATATATTTAAGTTTCAAACACTAGCAAGAGTATGGTTTTGATAAAATAAAGTAGAACTTAGTATTGGGAACTAGAGCTAAACACAGCTCGAGTAATTACTTCAAAGACTTCACTTTTTATGCAGAGATAATTGTGTTAACTATTTATGAATGCATTCGAAACTTCTATCTTGTTTAATCGATATCAATGTACGAGGTTATTGGAAGAGTGCAAAGGAAGGAGAGGTGAAAGGCGAACCTTACAACAGATTAATATCAACACCACATCTTATATGTAATTGTAGCACTGTAAATGAACTTCATACACACACATTTGCGTTGCCAAGACATAGCTTGTATGCCAAGACATAGCATATAAAATCAGCTTGCTTACTAAAATACCTTTTTGAAGGTACATTCCGTGCTCATGTACGCATAGAGTAATAATTTGAAATAGCCCTTAAATCAACCCATTGTGTTTATCGCTGGTTGGAGCCTCACTGTCACTTTCGCTTGTGATACCCTCAATTTTTGCTAAGGCTATTGTTTCTCTCCGGAGAACTTCCATCTCTGCTTGTATGTAGTCGGTGATAATCTTGCGTTTCTCTGAGGCTTTCTTATCTTCTACGTTCTTAAGAACAACAGAGACATCTATAGGCTTGCCAATGTTCACAAACAACTTTTTGCCTATTCTGGGATAGTAAGGACGGTAGTTTGGCATGATGTTTTGGATGCCTAGAATGATTTATTACGACTTTGATAAACATGCTAAAATTAGCACTAATCGAACAAATTGATGTAGCACAACTCTACAAGTATCTACAAACTAATTAAGAAATTGGTGCCACAGCAACTGGCAGTGAATCATAATGTAGTGTTAAGATGTAATTGTGAATGGGGATTACTTGATTAAGAATAAGAGAATGGTGGGGAATATAATATAAAGTTCTGCCAATTATTAGTTTATTCAAAGTACTCGAGTATAGTATAGTGAATGTGTGAGCTGGAGAGGGGGAGAGAGAGAGAGAGGAGTGAGATGTGGAGTCCGGCATAGTAACAGTATAGTTACTATGTGTGTGACACGGGCCAGACTCTAACTCCAGCCTCTCAGCTCTAGTCTCTCGACTGTCTTCATGAGTTGGGTTTATATAGGGATGGTTGTAACAAAGGGAAGATAGTTTCTTTCTTAGTGACATCATTTTTAGCTAATGGTTGGGCACATAACATCACACAATAAGAATCTTATAAATGACATCATCATCAGCCAATAGAGTACAAGATACAATTCTTCTCCTTTACATATGTGGGTAATTCCTATGAGTAATATTTCTCAAACTCATATATAGCTTAACAGTAGAAATAATACATACCAACATGCCAAAAGGGAATAATGATAGGTGGACGCTCCAAATCTGCTACAATTCTTCCAATGCCCCATTTCAGCCTACTTAGCTCTTCACGCTCCATATTAACTTTACCTTCAGGAAAAACATGGAGCCAGCCACCTTCATTGAGCCTGTCAATGACAAAGTCCACTGCCTTTTGGTAAACGCCATCTCCTCGCACTACAGGAGGGCACTTTCCCAAACCCATTATCCAACCATGCCAAGGTTTCCTATAACAAATATCGCTGGCTACCAGAGACCACCGCATTTTTGAGTGCTTCAGCAGTTGCCCATTGGTCATTACAGCACCTGGATTCAAAATCAAAACATTAAGGCAAGCTTTGCGACGTGATTCAATTCAATTCAGCCTTTTATTAAAAACCTAGTTCCAGACAGCAAATAGGAATTGGTCTCACCCAGTTACGTGAAAATGAATTTAATACAGTGAATTTTGTAAAAGTAGTCAAAATTTGCAATTATACATTCAATCTATTTTATACTATGTTGATTAACGTAACTTGAAAAGGTACCAACCTATTAAACAAGGATCGTCCACGCAAGACTCATGGTTGGCGAGGGTTACCAGTGGAACTCCTGGCGGTCGTCGAAAAATTGCGTCCGTTAGAACGTGTAAATTGTTAAACTTTGTTGTGTTTAAAAGACCTAAAATAAATCGAGTGAAATTACCATTGATTATAATGACAGCTAGTATCACTGAAACTGAATTCAATTATCATATTAAATGATTGGATACGCAGAACTTACAGAGTTAAAAGTACTTACATAAAACAGACTTGCCCCATAGTCCTACAGCGAAACAAGTAATGGTACTTTTGAGTTTCCATAGTAGCGAAGGTTTCCTGAAATCACTAGAATATGGCCACTCGTACTTCACTCGTGGATACAGCGCTGAAGGACTTCTACTATTGCTAGTGTTGACGTAGGAAACCACTGGGAAAGAGAGTTTGAGCAATTCATAAAGCCTTGCATTCTTCCTGCAGAACAACCGCTGGATCGACATTGTTACCCTACCGGATGTTTTAGCACCTCGTGACTAGATGATTCACCTGTTAAGTTCAAAGTAAACATGAGATTGCGTAGAAACCATACGCCGAAACCGAGGCTGTCCACAGGGGGGTCTCAATATACCAAAAGGAGTCGCCGTATGGGGGGGTGTCAAAATATAGTACGGTCAGGCCATTATTATATAAATCTGCCAGATCCGGGTCTAGAAAAAGTTCCCTAACCTGCGAACCCGGTTAGTCGGGGAAGTGACCCGTCAAAGTCGGAGATTTTATATATCGGGGAAGTAGGCAAATTTTTTGAAATTTGGCTGTTGGGTTCGCCGGGAAAAATCGACGCAGTCGGAAAATTTCGGAAAATGTGGCTAACGGGGTCGTCGGGAAAACACGATGAAATCGGTTTTTGTTGGAATTTTCCCTGGCGGGGTTGCCGGGAAAACTCGACGAAGTCGGAATTTTTTTGGAAATCTGGCGGGCCGGGTCGCAGGGAAAACTCGACGAAGTCGGACTTTTTTTGGAATTTACCCTGGTGGGGTCGCAGGGAAAACTCGACGAAGTCGGGCTTTTTTTGGAATTTACCCTGGTGGGGTCGCAGGGAAAATTCGACGAAGTCGGAAAAATTTTGAAATTGGTAGTCGGCAAATTTCGTGTTTGAGTCGGGGAAGTACCAATTATGGTTAGTCGGGTATTTGGAACTTTTTCCAGACCCGCCAGATCCTGACGAGAAAAATACTAGGCTCCCTAAGTTTCATAGCAAGATTTATTCTTGTATTTAAAATATCTTATCTAACCTCACATTTGGAAGTTTTAAATCGAATGTAGAATTATTAATAATTTTAAGTCACTTCTTTTGAAAATAACTGCATAACCTGCTAAACTTAACCGTATAACAAGGTCACGTCCTGACAGCCTGACACCCTAGGTCAACTGGGGTCTGCCCGGACACCCTAGGATACATGGGGTCTGTTCGAATGCACGCGTCAGATCTTTTTAGACTCCTGGAGAAGTTGTAACATTGAGACTCCGGTCAACTGGTGTGTCAACTGGCTCTGAGATAGCTGGGGTCTGTCCGGGCACTCTGGGTCAGCTAGTGTCTGTCCGGAGACCCTGTGAGGTGTAGGATCATATTCAGACACTCTGGGTATGTTGGATCTGTCCAGACACCCTGGGTCAGCTGGGGTCTCTTTCGGGACACCCCAGGTCCCTGTCCGGACACCCAGTGTCAACTGGGGTCTGTCCGGACACTCCAAGAGAGCTGGTGTCTCTTTCGGGACACCCAAGGTCCTTCCCCGGACATCGTGGGAAAGCTGGGGTCTTTCGGGACACTCTGGGTCTGAAATGAGACCCTTGTCCGGACACCCTGGAAAAGCTGGGGTCTTTCGGGACACCCGTAGTCAGAAATGAGACCCATGTCCGGCCGGAGGCCGGACATGGGTCTCATTTCTGACCCGCTTCCCAGGGGGGTCTCGATTTGTTCTGGCAATACAGGGTTTCGGCCTATGGTAGAAACTACTTTACAATAAATTAGTGTTACGTTTTAGAAAGTATATTTTAGAAGTATAAGCTCAGTGTATGTATGAGTATATAAATGATTAATGAATCGTCCAACACAGATAAAATAAATAATAATTATTCCAGCTTTATTCAATAGTATGCTTGCTTCATGTAAGCTACAATAATCTCAAAAAATATTAAACGAATAAGAAATAATTGACAGAAAATAATGTCAACACGCGAGTACACAATATTAAATAATGGCTACTCCGAGAGCAAATGTCCCATCTGAACCAATGCTGAGGCAGAGACAAGCTGATACAGGCTGGAAAACAAGCGTCGATTTTCCGTATCCGGGTCTTTCTCAAAAATTGCTTTCAATTCTTCAAACAAGCTATTTTTGTTTAAAAATATCTCCAAAACAAATTGTTTTCCCTCTGACGAGGATATAACCATTGCCAAAAGGGCCAACACAGATCGACGAACTTGAGCATCCTGGTGGTGACTATAGACGGAAGCTAGATCAGCAGCTGTAAATATATAGGTACAAATTATTAATTGAAAATTCAATCATTTCAATTACGTGATAAGTACAACAGTCAAGTAATCAAGGCTACTGGGGGTTTGCTTTGTAAACTTGAACCATTGAAAGAAAAAAAATCCATTGAAGTGATTATATAAAAATGCTGTTTTTTTTAAACATATCGCACTTTTACGTCTAACTACAATAAAAATTACTTGGGGGTATTTGGGGTTCAAACGAGGTATTGTACTTATAATTAGCTAAACTATGTTTACTACTTTAGGAAAATATATAATAGTACACAAATTCTTAAATGGGAATTTAGAAACTCTTCTTACTTTGAGCAGCCAAATTTCTAAAATGGGGACACATAATCCCTGCAGTTCCCAAAACTACAAGTCCTAGCGTCCGGAAGACTTGAGCAGTGAAAAGAGCAGATGATAAAAATTGGGTGTTTTCTCCTGAGAGTAGAGGCCTTTCATAGTCACCCAAATTGTTAGCTAATGAGGCCCAAATTATAGGAACTAGTGTTGCTGAGTACACATCCACTGTTTCCACAATTCCTTGACCTTTTGAAGAACTTGCGAATCTTCTAGTTTTTGCAGCAATTCGTCGTTCAATAATTTCCCTCCACGTAAGTGGCCGGTCCAGTTCTTTTTCAGGCTCAATGGGCGCTTTATGGGGACTGAGTGGCTGACCATCCAATTTTGTACACTGTTTACATTTTTTAAACGATTGTTTCTTTTGAAGGTATTCCTTTAGAAAAGGTGCATGGATATTTTCAAGGATCTTGGCTAATTTCCCAGTTTTCTCAGAGAAACAACTGAAACACTTCTGACTTGATAGTAGCTGGATAACTTCACTATAGCGGGCTAGAACTACCATGCGATGGCCAGCGGAGTGATGATCTTTATCAAAAGCTATTCGCGCCATTGTTGGAAAAACACTGTCCCAGTGGACATTTGCAAGTTCAAAGAGCCCACAAATTATTGGGATTTCTAATATTCCATTGCCTTCCAGTTCAGACAACACACTGAAACACAAAATGATATTTCATAATGAGAATGATTTTTGTTGATATAACCAAAAAAATGCTGATGTCTGAATTTTATAAAACAAACGATTGTTTCTGAAATCATAAGTTTTGTAACTTTTAAACAATGTGATGTTCCTTCAACCCCCTCCCATCACGTTTTTAATTTTCAAAAAATAAATTCACACACAAATATCGCACTCATAAGTATGTGCAAACTACTGTGAATTTTTAAGTAATTTTATTAGTGAAAACCTTTCAAATTTTGACCTGAATGGTAAAATCTTTTTAACAGTCTTAACCACACCAAAGTTTATCAAAATCGGTTAACTTTAGTGGGCGTTATGGTCGTGAAAGACGAGTCCCATTTTCTAACTTTAAAGCCCCACCACCTACAGGACTCTTGGGACGAATACGTATTACATCCATAATAATAGGGGGGGGGGGGTTGAAGGAACATTCTGATGGTCAAAAGTTACAACACTTATTGAAACTGTTGGGTTTTACGCAATTCAGATGTTGTCATTATTTCGGTTTTATTAACAAAAAGATGCTTGTAAGTGATTCAATGGGAATCGAATTTATAATCCATATTTCTGTGTACTTTTGTATAGCTCCATCGTATAAAATTTAGATAAATAAGAGAAACAGTTGACGAGTAGTTGTAAAACTGTTCCTAGTTTCGGTTAGGGGGCTCCTAACGTACCAATTTGAGCTCTTCAGAACTTGTCGAACGCACCTTCCCCCAAATGTTGGGGGCGGGGTTGCAAGGTCCGACAAGCGCTCCATTAGCAATTAGGGCACAACTTTTCGTCATACTGTATGTTAGGCTAATTAATCTAACTCTCAACAATGTAGCTTTCGTTTGAGCCAGTCTTACAATGTCAAAATCGAGGGCGTTAGTCCTGAGAAAATTCCTCTAGAACTTCATATTATTCATGGTGAAAAAGAGATTTTTATTCAGTGAAAGTTTGAAAATATTGTGAAATCCTGAAAAAGCCAATACGTGAAATCGTTTTAAGTTCGAATAGGTTCATAAATGTCGGAAAATTTTTACTCCTGTCAAAATTCAAAATGCGGAATTCAGTGAATTTATTTCCTCTCGTGTTTATTTAGTTTGGAAACTAACCGGGCGTAGCTTTTGTTGTCATAAATATCTGTAACCTAGCTTACTCCTCAATCCGAATTTCGGACCTTGGGACTCGGGCCCCAAAGGTATTTAGAATGTTCTGTAGACTTTTTGTTCTACGTCATTACTTCCCATTTGGAACAGAAACTATGAACAGTTTTACGAATTGTCCACTTCTTATTTACCTACACGCTCATTAGTACATACAGATATCACATCAAAAGTACTCTTTATACTTTCGATTTAAGAAACATTTCCAAAGTTTCAAAAAGTCATCAGGGTAAAGTTCCTTTTTACAAAACATAACATAAACATATAATGTTGCATACCGAGTCAAATCCCGTGCAACGGAAGGTTCAATTGAAACTTTATGAAACAGTAGAATAGAAATCTTCATGACAGCAATTCTTTTGAGAACCTCCAACGTGGCCTCATCCTTACTCCCATGGGCTTCCATAAGAACCTCGCAGACCTCACTAAAATAATTTGGTATTTTCTTCCCAATCGAATGTAAATTTAGAATAGACTCATTCAATGGAGTATCATTTGACATGTCGTAAGGCTGAAATTCCGATTCTTCATCATCTTCATCGACTGGATTTGCTCCAGTACCTTCGTCATCATCATCGTCGCTATCTAAGTTGTGAAAACTTGTATAAAAGTTTCTAGCATAAAGCTCTTTGTGACGCTTCACCGGCAACATATCTTTGGTCTGTTGATTTTCATAGTACCCACAACATTTCAGAAAGAAAGGATTATCCGAATCAAATTTTAGGATATCTTTTTCATTGCCTTCACCACTAGTCGGATTCTCGATATTTCCAGTATTTTCCGGTTGAGGAGTCGAAACTGAGGATTTACTGAGAAATACGCCAACCAAGTCTGACATTACCTGCCCCAAAGCCATCCCACAACCATGTTTAATCTGATCTGTAGTTCCTAAGCATTTCTGAACTCCTTGGAAAACTGAAGACATTGATAGTATGTCTGAACTGATTCGTAAACTTTCACTTATTTGCTGCTGGTGTAATTTTAAAGACTTAGCAAAAGCTATTAAGGCACAGGTTGCAGAAGTCATTGTTTTGGAATCTGTCGCTGTGGCTGACAAAAGCTGGGTCCATAATTTTGTTAAGGTTTTCCACAGGGAAAAAAGTTCTGCTGCTGACGTTTCTTCAGTCAGAAACTGTGCCCACGGAGTGAAAAACTGGAAACTTGTTACTCTGGACTTTAAAGGAATTGTTGTTGTTAAATTCCGACTCCAAACTTGACTCTTTGTCATAAAGTCTTGCGGAGGGTACAGCAATCTCGTTGCAGGACTAAAATAAGTAAAAGTAAGTATTAAAAACTCATTTCGAAATGAAGTAAGGACAAAAATTGTACACTGATAAAAAAACATGTACTAACAACAGGGAAGGGTAAGTGATGTAATTTAAATTTTCCAAGTTGATGATGATCCAAACTTGAACTAAAGAGTATTTTTTATTTGAGATATAAGTTTTAATTTTAAACGATTTCGAGAATCAAATTTTCATAAACATACTTCGTGAACGTAATTTTTCAACTTCCCTCACCTTCCACTATTCGTCGCACCTTCCACGAGAAAAATAATCTTGCACATTTTACTCCCAGAATTGAGTCCCAACCCAAGAAGAATCTTGCCGATCAGCCTCCTCGCAATAAAATCTTCCTGAGACATTTCCGTCGCAGTGAGGATAAAATGGTGAAACGGATCAAGGTCCTTATCTCCATCAGTGTTAAAACTTACCAAAATTTCTCCCTCCGAGTCAAAATAGGGATAAAATCTTTCTTCCTCTATGAAAAGACGAAGTAATAGTCTGTCCAAAGCTGAGGATAATGTATACGTCTGCACCTCATAATTAGCTTCTTCCAAACGGATCAGTCTTGACAGTACGGACACGGTCAGCAGAACTTGCTGCAAGATGAATCTTGGGAATTCTTGATGATTCAATTGGAAATTATCAGCAATGGAGAACAGGTTCCGGCTAAAGTTGGCCGTCTTCAAATTTCAGTTATCACCACCATTACATGATGAATAATGGTAATTACGTTTAAATAATATTAATAATACTAAGTATTTGCAATAAAAGAATATCTGCCACCAGCAACAAAACATGAACATGCCATCGAAGTAACGAGAGCTATTCCAAATGCAACAACTTAAAAGTATTTTCAGTTTGAATACTTTTTAAAGTTGGTTCACCTTGCCAAACTTATTATATCTGAAACAATTACCTATACTATTGACTATAATATTAAAATTATTCTAGAACGGGAAGTTCAAATAATTATTACCTCTGCTTGAACGGACGAACGGATACAAAACCGAACAAGTGCTTCAGAACAACAATTTTGGATCATCCAACGCTCAACCAACAATTTCGTAATTTTCTGTACAAATTCCTTCTCAGAATCTTTTACTATCTTCTGGGCTGATTTAGTTAATTCCGTGACAGCATTCAGTCCTTCAGCAGGCAAATTACTCTGAAAGAAGAGTTCCTCAAGACCTTCAGGTAACGCTATTTGGTTAATTGCAGATTTGCTGAATCGCGTAAATCTTCTCCCATTCGCTGAATCTTCTTGAGTTGAGTGAACCAATTTTCTAATCTGATTTTGAAACTCTACTGCAGTCAATTCCGGATCAGATTTGATGTGATTTAGTATTCCTTCCACGGCTTCGGTTGCCATATTATTTGAAACTCATTTTATAGTTGGGTTTATTATGATAATGGAGATATGGAGATGGAGAGTATTTTTAATTTGGTAAGTACTTCCAATCTATTTGATCAGAAGTGCAGGTGCAAATTGTAATGCAAAATACAACTTCAACTTTTGGAACGGAACCACACTTCAAGTCAAGTTCATAATCAATAATTGAATTCGGTAGTTGAGTTGTTGAGTATGAGAACCGGGGAACGGGTGAACGTGCGTGGACCAGTGATGCTCACACTACTCTACTTTTCCGTAGTGGTAGTGGAATAGTGGTAAAGTGTAGAGTATTTCTAATAAGTACATATATTAAGTAGTTATTGGTAGAGTAGGACCGCACTCAGATAGTTTCTGCTAGGAGTAGTGGTAGGTAGAGGTAGCGGGTTGCTGTACTTATTATAATAACGCATTGTAGTTCCGTCAAATTAGGGAGCATTCAACAATTATGTCATCAAATTTTGGCTAATTTAGGCCCCGTACCCCCCTTAAATCATTACACGTGATTATCTAGTGCCCCCCACCCCTATAATGACATCATTCACTGATATCCTTGGTTGCACGATTTACCGCTAACATTGAAATTCAGACTGTACTAACTGCTGCTCTAAAGATATTTATAGCTTCTAACTTCAAAATTATGACTAAAAAGCAGTAAAAAATAACTACGTAAATTCCCTAAACCTACGGCATGGAGAACTTTGAAAAATATATTTCGCGCGTATGAAATTACTATTTTACTCCATGTTATTTATGAATTAAACGGCGTCAATATGTGACGTCATTATCCGCTGGACCCCTCTACCCTCTACGTCATTGTTTGTCAACATTTTTTGGGACCCCACTCCCCCTTTTAGTGGTGACGTAATATTTGAATGCTCCCTTATTGCAGTGGCAATAGAGTAGAGGTAGTGGTATAGGCTTCAGTATTTCATACATAAGTAGTGCTAACCTTTAACCATTACTTCCTCAAGTGAAAGAGTGAAACGCACCAGTTATATAATGTTAAACGTTATGCCTAAGCGTGCGTAACCTAATTTCAAAGTAAGGCGGCATGCATAAATTATGTAACGCTTAGTCGATCGGTGGTGGTTTTCCTTAACGATATGCTAACGTTACGCACACTAGGTGGTATTTTTGTACTCTTTTACCTAACGCAATATTTGATTAGACCCGATTTCAACGCGTAGGCATTCTTGGCATATTTAGTGAAAATATTTGAGAGCGAGGTTTAATTGTTAAGAATATGTGTGAAAATCAAAGGACTGCAATTTCTACAAGACAAGAGTAATTTCCGACATAATTTTAGTACTAATTATTTAAGTTATGCATAAATTAATTATCATTGCGTTATGTATGATAGTGGGGGATGACAGTGTTACGTATGTTACGTAGTAGCTTTGCTGTAGTTCTCGCATTAGGTTATTAGGTATCGCTTGGAATTACTTGAAACATTTATTAAAAAATACTTTCAAAATTCGAACATTTTTTTGCGTCTTGCGTTAGCGAAGTGTAGAGTAGTGGATGGCGAATATAATGTTTTTCGAGTAGAGGTTCGGTAGTGGTTATGTAGGCGCCAACAAAAGTACTGGTAGTGGTAGTGGGTAGTGTTTTCTGTAAATATAAATGTGTTGTAATTAGAGGTAGTGGTTTACACTGTCACATCTGAATTTTGTAGTAGTAACGGCAGGTGTAACTGGCGCATTTCTACATAGCGTATTTTAGAGTAGTGGGAATTCGAATGAGCATCACTGGCGTGGACTCACTCTGTATGTATACACATAATAGGTTCTACGACAGAAGAACTTTTTAATTTAGAACTTGGTCGGAATACCTTGGTCAAAAGACCTTTGCGGAAAGACCGCCGGAACTATTTGAACTTATGTCCAACATGAACTTGGACGACTGACCTTACACACAAGAACTTCACCAGTATACCTACGACATAAGAACTTCACGACATAAGAACTTTCCAAAATGACCTTTGACAAAACAATTTTTCAAAAATACCTTCGACAATCCAAGTGTCAAACGATATGCAACGGACGCTCACTAGTTCTTTCGCTCTTAAAGTTTTTGCGAAAAGCGTGGAGAGTGGTCCTTTGCAGCAAGTTTCCTCCGTTACCAACATAGTTAACTATCCGTACGCTAACCTAGTGTGTGATTAACTAGCAAGTAATACATATGTGCATTAATTATTATTTAGTACTGGTATTACATTTTGTTTTGACCTAAATTTGGGCACTATTGTTTACGTACCACAAAAAGCGTGAATTTAATTCACAATGTCCGTTAATTTTGTTTGACAAATGTGATTTTGTGAATTTTTGTACTTGACATTTTTCGTTTTTCTTGTTTGCTGTCTAGATGATGTAGTAATTGTTCAAGAACGAGAGGATCTCCAAAAAGATGTTGAAAGATTGGGAAGTAGCATGGGCCTTCGTGCAGAGTTCCTTACAGTTCAGGAGGACGAGGATTTCGGAACCCTCCAAGCACTTAGGAGTTTTATGACTGATGAGGTATGTTTAATTTTCGATTGAATCCGATAGTATCGGTTTCTTGTAGAAAAATCGTTTAAATAATTGCCAAAAATTTTAACTTATTTGTGACATACTTGTTGTAATCATATTAAAGAGGTGACTCTTTGATATCGTTTAGGCAACTACTTACTCTGCCTTGAAAAGCTTGAGAGCATTGCAGTCTTGGTCACCTGGCAGCCCTCACGGTTGCCTGAACTCCAACATCTACGCATACCGTCTCAAGGATCCCACCAGAAACCGAGCGAATAAAAATCCATGCCCTGACTTCGATTTTTCTTATTCCGTTGAAATATTATATTATTTTTGATAATGAGGACGAAAATTCTGAGCCGAAGCCTGAAAATTCTGTAGCATTAGTTGGTGAAACCGAAGCTGTAATAGTTTCGTTTCAACGCCTGCTAGGAAGCGTGGAAGAAAACCGAAACCTGAAGAAGAAATTGTAGAAAGTTCTCCCTCGGAACCAGAAACCTCTTCAGCTTGTTCAATTCGTCGCTCTACTCGGGAAAGGAAACCGAAATTATTCCCTGATGACGAGCAGCCAGCTTGGTACCGGAACAAATCCGAGTATAAATCAGATTCTAGACTTGATTTTAAGATGGAATCTAAAACAGATTCAAAAGCAGAAACTAAAACTGAATCTAAACAAATCTCAAAACCAGATCCTAAACCTGAGTCTAAACAATACTCAGTCTTATCATAAAAGTGAACCTACGCAAGACACGAAACCTAGTGTGAAGCAAGGTGCCCAGCAGGATACAAAATCAGATACTAAACAAGATTCAAAAATTGAATCAAATCCAACTGTTACAACCAATCCTCCAACTGAAACTTTGAATGTCTACTTCACGCCATTGAGGTATATATAATATAAACTTATTTAATTAGTTAGAAACATGCGATAAATAATAAGCACAATATTAATTCAGTTTCACTGATAAATTCCGTCGTAATTTCTTTGTTGTTTAGGAAGTGAGGATTTGCTACTTATGCTACTAGCGGTCATTGAGTAAGCGAAGCAGCCTTTCATTCACTATTCCTTGTACAAATTCTCATAAGGTCATCTGGATGAAGACAGAAACTGGGCTGCTTTGGCCAGCAAAGGTTATGCGAAAAGATGGAAACCGATTCGATGTGATTCTCTTCGGAGGAAACCACCCTCGAGTTTGGGTTGTGGAAGAAGACACGGTAGATGAGATGGCATCTCCGTCCTCATCAGAGCCCGGATTTCGGGAGGCTCTTCAAGAACTCCACCAGTTTCTGAATGTCTCATCAAATCAATCGATTTATGAGCTCGGGGATTCCGTGAAAATTAATATTTGCGAATCTAATACTAATAGAAGACCAAAACCTTTGAAAAATGTGAGGAAGAAACTTCCAAGAAAGGTTCCCATAATAAAGCAGCAAATGGATGCTCATTCTTCTTCCGCGGAGGATGAGTGGGAAGTAGAACAAATTCTAGCCACGAAATGTGTTAATGGACTTCGGTATTATTGGATTTCATGGAAGGGGTACCCAGAGTGAGTACTGTATTATAATTATTTGTTTCTCTTTTAAAATCAAATGTCATGTAATGTCTATACGGAAATCTTGTTATTTGTTAAAATCATAACTTATTATTAAACGTATTTCGTTGTGTTTAATGCAGGAGTCTCAGTATAAAAAAGAGGAATTTCTAAGGCAGTAATGATAACTGAAAAAGTTTCAAACGACGTCCGTCTCTCTGCACCTACGGTATCCGTCTCAGGGGCAACGGAAACAGTCACAAACCAACATTTTGACCATGCCGAAATTCATTCGAATGGACCCCAAGCACTCCAAAAAATTTCAGCTGTTGAACGGGTACGAAAGTTTACCAGGATGAGCATTTGTCCAGATGACATCAACCCGTGTGTCAATTTAATTGATGAGAGTCTGGAGCTAACTATGTCAAATGAAAATGTAAATGTGTATTCCATGCTCACAAGACACAAACGGAGGTTAGCAACCGTGGGAACAATACAAGCGTTTAAATCACCTCGCGTAGAAAGAAAGTCTGATAGTGACGAGCGCCAGGTCAATTCTGATGGGGAACTTGAAGAGAAAATTAAAAACTTGCTTGGTAAGTAGCTTTTACTATCAATTTAAAATGTGCGCTACTAGAATATTTTTGGCATTATCATTTTTTTTCAGGAGGACCATTCTACGACGAAGGAAAGGTTTCCTTTCTTTGCCTAGCCTGCTGTTGCGAGCTCAGCAGTGATGAAACTGTGAAGATTCACATAGTTAATGAGCATGAGTCGTTTTTGTAAACTTTATTTGTGTCCATGTAATTTATTAGTAATAACTGTCAAAGTGATTATTGCCTGAACTGCTTTTAGTTTATGTATCCATAAGTTTTTGTCTGTAGTCAAGCATGGTTAAAGGTCGGTTGGTTCTGTGTTGAGTTTGGACAAGTTAGAAAGCAAAGTAGTAAGGTTGAGTAGCTGTGTATCGCCTTCTCAAATTCAAATCTGTGAATTTTATTGCATTTACAAATTTAATACCTTCCAATTAATATGCACTACTTCTAATTCAACGTATACTTAAGTTACTTGCGTGTGTACTCTGACATTTAGAATATTTATGTGTTGTCGGATAATAAAATTATATCATGTGGATTGAATGTTTGATGCTTGGGAATTCCTCTGGAGCCCTTTCTTTTGATTAAATAGGTTCGGAGATGTTGGACTAAGCGGCAGTAATAGTTAATAATTTGGAAGTTTGACAGTCTGAAGGAAAACGAACGAACTGCTTTAACAATTAGTAATTACATTCGTATTGTGAGTAGTACTTACTTACAACTAGCTGTGATATTGAGAAATAGTCCCTGTGAGACTTACTATTGACAAGACTGGCACTTAAATTTAGAAGCTTTTATCTTGTTTGCTGAAAATAGTCAATCAAAAATAATAAGACTGAATATGAGAAATGAATATATTTTTTACTTTAAATAGAAACTATGTGTTTACTCCATAATAATCGAAATAAATAAACATGTTTTTGATGAATGATGACGCATACGATGTAAAGTTATGAATATCTCACAAGCTTAAGCGTATATATTTCACGATAATCTCTACTACGATAAGTATTGTAATTAGGATGATCATACAAACAGTAAGGATGCGAAATATTTTACAATGATACGGATCATTTGACTATAACGGTTAATTTCCAGACAAATAGTTCATTCATAAAATTGTTTAAGGATGCAGATGTACTTACTAACACAGGAACCAATCTTTCTTTTGAATGTACTATTAAATTCGATATATTGTAGGAGCATACTTCCTGCAGTCCATTTCATCGCTGTCCGTAAAGTATCAATATCTGTCTCTTCGTCCACATTTGCATCCAAAGCTAGAGTCGGCATATCGTCATCAAGTTTGCTATACAACAATTCTTGCATCTCGTCTTCTTCGAAAGGCTCACACGACAGTACGGAAGTACGGACAGCCCTCACCGCTACAGTCACAATTGACACACAAATTCCATGGGACTGTCAGGATCATCGTTCTCTGATGTAGGACATTTTTCCAAACTCACTAAACAAACGGTACATCCAAAAGGCATGATAGAGATCCTATATTGGACTTACAAGCCAATTAGTCCCCTACAAAAATCAAAAAAACATTTTATTATAAACTCAATTCAATCCTTCATATATTAATCCTTATTAATCCTTCAATATTCAATGCCTATAGTAATCATTGATAGTGATTATTATTCTCGAACACAAGTCTCGAAAATATTATATTATGCCTCAATTATTTCCACAATAATTTACTTCCCCATACTTACAAATACAACAATTAAAAAAACAACGTCAAGTTTCCATCGTACAGGTCAACTCTTTATATAATTTAACTACACTACAAATACCTGTAAATAAGACCACTCAAACCAAAATATTGTAGATATTAACGGATCCTAATTACACAAATAAGCTCTCAGCTCTCTTATTTTAGTTCATTCTAACCCCTCCTAATGTATTTATGAATTGTATTTGTATTTACTTATATATATATAGCTGCTCATCCCGCGTCCTTCTCCTAGCTTGAACATAAGTGAAGGAATCTGTAATAAGTAAAGATGATTTTTGGATTTTGTCCAGCTCACATCCATTTAAGTGATGATTATAATCCACAGCATAGTAAATATCCGGTCCAGTGTGTATTTCCCCTATCAAAATCCCCACATAGAGATTCAAACAAAACCAATTAAGTTACTCTCAAAAGCAATCCGGAGTGAGGTCTTCTGTCGTAGGTGTTACTGCAAAGTTCTTATATCCCAGGTCTTTTGGGTACGGTCTTTTGGGAACCATGGTTTTATAGTTTTCGCGGTATTTTGTCACAGGTCATTTTGAAAAGGTCTTTTGTCGAAGGTCATTTGAAAAGGTCATTTTGAAAAGGTGTTCTGTCGTAGGTGTTACTGCAAAGTTCTTATGTCCCAGGTCTTTTGGATGGCTTCGGAGGACTATTGAGGTTTAAATACTACGAAGCTCTCCTGCTGGTTGCCGCAGTGTGAGTGAGAATCAAGGAAATCATATGCACTCACAGAGTCTGGTATAACAAATTACGGAAAAGGGATGTACTTCAACTTCTCTCTTGTTTATTATTACATTGATTACAAACTACTTTCAAAATCCAAAAATTTTTTTGCATCTTGACTAGTAATAAATATTTACATTGAAACGAATTATAAAGACTTACAGCAGTCCGTTATCTATAATACTGATATATAAATAAAATAGAGTAGCCAGCAGCCCACAAACAACAACCCATCGAGCTAAACGTACCAACTAGAAAGAATCATTGACAACAGCTATTCCTTACAATTAGTGTGTGACTGTGCTCCTTATCATCAGTTTACACATTGTTTGACTATAGTGAATTAAAACCTTTACTCAGATACTGGCTGGTTTCCCCCACTGACCTCCTTTTAGACCCAAGCGCGATTTTCTTAGGAGCTGGAGAGTGAAGAGCAGAAATGGATTGGGACTGGGATTTTATTCCTCCTGACTACTTCAAGTTCCCTTCGACGGGACCACTCACGGAGCCATTGTAACCCGGTTCTTGCTAGAACATCACATAAATTGAAAACAAGCTTAACCTAGACTTTCTATTAACTTCTCCCTAATTATGTACATCTTTATTTACCAAATGAGTTGATTGAGTGTGAATAAGTCTTACGTTCGTGTCCCATTCCCATTCCAAAACCCTATCAAAAGTAGCTTGCAATTCGTGGAAACAATTCTGAGAAAGCAGATACTTTTGTCGAAGCAGGCCCATCTCCCATTTCAGCTCCTCATTCTGCAAAAATGGAATGAAAGCTTACTACTACACTTCATTAAAATAATTTCTAGTTGCAAAAATGAAAAGCAATAAAATCAAATATTTAATTTTTTCAAAAGCTTACTTCCTCTTTCAATTGAGCGTTTGATTTCCTTTCGGAATTGAGATCCCCCATCAATGACATAATTTTTTCAAGATGGGAAACAGTCTTGACCATTTGATCTACTTGCGATTCCAAACTGGAATCACTCGCTCCTTCCATGAATTCGTAATTCAATGCCTTTGCTTCTTCAGCCTTAAACTGGTCCTGGGAAATCAATAATGCTGATTGCAGGTTGGCAACTTTTTGACGCTCTGATTGTAAGTTACCCTCCGCATTCACTAACTGTTCTTGAAGGCACTGAACTTGGTTAGAGTATGCTACAATTGTAGTTTCTAGCTGGGAAACCTTAGAACTGATTTCATGAATTATATGTTCTTGGTCTGTAACTTTATTTTCAGATGAAACCAGTTTGCATTGAAATTCTAACACAGCTGCCCCAAGCTTATCCGTGCACATTCTCAAGCTCTCCTCCGCCTTTTCCAGTGCTTCTTTCGTTTCTTGCCACCGGATATCCATAATTTCGTGGCCAAGATCTTCCTTATTGATGCTGACGCTGACTGATTAGCCGTTGAGATGCAAGCACAAAAATAACAAAAATTAATTAATTTAGTAGAGAGATGGTTACAGGCGCAGTTCTGCAAAGCCACTGGCCATTATTTTTCCTTACAATTAAAACAACGCTCTTTTGAGCGGTAACTTTTTTTAGAAGATAAAATGCAGGTTAGCAAAAACAAAGGAGCTCCGAGGCGAACTGGACGAGGCTCCTTTACGTTAATAAAGTCAAAGATAAGAGCTAAGGTCAAAGCATCAGTACAATTAGCATAAATATGGACTTCCAACTTTTACAAGTCCAGACTATAAATACTGTATAAAAACAACCGTTGTTGTAATCTGATATAGTAGTGAGCATCAATGACTTTTCTAGTCAATGCAATACTACAATTTTATATACTTACCTAAATAAATGTATTCATTATTACCTTTACTTATTTATGGCAATTATAAATTATGATGTAGGATTATAATAACCAGATCCTTTTTTATCAATTATACGTTTATTTGGACCATTAAAATTCATCAGCACGATAAAATATACATATTTACAAATATAAAAACATGTAAAATGTCTCTAACAAATTAGGACATGTGTGTGGCGATCAGGATACACTGTTATGCTATAACATCACATCTATACATCAATATATTTTGTTAATTTTGCTTAGGCAATATTGATACAACAACAATGTGAACAGAAAAATACAGCCCGTCGTTTCGACAAACTTGATCAAGTGTTTTGCAAGAACGATTATGATGTTGTCAACTACTTTAAATTCATTCAGCAACAACACACTTAAAACCTTGTACTCCAATTCCAAGCGGGTGGGTGCAGATGAACGAGAACCTAGCTTTTTTACCGTATTGCTACATATTTTATTCACATTAAAATGATGTTGCATTGTTGAATGTAAAAGATGATTCCAAAAATTAATGAGACAACTGTCCCCACTCAAGCGGTCCATTTCAGACATCGGGTATCTTGGTGAGTGCTGTAACACCGGATTTGACAGTACTTGGCTCCACAATTAACACAAATGTAAGGGGCTGGGAATCCACAAACTGTACAAAAATGTCTTTGCGGTAGGTTTGAAGGAGGAGCTTCCGCTGTTAAGTAATTGGGACCGTTAGGTTTCAAAACTTGTTCCTCCTCAATCAACTGTGCCATCGTTTTTCGGTACCTGTGGAAGATCATTCCAATCGATTTTTTTAAGGTTCTACATGTGTAAATTATTACACAGCTAAATATAACATACGATCAATTTAAACTTTTATGTACGCTTTACTTCTGTTTGTAATACTCCACCGTCCTTGATCTCTTCTTCTTAGAAGGACCACTTTGGCTCGCATCCAAACTTTCATGAAATTTTGGTGCTTTCTTGCTCATAACTAAATTAAAAGTAAGTAATTCGTAAAAGTAGAGTCCAATTTCGTAGAAATAAATAACCAGATATAGATATATCTATAGACACAACGGCTAGAAAATGTAATCGTATAACTATATGTATGAGCTTTCTTCCGCCGAAATCACGCACGACCTGGATTTTATCCAAAAACGGTCAGGACAAGCCCACAGGTCAAGAGTATTCAATCGGATCGAAGTTTGAGGCCTGCGTGACCTATGTCACGCAGGCCTCAAACTTCGATCCGATTGAATACTCTTGACCTGTGGGCTTGTCCTGACCGTTTTTGGATAAAATCCAGGTCGTACATGATTTCGGCGGAATGAAGCTCATAGAGTTATACAATCAAGGTGTCAATTTGTAAAATGTTCAATTTTTGTTGTATGTATGTATATATATATATTTATATATTTCTTCCAATATATTCATATTACCCAGGTCTGCATGAGGTTCATCTTGGAAATTATCTTGTTCAAGCGCTTCCAATGCTTTCTTTTGTCTTCGAAACCTCGCAGCTGAATCCAACACACGGTTAGACTCCCTTGTAGCTCGTCCTTCCCGATTTGACATAATGCTAGTTACAAGATACAACCAACACAACTTTAACCCTGTTCCATAAAGCCTCACAATAAATACACTTCGCATTATTTTGCTCTATATTCAAACTACGAAAAAAAGTTTTTAATCATTACACATTCAATGTAAATTATTTACCATGTGCTTACGTACCTTTGGAATACCCACCGACCTACCTTCACTTATTTATGTAAAATATCTGTTTCTCATTTCTTATTTTATGAAAACTTCATTACTAAGTATTATTAAGTTTAAACTTTGTACGAAATTTTGTCGACATTTACCATTTACAACACTTATGTTTGGGCAGATGTACAGATACCAAGACTGCAACTTGCCTTTCTTAGCTATCCTCTCTTCTAAGTTGAAAGAGTGGATAGTGACCGTAAGAATCAAATTTTCGCGCGCGCTAGATGTATCGAGTATCGACGACCATAGAGCTGTGCAGCTAGCTGTCGCATACAACTACTTACTGCCTTCGCTATTTACATTTGCCTTTCTAAGCCAGCAAATGCTGGCTGTGCAGTGCTCGTACTTTCTTCTAATTTGAACGAGTGGGACGCCGTAGTGATTAATTCAAATTTACGCGCTATGGAGGTTAAAAGCACAGAACCATAGATGGGCCTTTTTCTCTCCCTCTGCCTGTTTGTACGAGGGATGAAATATGATCTTCTCGAACTCTCACTCGTCATCAATCGTGCGACACGCTACGGATTGTCCTCGTCCTCACCCTCGTGAGGTGCTAATTTTAAAATGCACCTCTCTCCCTCGCCCTCGTGAGCATACCTGGGCGTTTCGTTTGCACTCGCACTCACCTCGCACTCACCTCGCACTCAATTACAATGGTGGATCTTTAAACTCCCCTCGCGCTCGCACTCATGAGTTGTGCCCCGCTGCACTCAAACTCCTGCCTCAAAGTACTCTCCCAAAATTTTTGCACTCGCACTCATAGCTTGAGTGCCCTCATAGCCCTCTCGCACCATCGAGTGGGTGTTATAATTAATGGCTGGATTGAATACCCGGATCTCCTTTACCAACAACGTTTTTTTCGGAAACAACGTCTCACAATTAGTTTTGTGGTTACTTGTGATAGATCTCACCCCTCTCAATGAACTTGGTGTTTCATCATGTTCCCCCGTTTTAGCTAATACAA
Source organism: Allacma fusca (assembly GCA_947179485.1). Lineage (NCBI taxonomy): Eukaryota > Metazoa > Arthropoda > Collembola > Symphypleona > Sminthuridae > Allacma > Allacma fusca. The sequence continues at coordinate 66,059,703 of OX359247.1, read as the reverse complement.
GATAATACTAAATATGTATTTATACTTCATTTTGTGGAAATTTTTTAATATTTCTCAAATGATTCCTTGACAAATTAGTCAAAGCAGCTGCATTTGATGGGGCTCAATTTTTTCCTCAAATTACAATTTAGAAGTCGGGACGCTGATACCTCTGAAAAAATTAACTAAAGTCCAGGGATGTGGAATATTTTGAGATGTTGTATTTGAAATAGTACTTGAAATGCATTCCGTATTTTGTGTTTAGTATTTTTCAAGTCGTAAATTTTTTTAAGGTATTTTGCATTTGACATTTTGTAAGTACTATACTTTCTAGTGTATTTTCTATTTCGTATACCCTAGTTGTGAGTGCAAAACACTGCACTCAGCCTCTGCCTCTTGAGTGCACATAATTTGAATGATCACTCTACCTCATTACTGTGAGCGCAGAAATTTCAAATCGGAACTCGCACTCGCACTCAATTTGAGTGCGTTGAGTGCGAGGCTGAGTGCGAGCCCTCGTTATTTTATATTACGCGTAAATAACCCCCTTACTATTTCCTATAATCCGTGTGCTTTCTAATAACTTTTTCGCCTATACGCTTGGTTAAAATTTGAAACTTTAAAATGTATCATCCTCAATGTTGAATTTCGCTTCTTAAGCAATTGCTTCAACTTTGCTTAGTGTCTTGTTTGGTCCTGTCCACAATCTCGAAGTATTTTAAATAGCTCACTGAATAGCCCAATCAAGTCGCTACAAGCGATTGCAAAATATTGTTTAAAATGCGAGGGTGTAATGGGAGTAAGGGATGTCAATTCCCTGTAAAATACGAAAATGTTTGCACTTGTCTATGAGACTATACTAGGCAGATTCGATGTACGTTACATGCTAATCTCGCTGTAACGGGCGGCTAAATAGCGTTTATTTGTGTATAAGCGAATCTTCAGCCCTGAAAAAATGGGAAGATCAGAATATTTTTCCCAATTGTCTTTTTTCCCCTGAAGCAATATTTTCTTAACCTTGCTCTCCGTTCTTACTGTACATACCCCAAATTCTAAACGTAAGGACCTTTTGGTTCGCTTAGAAAGTTTATAAAATTTCGTACAACCTAACGTTCAAAAATATTTTAGGAAAAATTTGCTTTTGAATTAAACACCTATATATTGTATTCAAAATAGTTCCCCTCATTAGTACAGGGATTACCCAGGTATTTGGGTACAGATACATGTGCGTATTGTGTACACATTTTTATACCCATCCGGTTTGCGTACAGGTTCAAATAGATACCTGAAAATTTTGGTTCAGGTATAGTTACAGGTGCAAAAACAATTTGCGCATAACCCATCAGGTATGGGTACACTCAGGGTAAAAGCCTTTAACTGAACGTAGAGTATAGTTATGAAACATTTACCTATGCGTTTTTTTGTTCCAAAATTTAGGTTTCCTGGTTGGCACGATTTTTAAAATTACAAACATCATGAAAAATTGACAATGTTTTTTCGACGGTTAGTTTGGTGCTACGGTTGGTTTGCCCTACAAATAAGTTTAAACTTCCAATTCATTTGTTGAAAGCGTCTATCTTCCTTATATTGTGATTTTCGGCGAAGTGGCAAAATTTCAGTAGTCGGACTACAATATTTTGTGATACAAAACAATTCTGTCAATTTTCGACAAAAATTCTTAATTATAATCTGTTTAGTGTCTTAGAAAATGACTATTATCGATCAAAACCTTAGCAGTTCCTTCCCTTTAGACCAATATTATTTAATATTAAAGCCTGCAAACAGCGTTCATCAAATATAAAGCTCAGGTAGAGTCCTCGTTTACAAATTACCAAACCTCACCGACATCTTAAAAAGAAAATTTATTCCGAAGTTATAACGTGATAAATGATGCAAACAGCAGGACGTTTTACTTGTTCGAAATTAAGACTGGATTTTTGCGCCTGACATTTAGGCTTGCTACATAAAACAGATTTTCGCATAAAAGCTCCGGTAAAATAAGGTCATGAGGGCTTACATGTGTCCTCTGCCTCCCTCTCTTTCGTTCACATCCTCCCGTAGGTCCTCTCTCTCATGTTCATGAGGGCGCCTAAAATCAACGTGTACTCGCCATCCCTCTCACAATTTGTGAGGGCGAGGACGAGGGAGGCATCTCTCATTCCCTCGTGAGGTTGCCCATGTACGCACAGAACTACTTCCTGACCTCTGTATTAACATTTGAGTCTAAAACCGTCTTCCAAGACACATTGGGTGACGTAAAATAATTAATGAAAGTAGAAGTAGATATGAGTAATCATATGTAGGTCTTTAAATCACATATAATCTATATTTACAAGTTCTCAAATTATGCACACTTACACGTATCAAAAATTTTAATTAGACACACACAACTAAGTACATATATGAGCTTTAGTCTGTCAACTCCAGATTATGAAACTTTTCTAGATCATAGTATGAGGCTCGAACTTGTCTTCCACCAAAAAATCGCCCGTTGAGATCTTGAATTGCTGGAAGAATTCAATAAATATGACTTTTGTAAATATGTAAAATCAAATATTTTCACACTTTATAAAACTTAAAATTTCAAAGACAGAAAATTATCGCATTAGAAAACGTGCCTTTAGAGGCGTCATCGACTTTTTTAAAATCAACGAATATCCGTATCGCGTCGTCACTGTCCACATCCGGCATTTGGAATACAGTAACGCTTTCTACATCTCCATATTTGGTTTGACACTCGTCCTTTACCTCAGGTTCCAGATCATCATCTACTTCTCCAGGGCCAACCATGTTCTATATATAGACAAAGTTTTGAAAAACAATTACAATATGTAGCTAGCTATACAAGATGTGTTAGGTCAGTGTTATAAATACGTGAAAAACAGCGCTGGATAAAGGACATTAAAACTTTCGATGGTTTTTCACTGGAGTTTTGATTCGATAGAATTAAAATTATTTTTCTGGCACTTTATTCTATTAAATCACAAAGTGCCAGAAGAAGATTAATGATGAAAGTGCCACACATTAAAATAATTTAAACCGTGCCAAATAAAACCTACAGTCAAAAGTCGTCGAAAATGTTCGTGTGTTTTACCCATCACAGTTTGTCTTTTCATACAACTTTTATTTATTTATTTATTCAAATTACGGATACTGAGCCACAGAGGCTCTTGATCACAAAATTTATATATGAAAACATTTCACGCACCTTCAATAAAATCACTTTCGACGGCGTGCCAATGTCATCCAAATCATTCTCGAGTATATCATCTGCGTCAGTATACTGCACTAATGATGTCGGCATAATTCCTCCGGAGGTAAAAGAATTCAGTAAAATACCTTTGGGCTCGTCTTTCTCGTGAATAATACGACCAGTTCGGTGGCTAGTTTTTTCCACCTGAGAAGTTGAAAAAAACATATAAAATTGGCAATTATTGACTACTTTAAAATTATCCTGTTGCACAGAAACAAACTTTGACCACTAAAAAATTATTACTTGTAAGGCCGTCGCCATTCCTTGCTGCATCTTTCCTAAACCTTGACCTTCCTTGTAACCATACTTGGCCATAATTCTCGCCGCTGCAGACGCGCCCGAACCCACCCCAACAGCAAAATTTCCACCCCCCATATTTCCAGTTCCAGATGTATCCATTGGTTCCGATAATTCTGACAATCCATAGGAAGACGGAGGGGCAATAGCAACTCCTCCAACAGAGGATTTTGTGCTGGCAGGTGGAGGTACATATTCATCTTCATCTCTAACAATTGAATGAAAGCTTACATCCAAAAAATAAATTTCAAACAATTATCCTTATATATGACCTAATCATCATAAAGTTATTCAATTTTCATGAAAAATATGATGATACTAAAAATAATAAAATTATTATACTTAATTTCCTCTTGCTTCCTCTTATTCTCCTCTTCTTCAGCCTCCTTATCTCTGCGCTCTCGAAGGTCCTTTAAGGCTTTCTCGTAGTCATTCGGACACATGGGATCATACTCATTTTCAAATTGCCATTGGGGATCAGTGGATAGGTAAGGGGAACGAAACTTGCCCGCTTTCTTCCGTGTTTCTTTGGTTGGCGCAGTTATTGAGTATGGCAAAGTAAAGCTAGGTCCACCCGGTCCAACATTATCATCCAAATCATCTTTCAATGCAGAAATTATCTTTGACTTATTCAAGTCCACCACGGGGGCAAGTATTGTATTTTTTCTAACTTGATCTCTTTTCGGCTATAAGGACAGACAGAAACTTTTCTTCGCAAACAATAGCCAAGATTTCCTTGCACTTAAATGCGAGCAAGTACTTTTACATTTTTATTATAATACAAACACAATACAAATCATGATTCAAAAATGTGTTCATATCAATAATCCTTACCGCTGTCACTCCAGCCTTTTTCAAGTGCATGTGGTTTTGCAGAAACTTAATTCCTGAAGCCCAGCCGGACACATTTTCTGATTTTTTATCAGTGTCCAAATCATCATACAAGGACATGCTGATTCGATTCCAAGTTAACTATTTTCTGTGTTTTGAAATCCCGTAAAATTCACTTCGCTTTTACTGTACTAAACCTGTTGAAAAGTCTTAAAATTACAATTTCGAACGTACGAACAAACACACAGTGCTGCCCTAGTCTAGTCCGACTAGACTAGGAAACTAGGGAATTGAATAGAATAGCCAAGGTGTAGGAGCAAATTGAATAGACTAGACTTGAATAGCCTTGCTGCAAATTAAAAAAGAATAGAATAGACTAGAATAGTCAGAATGTTAACATAGAGGGAATAGACTAGAATTGATTAGTGCGATAGCACTATTCCCTCGTCTAAGGAGGATTGTGAGCCTTTCAACTGCACTATGGGCACAATCAAACATATGACTAAACTTTGCTTTTATCAAGTAGGAATCCGTTTCCTATTTTGTCAGTTCTGCCTACTTATGTAATGTGTGTCAGAAACATATTGCGGTGCTGTACTATTTCTTTTTATATGAAAATTCTTCTCACACTTGCCATTTCATTAAATACTTAGTTAGCGTTTCTAATGGCACTTTTAACCAAATTATCCTTATTACCAATTTATCCAAGTTTCATGAGGATCCCCTTACATCCTTTGATTTAACCAGAACTTTAACAAAAAACTAGATTTTCGTTACACGATCGGAGTTTGGGGATTTCAAAACTTATGTGTGGCAGTAACAAAAGACAAGATTTTAAATATTAATATCCCCCCAAAACGGGGAGAAATCCCCCCACATTTGCGAAACGTATTTCACGATTACAGCTGATCTGTCGCCAATCGCCATTACAAAACCACATCAGCTTCTTGGACGCCAGCAGTTATTTTCAAAAAAGATCTGAACTAAATAATCCTCCGTCGAATTTTTCAAAACCAAACACGGAATAATTGAGTAACGCAGATCCCAAGCCACAGCCGGATGAACCAAACCTTGGGTGCTACTCCTAGTACTTCAACGTAGAGCTTCTATTGGGGACAAAATTCCTGTCCCGTCCCCGTCCCGTCCCGATATTTTTTCAAAACCTTTGTCCCCAGTCCCGTCCCGACAATCGGGACACGGTGAAAAAACCATATCTCCGTCCCGTCCCCAAAAATTTAAAAAAACGTCCCCGGTCCCGAAAATCGGGGCATATGAACAAAATACCAGTCCCGTCCAGATAATTACTAAAAACACTTGTCGACATTCCCATACCGAAAATCCGAACATGAAGAAAAATTCGATCAAAAAATATTCGTACCAAAATTATAAAAAAAAACATTTATAGAATCGCAGTTCCAAGATTCATCCTTAAGGCAGCTTAAATTACAGCCATATTCATACATGTACAAGGCCTGGTTTCGAGGGGGGGGGGGTAAAAATAAAAAAAATGAAATTTCAGGGAGGGGTCAACTGCATTTCACGGATGGTCAAAGTTACCTACTCACTGTCTTACTATGCGCATTTCTCATGCAATTAGATGCCTCTGAAACATATTTTGAATGAATTTCAGGTTTTTTGGCTTTACAAATTTTCAAACTACCGTTTAACCTACTTTATTCCACATAACTTTAACGTACAAGGTCATAACATTGATTTAGACCCCTCGGCCCGGGCACAGGGGGCGCGTAGAAGCTCTGCTTCAACGATCTCAGGCTCATCGAAAAAACTTCAGTTAAATATTCTACGTTTACTTCCTTCAAAAACCAGTCTCCGATTCAGAACTATCCAGAGGTGTCCATCCTTCGAAGGATTTCCTTCAGAGAAGGCTTCTTTGAACGAATGAAGCGTTATCTTTGACAATTATGAAGGGAAGGGAAGGAAGGCTGGAAAGGAAACGAAGGCTGAACGAAGGCTTCTGCTCTTTGCAGAAATAATGGAATGTGAAGGAACATGTTGTTTTTACGCCTTCGAACGCCGCTGGAACTTGCAATTCCATCTACTATATTTTAGGCAAAATTCTTCCGTAACTTAAGTTCATGTACGTACGTACACCGTTACTCAACTGAAAACTATTTTTCTGGCGGGTCGGCTTAACGTTATTCTGAAACATTTATATCACAAAGGCAGCATGATACCCGAAGCATGAAGGAATTTAAATAATTTTTGAAGGCTGAAGGAAGGATTATAGCATGGTTTTGAATGAAGGAAGGGCGAAGGAAGGATAAACATTCAGAAGGCTTCATTTTACGGAACGATGAAGGAACGGGTAATTGTAAACGGTTCTCCTTCTGAAGGATGAACGAAGGTGTTTTCAAATGGACACCTCTGAACTATCAGCTTAGTGCTGTTTCCAATTCCGCTACCAGGGTAATAATGATGCTTTAAGAGTGTACCTAACACGCGTGATGCAAGTTCCTTTCGATTTGTACATGGAAACTCAAAGAAACGCAGTTTTCCTTTCTCAGCAACGTTACATTCGTTGAAGCTGCTTTTGGTTGTGGTGTATAATGAATAGGTGAATAGACTTGGAATAGACTAGGATTTTTTTGACTTGGAGGGAATTGGAATAGACTAGAATAGCCAAGTCACAAGCAGATATGAATAGAATAGGAATAGAATAGTACATCCTGAGTACGTGGTGGACTAGAATTGACTAGACTAGAAAGTGAACGGGCAGCACTGCAAACACAACACAACGCAAAACTTCGGAATTCAAAATTGACGCCTAAAGGTATAAATTCTCTCGGTATCACGATAGAAGAACTGCAAACATTACACCGTCGACAAAAGACCTTACCCAGAAGAACTTTCCCAAAAGACCGCGAAAACTTTAAAACCTTGGTTCCAAAAAGACCGTATCCAAACATACATGGGCACCCTCACGAGGGATTGAGGGATGCCTCGCCCTCTCCCTCGTCCTCGCTCTCACAAACTGCGAGGGTGATGGCGAGTACAAGTTGATTTTAGCCGCCCTCATGTACGTGAGAGGACCTATGAATAGGATGTGAGCGAAAGAGGGGGAGGCAGAGTACACATGTAAGCCCTCATGAACTTACCTTACCTTAATCTTTATGCGAAAATCGTACATATATTGTTCTGTAGCAAGACTAACTTCATAACGTCTTAGGTACATGGTTCATGGCCCTACACAAAAATTCCAGTTTTAATTTTTAAAAGTAAAAGGTCCTCTTGTTTAGGTTAAAACTAGCACTGCACAGCCAACTATTGTTGGCTAAGCAAGGCAAATAAATGTAAGTTGCGATGACAGCAAATAGTACATGTAATAGCTAGCTGCGCAGTGCTATGGTCGTGGATGCATCAAGAGCGCGCGAATATTTGATTCTTACCATCACTTATGCGGACACTATCCACTCTTTCAACTTAGAAGAGAGGATTTCTCATTAAACTAAAGACAAAAATTTCATTTTAGGATGTCCGGGTGACATGGTCATTTGTAAACAAGGGCACCTGGGCTTTATATTTGATTAATGCTGTTTTCAGACCCTACTATTGCGTAATACTAGTCTGAGGTTATGGAACCTATTTGTGACTAATATTTATTAACCAGAGACGTAGAAAACAGCTTTGATCAATAATAGTCATTTTCTGAGCTACTGAATCGATTATAAAGATTTATTGTCAAAGACCAACAAAAATGTCTTTTATAACAAAAAATTGTAGTTTCACTACTGAAAGTTTTCCATTTTGCCGAGAGAGAAAGAAATAATTTATTTCACTGATACCAAAATAGTATTTGCCTTACGACACAGTACATAATAATTTCAAACATTTTTAACACAAAAAATATTTATTAAAAAAAATTATATTAAAATATAAGGAAGATAGGTACTTTTTACCGATGAATTAAAATTTTAACATGTTTTTACGTTATTTTCAGGACAAAATCGAAAAAAAAGTTTTTTTATACTTTTTACAATTATTTCAACCACGAAATCTAATATGTATACCTGTACCTAAATACCTGGGTAGGACCTGCACCAATAAAGGGCACTATTTTGAATACAGTAGTTTATTTCAACAACAATTTTTTTAAAATTTGTTTTGAACGCTAGGTTGTAGGAAATTTTTTAAACTTCAAAACTATCCAAAAGTTCCGTACGTTCAGAACTGGGGGAATGTCGACACATATTGAAGTTGTCATATTTTAACCAAGTGTCCGCGAAAAAGTTATTTGAAGGCACAGGTATTGTAGGAAATTATAGGTGGGTTATTTACGTGTAATATAAAATAACGAGGGCCCTCATGAGTGCGAGGGAGAGGGGTGTATTTTAAAAGTAGCCCCTCACGAGGGCGAGGACGAGGACAACCCGTAACATGTCGCTCGATTGATGACGAGGGAGAGCGCGAGTACGCTATATTCCATCCCTCGCACAAAGAGGCAGAGGGGGAGAAAAATGCCCATCTATGTCCGAAGCAAAGTAAGAATCTCCGACCCGACGTGAATTTCCGCGAAATAGTGTTCAACAGATTGACTGACTGCTTCAGTTCAATTTCAACAAGTCTGCTTGCATCTTCAGTTTTTATTCGTAAATTTCTTAAGGTTCATTTATTGATTGCCTAGACTAACGCCGAATGTTTGACCATTTATGGTGATAATTACGAATTTGTGTGGAGAAACAATATCATATGAATAATTAATTTTCTCGTGGGTCACATTAATTCGCAGTTGGTGCCATTACAATGCAGTCCACTGTAGCAGCCGACCATATAAAAATTTTGGTTGCTGGAGACACCAAAGGGAAGTTCAAAGAATTGTTTGACCGAGTAAGTACTGTCAATAGGAAGAACGGACCTTTTAATTTACTTCTATGTGTTGGAGACTTTTTCCCTGATGTTTACTCAGAAGATTTGTACATTCCTCCCGCACCGATCTCCACGTTTATTCTTGGCCCGTCCAAACCCAGTCAGTTGAAGTATTTCACCACTTTGACGGGATGCGAGATTTCGGATAATATTACATACTTAGGTACTTTAATATTCAATTAATAATGCTACTGGTCACGTATATAGACATTTATTGTAGTATGTAGTTTAAGGATATGGAATTAAAATATTAAAGTAAAATTTTGAAGGTCAACGTGGGGTGTACAACGATTCACACGGATTGAAAATAGCCTACTTTAGTGGAAGTCAGTCGAAGACTGGTGAAAAAACTGACGTGGAATTTAATTACGAAGATGTGAAGAATTTTGAAGTTAGAGTTCTAAATGAGGTCGGATTTAAAGGGGTGGATATTTTTCTAACGTCTCAATGGCCACTAGGAATCGAGAACAAAACTGCCACTCTGCCGGTAAACTACTTTTTCTTTTAATTGGCTTCCTTAATAATTCATATCCTAGGTCAGCGGGATAACTTACATTATTTGTTTTAAGCTTGCAGCTGTTGTCATTAAACTAATGTTTAGATGTAGTTTTATACGGACTGGCATTCGAAAGTAAATATAATATAATGGTAATTTATAATAGTAAAAGTTAGGGAGCCCTTATAACTATTTAAGTTGTACGTAAATTACACTTAATTAAATAGGAACTTCAACCATTTAAACGAATGTGCAGTTCCTTGCTATAAACTCAAACTACGTTTCTTGTTAGGCTGAGCCCCCTCAACAATCCTCGAACTTGATCTCCCGACTTGCGTCATCTCTGAAGCCTCGGTATCATTTTGCCGGAATAGAAGGCATACATTATGAAAGACCACCATATCGGAATCATTTAGTTTTGGCGGAAACTGCACAGCATCCTACCCGTTTTATTTCCTTGGCGAATGTTGCTAACACGTCAAAATCAAAATGGCTGTACGCTTTCAATATCCTCCCAATGAAAGTAATGAATCGATTGGAGCTCATCAAGCAGCCGGAAAATATCACAGAATTTCCCTTCGCCAATGTTGCTAATGTTGTGAAAAAAGAAGATGCATCTGACGGAACCGGAGCTGCACCTGCTAATCAGTTTTTTTACGATACCTCATACACTGGCCAACCAAGAGGAAGGGGTGCCAAACGCCATCAGGAAGGTAGAGGTGGTTGGCAGGGTAAACGGGGACGTGATGGTCCTTCGGAACCTCGGCAGCCACAAAAGCCTTGTTGGTTCTGTTTAGCTAGTCCAGAGGTTGAAAAACATCTAGTTGTGAGCATTGGAGACTCAGCATATGTAACGCTAGCAAAGGGAGGCCTGACGGATGATCATGTCCTGATCTTGCCAATTGGTCATTTCCAGTCGACTATCGAGTGTCCACAGGAAGTTGCCGACGAAATAAATAAATTCAAATCATGCCTGAAAAAGTTTTTCGCGTCCATTGGGAAAGGTGTTGTGTTTTTTGAAAGGAATTTCAAAAGCCCACATTTGCAGGTTCAAGCTATTCCTATACCGATAGAGATCGCAAAATGTCTCAAAATTACTTGTTTGGTATGCTCTTAAATGTTTCGTATTTATTTGAAATGTATTTGTGTCGTCAACTTAGTAATACATTTATTATACAATCTGGAAACGTAAATACGTTTGTAGGGGTAACGGCGGTTGCAATATAAGTAGTCAGCGATTTTGTTCATATTTCGTGTATAAGTACCCTGGGCTGAAATGCGTGTAAAAACCATCAGTACCATTGGCTCAGCTCAATGTGTGCATTACTACGGGGTTTGGAAACTGATTGTACCCCAAAAAAACCACTCGATGTCTTCACAAACTGGAAAGGTAAAAATGTCGAAATGTGAAAATATTTTTTCTATTTTTTATGCACATGCATTTGAGCGAAATAAGACACGGCATGCCAGCATGCATGTGGCTGGTCGGTAGAGATCACTAAAATCAGATCAATCTGACTCAAATTCCTGTGTATAAAGAATAAAATATTTCGAAATATGAAAAAAAATCGTTGGCTACACTTGCAGTATCCGTTACCACTCCGTAGAAGGTCCTTACACATTTTTTAGAACTAATCGTTTCATTTTTACAATAGGACTATGCTGATAGTGAAGAAATAGAAATGCAAGACTTCCCCTCAAATGCGGATTTGAGTCAGATGACTCGTGTTGGATTTCCATATTTTTACCTGGAACTACCTGACGGCTCGAAACTGTTTACGCCGATTGGGAAGAATTTTCCCATTCAGTTCGGACGTGAGTTGTTAGCCAGTGAGCCAATTTTAAATTGCATGGATAAAGTAGATTGGAAAGCTTGTGCTTTATCCAAAGATGAGGAGGCTCATTTGACAAAAAGTTTTCGGGAAGCTTTCAAAAGTTTTGATTTTACATTGAGTTAGCCTACTTTATTCCTGTTTTTTACCATAAATGTCCCTTTTTTCACACAGGAAGTGTGTAAAGGTTGAGAAATACGAAATAAAAAATTTACATCCTGCGTCCTGCAGTTTAAAAAAGGATTCAGATTCTCTGCTCTGCGGCATTTTTTTTATTTCGTTCAAAATTAGATGTAGTGAAGAGCATAATGTGTACGTATTTTGGAGTAGTGTGAGTGTGAGCCCTGGAAGTGACCCCTGTTTCGGAAAAGTTTGAAAGGTATGGCCGAACAACAATCTGAAGGCTGGGCTAGAGTAGGATAAACAAGTGGCTTATTTCGTATTTTTATATTAAATATATGCAACTTATTTTGAAGTATCATAGATGTAGCTAGATAACGAAAATCTGGCATGAGGAAGTGAACACGAAAAAAACTAGCGGTCAAAGAAAAGCCCTGAGGTCTTTAAATTGATCATTGTAATTTGTAAATATCCGTTGGGCGATGCTTAAAAAGAAGTTGCAGCAGTGTCTGTGTGTATGTAATTACTTATATCATATCTAGAGGTACGATTTTACCATTCTTTAAGAACGTCAACCAACTGATTCAAAGTTAAATATTAATTACTTAACTTTGAATTATTTATTTATTACTTAACTTATTAATGTACAATATTATTTAGTTTCATTGTTTCTTTTAGCCGGCCAAAATTATTATTTGTTTTTATCAAGTTAAATGGTAGCCATTGCTATCTATAGTTTGATATCAGTTAAATTAAATCTATTGAGTAAAAATATTGTGCGCTTTCTGTGGACACAGTTTAACTATTATAGAGTTCATTGAAAAGATTAGCCATTGTCTGAGCCCAGACTTGATAGCCCTCTGTGGACAAATGAAGCTGATCGTCCCAATAAAGGTTCTGATGCACTTGACCCAAACCGGGCGAGAACTGCGAGTCCATATTAAAGAAGCGGATTGTATTTCGATTGTCGTAGAAGTGGATCTTGTCATTCACATTTCGGGCACGTTGATGAATGTCAGCTCCACCGCGGGGCAAGATACCTAATAGGATGACCTTTGAACGAGGAAGATATGCTTGAATCATACTCAAAATTCTACCGATTTGATCAGAAATATAATCCTCAGACATGCCTCTGGCCAGGTCATTTGTACCGATCAATAGTACGACAACACGGGCATCGAAACTATCAATCGAACCGCCAATAATCCGGTCAATTGTTTGTTGAGTAATGTCCCCTGCCACTCCAATATTAACTGCTCCCAGATGCTCGTAGTACTGGTCCCACACTGACCGCCCATCATGCCTCCACCAATCAGTAATGGAATCTCCGATGAATACTGAAGAAATAAGCCTTGTTTACTACAGTAATTATACATGAACTGCTTGTTGAAATTTCCCCCGTTTAAATTTTGAATCAAAGTAAAGCAACACTTACCAACTTCTCCATAATAATTGGGGATAGCTACCGGATGAACAGCGACAATTAAGCAAAGTAATGAAAATAGTTTGAACATTTTAAATCTACTCTTTTAATGAGTGTCCTGCCAAAGAGAAGGGAGGATTGTAAGACTGACGAAGCTTGTTCAATCAATGGAGTAAATTATATTTCCAGATAATTTTTTTCCCAGCACGTATGTAATATTTGTCCTGCATGATTGATTGAGTTTGAGATCATGTCAATGTTTTTATAGTAAAACGATCAGCGTATTTGGCATCAACACTGAAATCTTTAAATAGTTAATATTGACATCAATTTTATTGAAAGCCAAGCTTGGAAATACATGCTATTAATTTCTTTTCAACTGGAGGTATCATTTACAAAAATATGCAGCCACACGTTACATTCTACTTCTAGATCTACCTGCGTAGATAGAAGTTATTATGAAGTGTGACTAATGTACATAAATCATCAAAAAAGACAAGTTCAGGTGCTGATTGACTCGTAAGCTCTTTTTGATTGATATGCTTACAGGACCTATTAATTATTACTGATTAATTTTGGCACTTGAGTTTTGTACAATGAACAATGCTTACGAAACTCATGATACGAGATGATAAGTTGGTTTAGGGGTCACTATTTAATGATGCCATCACAACGCGAGGGGTGGGGGTTTCAAACGCAAATGATTACAGGTATGTGGGAGGATTGGTTTACCATAAATTACGAATGGGATTACCTTAATAGTTAGGGTATGTCGATTGAAAATGCCCTGTAGTATTTGCCCGCCCAGCTGAAAATGCCCAAAATGCCTGCCCACATGCCCAAAAACTGGGCATGTGGGCAGCTTTTGAAAATGTCCTGATTTTGGGCAGGGCAAGTTGGGCATTTTCATGGCACCAAAATTGGATTACTAGCATATATTTAGAATATCCATCCAAATGCATGCAAGCGCAGCCAAGGAAAAGTTACAAATGTAAATGTCTGGTTATTCGCTTCTTCGCGTATATTTTAATGGCAAAAACAGTCAAATCAATTTAATTTCATTGACATGAGGTATATCATTTATCACTCCTATGAAAATAAATTTCTATGTAAACAATTATATGAAATAAATTTACATATGCGTCACTGACGGGCGGGCAGAACTACTATTTTCTTTTGAAGTACGAACTCCTAAAGTAAAAATCTGCTGGTAATGGATCAGTCTAAATTTAAATGGGTGATGTAGCTGAATTTTATACTCATTTTGGAAAAATAGTTCCTAGAATATTTTAATTTATAGTCGTATCGTGTACTGTACAGGTGTTTCACAAATTGTAATGTTCAATATGACCCATGGTATCCAAACGTATTTCATTATCACCGGTTGAATTAACTTCGTCAAAATATTGACATACAGAATAAAATTTTCAAGATAATTTCGAACGCTTTTTCTCCAAAATTACAAAGAAATGCCCAAAATGCCGGGCATTTTCAAATCGACATACCCTATTAATAGTATACGATTAAAAAATTTAGCTTAAAAGCCATGGAAATCTGCAGAAGATATAGCAAGTGAATCCCAGCAGAGGGCGATCGATAGAAATGTTTTGCACGAATTGCAATTACCCCATAGTAGCGGTATTGTAAATAATATTAAATCTCACGAAATTTGGCTAGCTTTTTTAGAATTTTTTAACATATTATGTTTAATTTCTTTTGCCCAAAAGCTGTGGATACAGTGATTAAGCAAATGAGCCAAGTCAAATTTGTTTGGAAAAAGCAAAACCGAATTAAAATATTTGAACGAGGTTTGACCGCATTAAAAGTCGCTGCCCAGCGCTACGTCGTTGGTTAGAAAACATAATAATTTTTCAATCACCACTTGTTTCTCAAACCGAATGAAAGTGGATAGTCTGGTCGTTTTTCACGTAAACCTTTCGTGAATGTGAAGAAAATTTTCAAATTATTCTCGCTAATCATCAATCAATACAAAATTGCGTTTAAAACGAAGTTCATTGTATCTTGTAAGTACCGCCAGTGATTTTGGAATTTTGCCATGAAAGTGCGTCCAAATGATAGTATAGGTACATATATGCATATGTTCTTTGTACCACGTTTAGACAATGAATCGGTTGGACACAATGAATGTTACAAACGGAACTGTTTGCCGTATCATAGGTACTATGTGTGCTGCTTACTTTAGTTGCCGTCCTACCTAATCGGTAATTCCCCTCTCCCACTCATGCATCCAGAAGTATTGGAAGACTGCGATAAATTAAAGTATCTTTTTTGTCTTTCAGTCTTATGACTATAACAATCGTTCAGTTTTTGCATTGCATGTTAAACATTTGGAATGCAGCCCGTTTATTCATAACCTAATGTGCTTAATCAGGTTGGGTGGACACAGTTGTGCTCACAAGAAACATGCAGAGGAAGACCAACATCATCTGAGTCTCAACTTAATTATATACGGAGACCATGGTTAGTTCTTCATCAAAACTCACCTGTCGTCTATCTACGAGAACCCGCATGTAGCAGCATGTACAAGCTATACTTTTTAGTAGTCAAGTAGCCCAATCAAAGGTGGGCGCATACCCTACATGTATGCCTACAAGTAGGCAAAATTGTAGGCTATGCTCAAATTTTCACATATTTTGTAGGCATTTGTATGTAGGCTGTATATTGCGAGGGAAAAATGTATGCAGTGTATGTATGCTGGGAATAATCAGTACGTACCTACATAAAAAAAGGTAGGTACTTAAGCATGAAAATGTATGTATGTTTGTTTGAACCTTTCGTATTCCAAAGCGCTGAATAAAAGCCCCATCTACACTTTGGTTCACATACATACATATGTTGTTACTTTTGTTTACGTGCTGGAGTAAAAACGATTTCAATTCGTTTTCAGCAATTACAATGAATGATTGCATAATTTCATTTTAGTTATGCAGGAATGAATCAATTACGACAAAGAGGTATGTTGGTTTTAGGTAGGGACAATTCTCGGGAGTAATGTATGTAGGTTGTAGGTAGGGTCAACTCTCGGGAGGGATGTATGTAGGTTGTAGGTAGGTTGAACTCTCGGGTGGGATTTATGTAGGCTAAAATGTAGGTTGTACGTAAGAACCTAAAAATATGTAGGCTTTAAGGTATGCGAATCCTTTACCCACCTTTGAGCCCAATAGAATAGACTTTTGTGCTTTAGCATCCCACACGTTTCTCTAAATATCTGGGATGTAGACATACGCAGCACTTCCAAAAACTTGAGGTGCTTGACTGATGGCTTTCTTCGATGGAAGTCTTCATACGGAGTAGTTGAATCATTTTGCTTATGGAGAATTTAGTTGAGCGTATACGTGTCATGCTACTGCTTCATCCCAAAGGTACTCGGGAAGTTGACGCGACAATAGCAAAGTGCAGGCACAATCCTTAACAGTACGAATGTCCCTTTCGATGTTTTAGGTAAGCAAGCAGCAGGTTTCATGTCTGATGCCATTTCTACCATGAGCTTTCCAGCGTCCTATTTATGGAATACCTGTCGTGAAGTCCTTTACCCAGCTGCAGTGCTCGTTTTTACGGGCGAAGCGAAGCGAGAGCCCCTATTGCGAACGTCTGGCTGTCTGGTTGTCTGTAAAGGCTGTCTTGTCCGCACTATATCTGCACACTACAAGATTTTTACCGGGACAGATCATGCAAAAAGGAAGACCCCTATTGTTCTTGAAGGACATCGTGTCATTCGTTTGACCTCACAATCAGAAAATTAAATGAGGTCACGTATAAACTCATAGTAATACATATGCGTTCACATTGTGGAGTACAGCTTGCGGCATCTACTGTAGGATTTGTTGTTTACATTGAATTGTGTGTTCTAACAAACGGTAGAGGTCGGGAGTACTTGTACATGGTGTTTTAAAATCGAATCTGAAACGTTTTGCACAATTTACTATATGCGTGCTGAATATAATACTACATACAAGGAAGCACATGTATAAACCATTTTTTATTTTGCTACAGTTAACGTCTTTGCCTAGTACATATAAATGACCAGGGCCCTATTTCATAAACATTACAATCCGACAATTACAAGTGAAAAATGACAAATTGTCAGTTGTCAATTGAAATATGATTTCATAAACCGTAGTGTGACAATGACCAGTGACAGGCAAAATCGACTGACAATGACAGGAAATTGTAAACGATTTACAATTATTACGTTTCATATACCAGCGTAATTACAAGTGACTTACAATTGTCGCTCAAAAGTGACAGTACCTTAAACCGCTGTCAAATTGTAAATAGAGTTTATAAAATTGTTTTGATATAGATATAAACATATATTGTGTATAAATAATATTTATTTAAACAGTAAACTATGAATTTTTTACTCGATACAATTAGTGAAAGTGACGAAAATGATCAAATTTCTCGTGAAAGAGCAAGGAGAAAATTTAAACCCCGAATCAGTTTTGAAAATCACAATTCATTCTACTTAATCGAACAATTCAGAACATCCAAATGCACATTTAAATATATTGTGGGTAAAATTAGTGGAAAGCTTTTGCATAAAAGTTCTTGCAATTTTGCAATAAAATCCGAGCAACAGCTCTTGACTGCAATGACATGGTTTAGAAACGGGTCATAGTACCATGGGATTGGACGTCAGTACGGTTTATCAAACTGAGTACTTGAATTAGCTTACTGTATGACAATTCCCGGGTCTTGGATATTACTCCTCAATGACAACTTGTAAATATGCACCGGTAATTACGGTTGGTTTGAGAATTGTTTATGAAACGCCTGTACTTGTAAATTGTCAATAATACAATTGTACTTGTAAAATTGTCATTGTCAGGTTGTATTATTTATGAAATAGGGCCCTGGGCCCTGGGCCCCGATAAAGTATCTAGAATGAATTGTGATTTTCAAAATTGACTCGGGGTTTAAATTTTCTCCTTGCTCTTTCACGAGGATCATTTTGGTCACTTTCACTACTTGTATCGAGTAAAAAATGCATAATTTACTGTTTAAAATCTGTCTAAATCAATATTATTTATATACAATATATCTCTATATCTATATCAAAACAATTTTATAAACTCTATTTACAATTTGACAGTGGTTTAAGGTACTGTCACTTTTGAGCGACAATTGTAAGTCACTTGTAATTACGCTGGTATATGAAACGCAATAATTGTAAATCATTTACAATTTCCTGTCATTGTCAGTCGATTTTTCCTGTCACTGGTCATTGTCACACTACGGTTTATGAAATCATATTTCAGTTGACAATTGACAATTTGTCACTTTTCACCTGTAATTGTCGGATTGTAATGTTTATGAAATAGGGCCCAGTACGGGGGGAATTAAATACACGTGTCCTTGTACACCCCACATTACTGTTAATAACCCTTGTTGCCACATTCCACCGGCGCTTCGCCCCCTGGTGACTTAGCACGTAGTGCTGATCACAGATGATTTTTAATATAGCCTGAGGGTAGCCAAGTCTCAGATGATTTCTTCTCGGCAAAGCAAGACGAAATTTTGGTATAAAATCGGTAAATTAGAATTCCCCTCCCAAATTTCCGGTAGGATTTCGAAATTTGGTTTAAAAAAGATTCTAGGTTTTAAAGCAACTAAACATCTTTTTAATGGTATATGTATTATTAATCAAATTACGACATCCAAATCAAAATGTATTATAGTTTTTCGAATTTCACCGTCGCTCATAAAATGTACTTTTCTGAATTTTTAAGACGAACGAACACACTTTTTTTTACAATTTTTTCAACAACTTCGTTTAAAGATAATTTGTCCTGAGGGGAGAGGGAAAAATCTTAGATGATTACTTTAAGGCGGATCAAATTTTCGAACAAATACAGTAATTGATGAATTTGAAAGTCCTCCCGCCAAATGTCTACTAGGATTTCGAAATTTCGGTTGGCCTTAGTTTAGTTTGTCGAGCGTATATGTAAGTAACTTTTGAATGAGGTATCAGTAAACGTGACGAGTCTGATTCAAAAGTTATTGGTATTTTTCGAGATTATCCAGTCGCCCTAGAATTGGTTTAAAAAATAATTAACACCAGTCAGCATAGATTTGAATTTTTAAAATTTATTCAGCAACTTCATCCTGAGGGAGAGGGCCATTTCTGAGATCCTTCAAGGCAAAACTAAAACCTTCAAATATTTGTCTAAGATTTCGACTGACATGACAACTTGTAGAGCAATTTAATATCTTTTCAATCAAGCTAGTATTGGCCGAGATGTGTCTTGTAAAACCAAAATTATTGCAGTTTTTTGAAAATACGTCAAGGCCCCTAGATGGGGTTTTCAAAATTTAGACTCCCAGACGATTTAAATTTTTTTTTTGAATTATTTAAAACCGCGTCATAAGACGATTAAACCTGAGGGGGGCAAGTCTCAGGCGATTCCTTCTAGACGAAAAAACAGTTTTTTCAAAATTTTGCGGTCACAAGTTTGCAAAAAATTCCATTTAATTCAAAATTTGATTCGGGGTTATCACGACGGTCCGAATGAGGTATTGCACTTAGCTATATGATTGATTCTTCAGGAGTTACATCAAGTTTTGCAAATCTTCTACAAATTATATAGTAAGTAAGCTAATTATTTTAGTAAATATTAATTTATTAATTATTATAAAATTTGTTACTCAAGAATTATCTCAAACCTTAACAATACAATTGATTCAAATATGCATGACAAGCAATATGCATGAAAGTTTCGTATATTATTGTTGTAATTTAAACTTAAATTGATTAGATTGCAAACTGGAGTCCCAGATAAGCAGACATGTTATTAATATAGACATGTGTGATACAACTAAGGAGTGATTGAGTTATTTTGTTGGTGTGAATTACATATAGGTGGACTCTACTCTGTGATCTGTTGAGAATCTGTGTACTGTAACACGATTCGAAATTGAAATTAGAAGAAGAACAGAGACCTAAAAATCTATTGTAAACATTTAGGCCGGATAAAAAATGATCATATTTTCCGGAAATACATCCGGAAAGGACATTTCGGGGAAAATGTTGTGCGAAAGAAAAGAACCTTGCCAACTTCAGAGTGAAATCTTTTAGTGGAGCACTTTAATCACGCAAATATCACATTACATTTTAGCTCCAAAGCTCCATTATAAAGTTCCGTATATAAAGACTAGTATTAAATATTCATTAAATAAAAACAAGCAGACATCGCTAATTACTTGTATGATGTGAGTGATGACGGTGTACTACACGTGCGTGTGAACTGTGTTTTTACTCAAGTCACCAACTATGACCGAAGCTCATTTGAACCCATGTTAAACACATAGTATGTGATTAAATGAGTCAACAAGGTACGACAGATTTTACATAAGTACACCTTTAAGGTCATTTATGTAGGAATTATGTACTCAAATTCAATAGGAATATACACTAATAATAATAATAGCTACTAGCCGGAGTCTACAAATACAATTCTTTCGGTAGAGATTCTTTGGGAATAGCGCTCTTCAATTCACTTCGCCAGCGAATAGACCATCTGGAGTAGATTTTTACAGTGGAAACCACATCGGCGGGTACGAATCTTTTCAAGAAAAACCACATCATCCGGAAATTCCTGGGTGCTCTGATGACATACCACGATTTTACGGTGTTGGGGTAGTGGGCCTCGTAGGTTCGCAAAGCTTGGTAAACGGCTCTCGCTGACCTTCCCCAGCCAGAGAGAAGTTGCCGAATAGAGAGTCCTTGGAGATCAATAATGAACACGGATGATTTCACCGGCTCTTGGGTTCGTGGATTAACTGATTTAGCGGCCGTTCTTAAATTAAATTCGAATAGTTGTGTGAGGTAATTTTGCAGGCGGGCATTCTGTCGGTCTCTCTGAACTTTTCGGAAATTCCATTTTCCCAAAGGAATGTAGAAAACTATGCAAAAAGGAGTCATTCAATGTCTCACATATACATATTCACACTACTAATTGTAAATTCACACATACATTCGGAACATCAGAGTCATAAAGGATATCCCGAAAAAAGTAGAGCTGAAGTACCTGGATTGCCGTCAGCAGTCTTCCCAGTGCATTCATATGGCAATGTGACGCTCAGAAGAGACACATCGTCCAGAATCAAGTTATCAATGTTTTTGGATCGTCGCCATTCAGCCGTCTGGAGGAACAAACATAGCAACAAGTTATTACAGAATTTTATGCACTAAAATAATACAAATCCAGACACATTTTTTAACATATTTAGCGTAAGGTAGCAAGTGAATGTGATGGCCATGAGCCAAACAGGGAGCAAGTCATCGCGTGTCCGTTCACAACCTCTGTCCCACTATTCAGCATGATGAATGCATAAATATAGTATATTTATTATTGTTAAAGAATACGCCATAAAAATCCTGTCCAACCATCTCTGTCTTACAATACTTATTGATATTGACTTACTTGCTTAATTTTGCTCGCAGCGGTCTGCACATTGTAGTTCGTCACTGAAAGTGCACAGGAAAGAAACAGGGGGATTATAAAGCATGACACGCCCAATAAGCATCAACTCAAAATCAATGAGAAGCTTTTCGACTGCACAATGCTTAGGATTGTAAACTCACATTTTAAGTACCGTTGAAGGGACTGATCCGTACTCAAAATGTCATCTAATCCAGAGACTTGGGTACGTACCTTTATAAAATAGGTGAAATACAAAAGTGTAGCAAATGAGGCATTTTCACGAACAATAAATGTACATTATTTGAACACTTGCGAGTAAGTAGTACATTCTGCATGATATAAATTAAATTATGTAATATTATATTACATGATATTTGGATGCCTAGAAAACACGTGCAACGTTAGAACTTGGGGCACAATAAGATATTTTCCTTACATAATGTACATACTTATTCCGCCTTATATTTTTATCATGCCTGCAAGCTTGTATGCAGGTACTAAACTGGATGAAACCAAAGAACCACGTTAGCTATTACTATCAATATGAAAAACCTCTCCCGACAAGTTTATAGTGCTGCAGTTTTTGCAACAAGACAACTTTTTGAAGCTGTAATTATTGCTGTGACAAATTAAATAATTCATAGTAAAGAGGATGAAAAATGTAGTCAGCACTCGTGAGTGTTACAATGAGTTGAAACAAAACAATTCCATACGTCTATCAATTGACTATGAAATGCATTGATGTAACAACGGAAGAATCACAATACCAATCAATGTATACGTATCTACTATCTATAATTATATGTACATCGCTTGTTCAAGAAAATCTAAAAGTTAGACAAAAATTTCTCCTAATACCCTGCAATTGTTCAATGACGGAACAAGTCTGTAAAAGCTTTTGACTCACTTGGGAAATTAACTCCCGCTGGCGGGCCGCTATTGTAGAATTGTTGCTAACTCCATCGCCGGCTACACTTGCAAAAAATATATACAAGCACAGGAACAAGGAGTAATTTACTTTGAAATTCTGTAATACCCCCATGATAAAAATACTTTAATTTAGAAGGAAATATACGAAAGAGTATTTGTCACTGAAGTAAACTCGTCTAAGAGGAATAAACAGAATGAGTAATTTTTAGGAAAGCACAAAAATCTCAATCACAGTAGCCTTCAGAGCCAATATGTTTGACCACCTAGCCCTGAGCTCGAGCAGATATCAAGTAAATGAAAGTGCAAGTGCGAGAAAAGGTAAATAAAGTCAGATGATAATAAGTTCCCATTGTTAAATTTCATAACTCTCCTTTGAAAGTATGCTCGTGCATAGACTTCTGTCATGCATGATCATGTATCAAACGAACAAGGAGTCTGACCGGCAAGTACACGTATCTTGAGTAGTGAGCGTTTCCTACTATTGCGTAATTAAGTGTAACAAAAACAAGAGGTATTCTTTCAATTGGCAATGAATCACATTAAATGATTCTGCATCTTGTGGGAACCTTTTGGGGTAACCCTGCATAAATTTTACTTAGTTTATAAATCTGAATTATGAGCAATATGCTTATGGGAAAATCCTTTTTGAGAAAGGTAACTAACTACCTGATTAGATACAATTATATGATAGGGTCATTTTGGTTCATGTTGTACCAGTGGACATGTTCAAAAGCAAGGGCCTCGCGCAATTGTCAGAACCTGCTTTTTATCTTGTGATAAGAGGCAAAAGTGAGCGTCTCATACAATTTCAAAAGTCGAAGTAAATCCACTAAAGATATTAACACAATCCATTTGATCTGCAGAAACTTCAAATTCAAAAGACTATTTCTATTTTCTTTTATGGATTTTTTTTGCATATGATGGGATTCTCGCGTATTATTGTTTGAAATGCTCCAATTTCATTCTTAGAATCTGAAGTAGCTGGATAAGTAAGTACGTGTGCACACATTTCTATGTTAATGATATTCAAGAATGAAATTGACAGAGTATTCTCATTT
Source organism: Allacma fusca (assembly GCA_947179485.1). Taxonomy (NCBI): domain Eukaryota; kingdom Metazoa; phylum Arthropoda; class Collembola; order Symphypleona; family Sminthuridae; genus Allacma; species Allacma fusca. The sequence continues at coordinate 66,036,153 of OX359247.1, read as the reverse complement.
TTAATTTGCATGCCTCGACTCGCAATCAGCCCAAAAAGTAATAGTTGATGTGATTGCGAACTGAATTAAATACATATGTTTGCTGCCTACGTGTACACATATACATATGTGTATACTGTATATATGATTTCTATGAACATGTCATTAAGGTATATTATTCGTGCTTGAGCTGAGATACTCGTGCAAAGGTTATTGGATCTTTTGTGCAATTCTGAATAATTGAATTTGTTGCAGGAAATATTTTTGGATTTAAGAAGTTTTACGTGTTTTCATATTTGTTAAATATTTTCAGTACAACAAACTTTCAACCACGTTTAGGATTATTACATGTAGATACTTATATGTACAGCCTCAAATCATATAATGTATCTTCTCAGACAATAATAATTTTGGTAGGGAGAAAAATACAAAAGTACATATATGAAAAAACCCTTGCATGCACAATAGAAACGCACGTGTTTCTATTTATTCCATCCCTAAAATCTGCCCATTTTTGGTTAAATTTTAAAAAGTACCATTTTCACACAAGATCCCGTTTAAAAAGCAGACGTTACCCAATACAAATGGTACTTTTTAAAACAGCCGATGATGTATGCACTATAAGTAACGCCTATTTTTATAGAATTTTGTTAATCCTTTTTTTTTAAAATATAGTCTATTAATTATTCATACGAACAAGAAATACAAGTTTTAGTACCTTGTACTACTCTTGCAATGTGATTTGTAATTGTAGGATACTAAAATAATTATTGTACCTGCAAATAGCATATAGAATTTGTTTGAACACAATTACGTATGCCGACAGTGCCTCAACTATTAAGAGATTGACTAAAAGATGTAGATACCATTTACAACATTTCTATCATTATTTGATTATATGATCTGAGGCAGAAACCACGCCTCGTTAGAACACATACGCATATGCATGTTACTCTTGATTAATAAGCCATGGACAGCGGCATTCTTCAGGTCTAATGCTTTCATTGCAGGGTCAGGGTTATTTCGTGTATCATGTGTAGTAAGTAGCTACTCATTGTCAGAAACACGACAATTTCATTGTAATTTCCATTGATGGCTCATTTCACCTAGAAAACCAAGCTTGTTGAGAAAATCATACGCGCCAAAAAAAATCAAGGGGTTGGGTTAAATACAAACCTAATTACATTTATTACACTGAAAATCCCACCATTGTTTTCATCAATGCAAAAAGTTTTTCCCTTCCTTAAGTTTGTTTAGAAACTTCAAAACTTCTCATAACTGGTACTTGAATGAATATAAATTTACATATATGATACTTAAAATATGCTTCCATGTTTCTTCACTTTTGAATCAGAGCTACGCTCAAGAAAACGTAATGCTTGATACATTTAAATTCAAGTGAAATTAGACAGTAATTTTGGTTGTAGTTTGTCATTTCAGAAATCTAATAGATTTGGAGAAGGCTGGACAACTCATCATTAAATAATCAAATGAAGTAAAAATTATGTCACGTTAAGTTGCTTTTAAAGGAACTCCACTTTTCAGCAACATATTCTACTAAGAAAATAATGCATTAATTACTTGACCAGTGTGATCAAGTACAAGTTCGGATCTTTAAATTACTTCACCAGCTCTCCAACCCAGAATTGGTTAGTACAACTATACTATTAATACATCCGCACGAGTATCAGAGTTTCTATACCAACTTTTAAATGATCCTCACCAATGACCTATCTTATTGGCAGTAGAATAGTTACCATACGCTCACGTAATAAATTGAATACATAATAATCGACATATGTATGTAGATGTAGATGCTAAAATAAACAAATATTCGGAACTCATGTATTCTAGCAAAAACAATAATTAAAAACATGAATAACTTATTGCAAAATGTTTTTGTGTATGCCTTAGGATAGCTAACTTGTCCCCGTATTAATAAAAGCATGAGAAAAACCCGTCAGACGTCAAAAGAATTAAAGTAATACAAACGTCAGCTTTTTATGGCCTTTATGCAACAAAGGATGCAAAAACGTAACAAATTGTTAAAAGCTGCAAGTACTGATTATAAACTAGTGGCTAGAACAATCTATATACAATAATTTACTAATAGAAAAATACTTGAATAAAAGTATTCTACTTTAAAAAACATGGTTCGAAAAAAATTAACCGGTGCGGTGTTAATTGTGCAAGTACAACTGCTGCTCCATTAAAAGTTACAAACTTACTGAACTTTTACATCCCGGAGGACAAGGAAAGCAAGAGGTATATACAGTCATATAAAATAAGCATACTGTTTCTGTATGATAATAAGACAAATGAATTTAAGAGCTTGACCGCTTGACGTACAGAGTCGAGTCAGCTCAAGTCTATAAAAGTAGTCATCACTTGGATTGGAGCAACCTCTCCTGTATTGATATAAGATGTTTTGTGCGGATTACTTCATTTGAAAACAACAAGTTTAACTCCATAAAAACACTGCAAGGCCATCAAATGTACTTGTGCTTTTTATTTTTTTATTGACTAATTTAACACAGTAAGCATAACTTGTTGTTACTAAAAATGTATGCACTTTACATATAAGGATTTATAATACTAAAGTAGCTCAAAACGACAGCAAGTGCTGAAGACGTATGGTGAAAGAAGCTAAATTAATTCACTATTGTCTCCTTACATGCATACATATACTTATGTACATATTATAATCCGTAGGCGACATACATACATAAAATCCTCACTACTACATTCACATTTCACATTAAAAAGCCGTTTGTTTTTGACAATTATAAATGAGAACAAAATCAAGCACACTGCCAAAACCTAGCTATATAACACTACCATAGGTGTATTAATACATGAGTACAGCAAAGAAAAACTAAAAAAATTATATAAATATATACATATGTGCCATGTGATGTTACAGTAAGACACTCGATCCAGTGGTATAATAACATATTAATCTCAACTTAAAAATCTAATAATTTTTGGATATAATTATACAAAAATAATAATTTTATAATATTTATTTTTCTGTTTTCTTCCTCTCACAATCAGCAAATTTGTTTTTACTGACAAGCACACTTTGCTCATTGTCAGTTTGAATATCTAATAGTACGCATTCCTTATTTTGCGAAACAAGCTTTGAATATTCCTAACAATTTGCATTTTAGTATAATTATTACATTTAGCAAATACAGTGTAATTCACACTAAAAGTTAAAGTTACAACAGAAGATAGTTAATGCTGTCTGTTTTTAATGAACGAGAAACTATACCTCAGGCATGAGAATTTTTAAAGCATGTCAGTATAAACGTATGTATATTGCGTCACTCCAAAAGCTATCTTATGCGCCAATAAACTCAAAATAATTTCTTTTCACAGCCGTCTATCATTAAAAGAGTAAACTGGAAACATCGTTTGAAACCATTTAAGGTCAACATTTCTTTAATGCAATGATTCTGAACTTGGGAAATTATTTTGCAATTCTGAATCGTTGACCTTTTCACAATAGAAGAGATTACACAGTAAAAAATTAGTGACGTACATCTGTGTGAGTACATCCATACATATCTAATAATACAAGTACAATAATCCTACTTCTGCGATGAACACATCCGAAAGAAAACAGGTAGCACTCATGCGGTACAGTACTGAGCTCAATTTGTACATATCCAACATAAGAAATAACAAGGGTTACTACACTGTTCAAACGAAAATGTTAATTTAGCGGATGTGAAATTACGTGGATCAATTTACACTGCAATGTATTAAAATACTTTCCCACATCTTTATTGGGCGAGGATCTAGGGTAAAATTGATTCCGATCGAGACCATAAACTGCCTTACTCCTAAACGATTAAACTTTAAAGATGAGCAGGGAGTCGCAACAGTAATACTTAATAGTAGAACGAAACATTGCTAGTTTTCAGTTAGAATTGGCGGAAGCGTTGGCATAGAACAAGACGTAGGCTGAGGAAAACACGCTCTCGTCCGGTTTCTCACATGTAACAATATCATCATTGAAATAATGCCATTCCGATGTTTGAGCATGTTTGACGTAAGATGTATAATGCCCTGAGGTTATTCCTAGTAGTTAGATTTATTAGCATTGACAATAAAAGCACTTATAAGTAATCTACTTCTTTTGTAACTAGTAACACGCCCATTTACAAGATTATTATTAAAAAGAAACGAAATTACCTCCGAAATGACAAACGCATCCATACAATTTAAATAGGGCACCCCCCTTTGGATAGTCTGGATGAATAAAGTCAGTCATGTCAAGAATGTGATCGATGGGAAATGTCACACTATTCCTTAACTTTGAAATAATACCATCAGTAAATGCGAACCTGTAGTAATTGGAAACACAGTTGCACGTGAAAACATCGAAAATTAAAAAGTCGTACCGTTTATTTTATCTAAGCAAATCACTTAACTATAAAACTTGCGTGATGAGGCGACAAGTTCAAAACTTCCCTCTCTCTCCTATACGCGCTTTATAGGTTCGCGAGTACAAATTACCATAAAGGCATACCAAAGCATTATACAATAGCAAGAGCGGTAATATTGTCACGGGCTACCTTTATAAAAAAATAAGCAGTGATTACCCGTTTATATTAAAAAGAAGACAGTTTCCTATTAGAGTGCTTTACAAAGGCAGTAAATGTCAGGGACAAAGATTTGATTATGTTGATTCTGTTATTTTCACATGAACAACTGTATGCAGTTTTTTCGAGGGTTGTCTAAATAAAATATCAAGGTCGTTGTAACTGATACTGCCGAACAAAGAAAAATAATGGGCAAAGATGAAGGTACATACACAATTAACTGTGTTTTTAAAGTTTCTTAATTTGTTAGATTTTTAATTATTGTAATATATAGTCAGGGGTGGATTTACGGGGTGGCTCACCCTGGCCGGACCAGGGTAAAAAATATAATAACGACTGTCCTCAGATTGCTCGCGTAATTATCAAACAAATCTATTTTAAGGGTTAGGGCCACGGTAAAAATTATTAATGTCTTTACAAAAGCTTTTGGCTTTCTTAATACTAGAATTTGGCGATGAGAGAATACTTTTAGATCTTTACTCTCTCCTAAACGCGCTTTCTAGGTTCGAGAGTACAAATATCAAATTGTGTATTTAAAGAAGTTCTGTAATGTTAGATTATAATCATACGAAATTGTATTTTAGAATAAAAGGTCGTTCAAAAAATATTCTATAAGAAAAAAAATTATTTCGGCAATATAATTTTAATACTGGCGTATCACACGGACTACGTCGGTGATGTTATTTGGGAATTAGGGTTACACCAATTCGGCTGTGATTTGATCCCCTGTCTGATAGCATAATTTGACGATAATGAAATTTAAATCTTCGCTCTCCCTCTTAAAGGATAAAAACTCCTATTGGTTTGTACTTGAAAGTACCAGACACCTTAACGGCCAACTACCCGGTTTATTTGGTGATATGTGATATCCATGTATTTACAATTGACGTGTACGTATTTTGCATTGGCGAAGCCGAAGTTTGTTTATGCATGTCATTATCCGCATCATTTTGCCTAGAATATTTTAATACTAGCCGATTAAACCGTAGCCCCTTCTCTGTATCGTACCTTAATGTTTATATGTATCTATTACCCCTTTCGAAGCCAGCAATAGCTGGCTGTGCAGTGCTAGTCCTTAATAATTTCCTCAGCTGCCAACATAATGACAATAATAGATGAATGAATTAGACGGCGGTGGTTTACCTTTTCAAATGGATTACCAAATAGTTCGGTAAACTACAGAATGCTTGGGATCGGGTGGCAGATTTTTTTAAGCCACAATCCGAGCATTGCCAACAATTGTCTTTGTCCAGATTTTCGCTGTGATGAATTATAGTGATTTAAAATCTAAAACAATTGTTTGTCATTTAAACTACTAATGCAATAATGTTATTCAATTATTCCACGAAACGTACTTACGTATTAACGAAATATGTTAATAATCCATAAATATCGTACGGAGTCGTTGGCGAGCCTGGGCATAAAACGTTTTTAAATAACCTCCCCAAAATAAGTTTAATATTATTACAAATCATTTCGGCTTCGTTTTAGCATACTTTACTTATATAAAATTCATTATTTGATAATAATAAATTTTTCAGTGTAATCTTGAAATGTTTTGTTATTTTAAAAATGTAATAATTAACCTCTGCCATAAGGAGCGGGAGGAAATGAAAGAGGAACAGAAGAAAAACATTGATGTTCTTTCTTAATGAAGTTACAAAGCGAGCAGGTCAGCTGAAAGAAATATGAATGAATTGTTTCAACAGACCTAATGTAAAATACAACAGATACACTTTAAGACACATTGTAATTGTTCTTTGCAAATAAACAAATATTACCTCACTCTGGATCATAAACTGGAAGCATTTAGGAATTATTTGGCTAATTCGGCTTCGATCATTGCCCAGAGCCTTCTTAATTTTCTCGTCTAGCTTGCTAAGGAGAGCCAACAAAAATTCTTGGCAATCATGCTATCCAAAATTATAGGAACAAATTATTATACCCAACACGGTTCTGCTCGCTCAAAAATAATTAAAAAATCTATTTTGCACTTAATTATAGTAGCAACAATTACTAAGAACTGTTATGATCCTCACTTGCTGGTAGTCATCAAAATCCTTGTACACACCCTGCATGCTTTTTACGAAGTCCTGCATGTTCAGACCTGCCTCGTTTGGATTCCAGTAATAATGGAAAAGATTTTGTAAACTATGGACCAAACCCGTACTGTCTCTCCTTTCTTTCACCGTAGGCTGCGCTTTTTTTCTAGAACCCCATAAAAGCAACGCCAAATTAAAAGTTTCACCATAAGTTGCAGACAGGCACCCACAATAACCGAAATAGAGGTGGGATTCGGGCTTGACTTCAGGCCCGGACCCGCAAGAAACCCGAACAAATATTCTATTGGCCCGACCCGGCCCGCCAACGGGCTAAATATTTGATATTCAACTCGGCCCGTTTTATGCACCTTAAATTTTGTAAAGCCCGAACCCGTTAAAAACCAGGTCTCCAAAATGTTTTACAACCCGAACCCGCTAAAAACCCGATCTTTAAATGGTTTTAAAACCCGATGAAAACCCGGCTTTTTAGTAACAATCGAATCCACTGTGAAACCTTTGTTTACATATTCTATTATATTTACATATACTATCCATCCCAACTCAACACAATAAAAGTGCACTTAAAGAGAAAAACTTCTTATTAGCTCTGAAAATTTTTGAACAGAACTATCAAGCGGATGGGATCTTTTCAAAATGTTTAAGCATGTAATGTATACTTATTAAATACAATAAACTATTATTTATCATGAATATACGTGAAAGTAATGCTTGAACTCTGCGCAACGTCAAATATGCATACCACCTATCTGTCCTTTTTATTATTGTAGGATTGTCGGGTCTTTTGTAATTTCTGGCCCGCCCGAAACCCGGACTGAAAAATAAATGCAGGCCCAAACCCGATCTTAACCCGGTTTCATTGTTTTAGTGCAGCCCGAACCCGGTCGGAGCCGGACGTAAGTTAGTATTTGCAGCCCGAACCCGGCCAAAAACCCGGCCTGGTCGGGTTCCGGCCGGCCCTAATAAAAAAGCCCGCATGCGGGCCCCACCTCTAAACCGAAACTGGAAAGGATAGGTACATAAAAATTAAATCTTATATTTTTACTCTAAACTTACTCATGGAATAACTTGATCAAAGGAGGCGTGTTCAGCAAACACTGTAATCCTGAATTCATAAAGCAAGTGTTTCCAAAATTTTTTAACCCGATTTCTCCAGGTCGAGGATTCTTTATCATAAGTGTCTTGGGATCACTAGGAACCTTGCCCAGCTTCCTGGAAGGCACATGATGTAGGATTTGTTCACCATGTTTAGATGCTTGTAATTGATGTTTTGGCTTCTGAGGGTTTGCACTATCTACAATTTTCTTGTCACCTTCGAAAACCATTAATTCTGGTTTTTCTCTTTGATCTTTTAAAGTAGATTCTTCAAAGACCTGCAAGGAAGCATCGTTTGGTACCACGTCGCATTCATTGACTCTACAAACATAGCGATCGCCCTCTTCCTTCAATTGTATGGTAGTTTCACCATCAAAACTCGTGTTGTCAGATTCAGGGCTAAATAAAAAAAATAATGCATGTTTCAACAAACTTTAAAAACAGGAAATCATACCATTAAATTATTGTTTCATTATTGAATCATATTTCAGATTTGCTCTATATCCATAGGTTTTAGAACTACCCCAGAAGTTTCTCTTTTCGAATACACTCATAGACCCAATCAGGTTGAACGAACTGTATGCAGTCCTCGTACCACAATTTCACATTCTTTACCACAAAATCATCCGCGCCAGCACAAACAATGAAATGGGTTACTGCGGGTCCAGTCGTCGTGTAATGAGTTGCACCACCACGTCGAAGCAGTGCGTATAACTAAAACGAAATGGTAAAAAGAAACAAGGAAAACCATGTTTGAATATTTCATAACGACCTATGTAAAAGCAACTCTTTATTAATTATATACATATTACAAAAAGCAATCCCTCACATGTTGTTCGAAGTTGCCAGAGTAAGAGAATGCAACTTTAGAAAAAAGCTTTCTGAGAAGGCTTGCAGAAATGGCTACAACATTCTGCGATTTCTCTACAAATGAACCGCAACTGATCGGTGAGTAACTATCTTTCTCATGGGTTACGCTTGCGGTAGCTTTTAATTTAGGTTGCTTTGTCGTACTAGACTTTACTGGTTCTTGAAGCCGCTTCGACCGATGTGTACTCCGATTGGATATTTTCGACGATTTGGCTTGGGTATTCGTATTGACGCTTGAACCATATATTCGCTCAAGTTCTGTCTTCGTTTTTACGAACGGTCTCTTTCGTTTCTTACGAATTTCTAATGATACATCTGAACGAATGGGGGAATGAAGGCTTTTTCCGGTTTGTGAAGGAGACCTTAGTCCGAACATGAGACGGTTTAACTCTCGTATCTCCTCATTCGATTCTTCAGATGTAGAACTCATCTTTTTTAGAACATTTAACAACTGAAACAATGTATAGAAGTTGGGGTTAGGAGCCCGCGGTTTACTGGTGATTCTGTGTTCTGCTAGACCTGCAAAATGAAATTTTCCAATCAATAGTAACTAAAACATTTACAAAAACATTGAATGAACACTTGGCTATAGTGGATTTCTTTATAGAAATAATATGTACATACATATGAAATGAATGTGTATGTCAGTGTGTAACAAGACATTAATTTATATTATAATCACTGACTTAACCATACAAGTTATTCAATTAAGTAAACGCCCTCAATATTTCTCCTGAAGTGAAAATCCGGAAAATCTCCGAATCACAGGAGCAGGTAAGTAAGATGTAAGAAACAATCAGGAATTGGCGGGGTGTGCGAATGTCCGGAATTTAGCACTAAATTGCGGAGTGTCGGAAGTCGGAATACAGACAGGTCGCGGAAAGCGGAACTCACAAAATAAGGGAGAGAAAAAATGAGTTGGCCGTTGGCCTGCAGCACTGAGCACACACAATCAGTAACTTATGGACGCTACATCACCCGGCATGTCTGGTCAAACCATTTACAACAGGGACTGTCACTTTCGCTTCACACCTAAAAAGCAATACGATCAGGAGTCGCCAGGGGCGAAGCACAACATTGGATGAAACACCGAGAGTTATTAATTATTTAAATATATATAATTTATAACTGTAATACCTTGAAATTATGAGGGGATATGTAGGACAGTATTACTTTTTCCTTATAGCAACCATATGACTTTTCACAAAAAGGAGATCTGCTTACAGTGAAATATAGTTGTGTGTACAATGAAAATGCGCCAACTTTAAATATTGCTTGTAATGTGTAGGAAGATGTGTAAATAAACAGAATAGCTAAATAAAATGAAGTGTAGCATTTGGGTCCTTTCGGGTTTTCAAGATAATTTTATTTCACAAATCAACCATCACCTAGAACTACACAATATATGATAGCATTTTAATCCGTGTGATAAAATTTTTAATAATTGAATGCCCCATATTTGATCCGTAGATCGCGGCAGGGAGTTATTCCCGCATACATTTTTATAAGTCAGTTTCATCATGCCGATTTGTGGCATGGTATTTGATATTCCCTACAAGTGCTGCTGGAGTGCGTCAGAATAACAGAAAACTGAAGATGCTCCGGAAACACCGCATGGACGTGGACACTGACATTATTCATCGACAGGCTCCAAAATCAAGGTACCTTTACTTTGTCAATTGTCATTAATGAATAATTTGAAGTGGGGCTCTGCTTTTTAACATAAAAAGTAATTTGGGTAATAATTTAATATATTATATTTGTATTTTCTAGGAGCGAAGCTTTCAGAAGCACTGTATACATACTTTGGTGTTCCGGTCTTTGAAAAGGACAGGATATGTCGTTCGCTAAATTTATAATGGTATCAGGCAGTGTTCCTGGGATATATTTTGTAAACCTGTTTGAGCGTTTACAAAAAAAATTGCTGACGATATAAAATTAAGACATTTTCTTCAGGAACCATTTCAAAATGTAGTGTAAAATATCATACCTTAATGTAATTTGTAAAAATGTGAACATTAGATGTTGTTTGTAGGGAAACAAGAGGAAATTAACATTGGGCTTTACGAATCGACAGGGCCAAAACTTCAACAAGGGAGATGGCTCCTTGTCGTCCAACCAACCCAACGGCTCATCAGGTTCGGGCAGTGAGGGAAATCTAACTAATGGCGTTCTCAACTGAAGGGAAGATCCCGATGATCAAACCGCCCATCCCTACCATTATAGGCAGTCACTCATCCTCCAACAACAGGTGTGTAATTATTAACTTTTGATAATAATTTTTTATTTGTTTAAATATTGGTTTGATGGCCATTTAAAATGTTTTAATGCAATCGTTCCTGCCAATAGAAGTATGGGGTATTACATTCAATTAAATAATTAATCCTGTGCCGGAATAAAATTTGAATCGGAATTAAACATGGGCATATAATTTCAACTTGTTGTCTACGAATGTGTTGATTAACAGTGGATCTCCACCAGTTAATTTCTCAAACTCGGACGAGGGCAACTCCATCAAAGACAGCTCCCCGCCCTCATCTCACCGCTACAAATTCAAGAACAAGATAAAGCAACGCTTCGAAGACCTCCAGACGGAAATCAGTCATAATCTACATCCCCATCATGACCGGAGGAAAAGCCTGTCCAATTCCAACATTCTGAGGGACAGCGACTCCCCAGATTACCAACCCCCCTCCCCGGAAGCCGGAATGGGGGCGGGAAGTGACTCCGAGAAGGTTCTACTACCAGTAAACAGGCTTAAATCCGTTGACCCCCAATCCCAGTCAAGAGGTTATCCCTCAAAGCTTTACCAAAGAAAAGCCAATCGATACTGAAACTTTGGAGATGACCAACGCACCGCCAACGATCGATGAGAAGATGGACCTCACAATAGCTACAAATGACGACCTGACGACCCCGCTCGTAGGCGAGAAACCAACTGTGGAGCTCCTGACCATGAAGGTCCCGGCACTTCCCATCATTGCCAGTTTGGCAGGATCAATCACAGTTTCGAAAGTGTCTGTAAAATATGAAGTTCATAAAATCTGTAAATTAGTACTTATCTTGAATTGCCATCGTATACAAATTACTTAGTTCAGTAAGAATAATTGTAAAAATAACTGCAGATACCACTTACATCTTCACATTTCATAAAATGGAATATTAGGATAGCTATGCCTTCCAAAGACTCAAACAGGCTGAATAAGAAAGTAGAAGGGAATAGGGAATTAGATTCTAAATCTAGAAGCCTTAATGTCCATGTCACCGTCATCACAAAGAGAATTAGAAGTCTTCCTTGTAGGCACCTCCTAGATCAATCAATCATCAAAGCATGCGTTAATGATCGTGGGAATTTATTTGTAGACTTCGGCTCACAAGAAAACAATGCACGCAACTTACCCCATTCAAGATAAATATATATAAATAAATAAAAGCAGTAATATAGTAACAAAAGTACTTCCAACAATTCCTAATAAATTCCAAAATCCTTCAAACTAAATAGGCACTTACTCATTCCTGCTCCTAAAATGCGAACATCAATTTTCCGTCTAAACTTATTGACATGTTTCTGTGAGTTCATTCATTTGACACTAAATCAAAAATATGTCCTGCATCCCCTTAAATTCCTACATTCTTCCCATCAAGTGAGGCCACGGACATAGCTCACAAAGATTGGTATTCCAATTAAAAACTCGAGATTCCATGCAGCACAAACCATTTTGGACTTAGCTGGCTTCAAAAATCCTTTTGTAATTAATGCCTCCCAGTCTTCTCCCAGTTTATAGTACTGAAATTGACAGAGAAAAATTCACCAATACAACAATTAAATGTTCCCCGAATAGCAAGTTGGTTCCTAAAAAATTCCAGTCTTCGGAGATCTAACGTAAGTGTAGGTCAACAACATGAATTAACACGTGACAAAAACCACATTCCATCCTAACCTCTCACTCTAAATCGTAAATAAACATTTTTTTAATTTGATGTGAAAATGTATTCCGTTAAATAAAAATGTTTATATATTTTAACGTTAACATTTTCATACACGTATTTAGCAACCATTTTCTGAAAATACATACGGTACTATTATATATTACTATTAGTAACACTACTTGTCCGACGAAGTGAATTTTTTTCCACATATTTGAGTCACCAAATACCATATCGTAAAATTATACATAATTCCATTTCAATTTTATCATACCAGATAATTTCAAATAGCACACTGAGTATTTACAATTCAATAAAAGCATATATTCCGTACTAATGCGTATGTTAAAAATCGTTAATGCGATAATAGTTAGTCATAATACATAAGTCACATACATGTAATTGTTTACGCAACATTTCATTCAACAGAACTTGGAAAGAATGTGAAAATTCCGATTAAAAGAAAGTTTTTTTTTCAATGGAATTCTTATTTTTCAGTGTACATACTTAAACACAAATTTAAAATTGTCGCAATTTTTACTTACAACGTCAAACAGCATTAGTTAAAACACAGTTAGAAGAAGTGGAAATCCTTCCTGAAAAGTCAGTTTCTGATGCGGAACATTTTGGAGTGGTCGTACAACGGGTTCAACTATTGAAAAAGAACTTGAAACATATAAAGAGACCCACGAAAATAAAGGGAAATGAACAAAACTCCGTTATTCAAAGATTAAAACTATAAAAGGAGTAAGACGACGGAAGTTGGTAAACAGAATGAAAAAGTATACAAAGCATGACACGGATACTATGCGGTCACTAATGATGGGAATGATAAGTCCACGGAGATGTGCTCCCACACGAGCAAAAGTTTCTCCAAAATATGTTGCTAGTTAATAGTTAAAGATTGGCCTTTGAATAGCCTACGCCAAAAATATGGGTTATTTTTTAAATTAATTGTAACTCCTTGTTTTTATATAGACGAAGCAGTGACGTTCAACATAGGAAATCTGGACTCAGCCATTTTGCAGGAGAAAATTAGTCAGAAATCGTACAGGAGGTGGCCAAAGAATAAGAAGGTAAGTTGAATTTGTGTTTTAAAGCAAGTATGATAATAGTGTACGTTAGTAAAATAATTGTAATAATAACTGACCCATTAATGTACTGACAGGTACCCCCTTTTGGATACTGGGAGTGGACCACTGAAGACACAAAATTCCAGGATGCTGCTGAATTTTTGGAAGACGCGAAAAAAAGGGCTTCCGTCGAAGATATTTTGAGACAGGACGCTAAGAAGATTAATCCGAGTGTTGATGTTTCCACCATTAGATTTGACCCGTCAAGTTCAATGGCTATTGACAAAGTCATTGACGACGCTAGTAAGTTAAAAGTTCCGTATTCGAATATAATGAAGTTTTCTTCCAGGTCCAGAAGGAATGATAAGATCTTCCATCATCCATCCCACCTGAACTCCCCACTCAACTATGCCTTGGAGGAAGGAGCTGTAACTGGAATTCATCACCCACTTTTATACGTCGGACCTCCTTTTTCAGCGACATTTTTTCACAGAGACGATGGACTCTTGCCGGTGGTAAACTACCAACTCAATGATGGTGAAAAGCTGTGGATCATTACAGACCCATCGGACAACGAAAAGATGATACAACTATTAAAGAACTTATCGGGAATTCCAGGTAACTCCTACTTAACGAAAATAGAGAGGTATATATGCATGTTATTTGTAAATGAATTTTCATATAAAATGTAACAAAATAATGACTTATTATGTAGATGAAACCTGTCCAGCAAGCTGGTGCAACGGGGGATTTTTAGTTCCAATTTGCACATTAAGAAATGCAGGCATCAAGATGTACTCCACTGTCCAGCGTCAACATGAGAGCATTTTATTAGGTAGGGGGGTATTTCACATGGTTATTAATCTTAAGTTAAGTGTCAACATTGCAGGAAATTTCATCGATGAAGACTGGGTTCAGAATGGAGGTTACCAGTGCTGTACATGTGGCAAAAATCACGATTGGGGAAGACAATGGGATGCAAAACTGCTAAAACAGAAATGGATGGAAGGCAGAACAGGTGTGTTATTGTATATATTATAATGTAGTTAGCGTTGATTAATTTGTATTATTTTTTGCATGTGCAGGCGTTGTTGGACAACCTCATAAATTGGAGTATAGCTGCACACAGTGCCCAAAATCTTACAATGTCAAGAAGGAATTCAACCGGCATCTGAAGGAATCACATGGACAGAAAACCTTGCAGTGCTCGAAGTGTCCGAAACTATTTACCACGGTGAAGCTGAAGAACTTGCATGAAAAGACTCATGAACGTAATCTACTGATGAATTCCCAACCTTAAAACATAGTAATCTTAAATACGTGTATTATTGCATTATATTTTGTGTATAAACTTCCAGCAAGAACCTTAACGTGTGAAAACTGCAGGAAGTACACAACCAACTCGGCCTCAAACCTAACGAAGCACAGAAATGTAACGTGTGTACAGAATAAACGTAAGTGTTTTTGTTTTAAAAAAATAAATGTTAAAATAATGTCATAATGCTACTGTAAATACTTGCATACTTTTGGCTATCTCAGAGCCGTTACATTTTTGTGGGAGATGTGGCAAAAAGTTTGGGACCAAAAAAGGGTTAAATAACCATCACTACAACTGCATTGACAAGATCAAGCAGTCATGGGAAAACGAGGCTACTTGAGTAGTTCCAGAGAAAAGGAAATCCCTCCCTGAGAGTAAGTATTCCTTATCATAAACCAAATTAAGTGCCTTCAACTTGCAATTATACGAGGCCTCATTTGTACATGGATCTCTGTAATACCAATTTCCCCGTGACAATAATAAAGATATAATAAAGATGATGATAGTAATATAAGGTGATGCATAAGTATGCTTAATTTAATTAAATGATTTAATTCTCTGTAGGTCTTCCAAACAATGATACTCAAGAATAATAATTATGCACGGTAATTGCTTCTCTCTTACATTATTTTGCTGTCTTAACAATTCTATGGTTACACGGTGAGTGGGGTTCCCTTTCCCCAAAGTTTAAAGTACGGTCAATTTAATAATATACATTTAAGGTTTTATGTCGCTGTCAAGTAATTTAATGAGTGCAGAGTCAGAATCGTGTGGTGTTATGTGGAAGTAATTAAGTATTATAACAGGAGGATTCACAGGGAAGGGAAGGTAAAGTGATATACGTAAATAGATTAATAATTGAGAGGAAAAGGAAACGTTTCTTTGAAATGCAAGAAAACATTGTTGGTATTAAATCCGCACTAGTGTACAACTTAGTATTACGGACGGGATCCGTCATGGAAATTGTGAGCATATAAGGGAATGAGTAGTACTTTATTCAAGGGCTGAGTGCTCTGTACCGGATAATTACGAATCCCAAGTCATCCTCGAGTGTGTAGGAGTTGAAGAGGAGTTTCCAGAAGACGATTATTGCCACGAAACAGAAAATACAGGAATTAGACAGTGTCGCGGCTGGGCTTGGTGAGTCACATTAACAGGGATTTTGATTTGTTAAGAAGCAAGTTTTGAGGGTTGAAAAACATTAAGTTACAATCCAGCAATTTCATAAGGTGGAAATATTTCTGAATTGTAGGTATCATTTGTGACTCAATCTGTCTATGTGTTTTAACTGGGGAGCTCTATAAACTGAAGCTCAAGTGTGTATGTTGTTTTGTATGTTTAATGCAGTAACAACGATTTGTTCGATCGAAGCGAACAGCGTCCGGAAAATCAATTTCTCATTAGAATCTACAGATCAATGGGGAAGAATGGGTGGTGTATTGTCAATGCCTGCAGAAGTTCGGAGACAAAATAATGATGGTGGCTCATACTCTTACTCTGTGCTTACAACAACTTGGAGTTGTAAGTTAACCCTGGCAGTTCTCCAACAACTGCAGGGTCTTCAAAAGTGTACGGTCAATTTAATAATATACATTTAAGGTTTTATGTCGCTGTCAAGTAATATAATGAGTGCAGAGTCAGAATCGTGTGGTGTTATGTGGTTTAAGCAGTTACCTCCTCATATAATGTCATTGGTTTTTGGTTGTTTACTTACAGACGTTCCTGAATTCAGAAGGTTGATTGCAGATGAGGCCGCAGCCCAACTTGAGGCTAACATGGATAAAGCCAGTTTGAAAACTGCTTTCGGAAATCTCATGAATAGTGACAAGGATTTATTATCAAGACAACTGGAAAGTTTACTGTCAAGACTGGGTTAGCAGGACGTTAATTCAATTCATTAGCAATAAGCAGTTAATATTTTGAAGGTAGATTTTTAGATGTTTTGGATACTTAACTAAATAATGAATTTTGTTTACAGATGAATCCGTTGAAAACCATGATTTAATTGCAAGGTTAGCTGCGCAATTTCCAGGAGATGTAGGCATTTTTGGTGTATTTTTCCTGCAACATATCCTTCTTCAGCCGGGCGAAGCTGTGTTTCTTCCAGCGAATGAACCTCATGCATGCATCTTTGGAGGTATTATTTTCAAATTGGTGATGTAATTACATATGTCATTAGCAGGAAAACTTAACTAAAATGCCCACCGTTTTGTTGGATTTGTTTTAATTTTGTTTTCACGAATCTATCTCTCAATTTAGACTGTGCCGAATGCATGGCTGTTATGTCTAGGAAAGTCTGAATATGTTCTTGGAGGCTTGGGAATCTGTGTTTGCACAGAACATGGACTATCGATCTCGTAATTCCGCACCTTCTTATGATGAATTTGAAGCGCTACGGAGATCCAACAAGAGACTTTGAAGAAATGTACGGGGTTTGTGAAGAAACTGGTAAGTTTTTTTATGTCGTACTTGTTACTAGATGTGTATAGTAGATTGACATGTACGTATGTTTCTGGTGGGTGCCGTTTCCTAGTTTCGTACAGAAGAGATTTCTTATTCCCTTGTGTTGGTGACTCCTTTGGTTTTAGAAAAACTACACAGACGTGCAGAGAGACTCGATTGAGAAGGAAATCCAGACTTTAAATTTGTCTAAGTATTTGGGAGTGATTGCGACGGCGATTGCGGAGGCTAAAATTAAGATTTCGGATATTAATGGAGTTTTAAGCATCTGTTCCATGAAACATCAGAGGTATTCGGACTTTTATCCTATGTTGTTGGAAAATTTTAGACGTGTGATGCCTCAGAAGAGAATTGAATGTGTGAGTTTTTATGGTTATTTTGGAATGTTGGGATTTTTACAATAATTAGGGATTGTGTCTGTTGGCTAAAGCCTATTTTACCTTTTCAGAATCCTTCCATTTTGAAGAAATTTATAGCATAGCTATCCTAATATTCCATTTTATGAAATGTGAACATGTAAGTGGTATCTGCAGTTATTTTTACAATTCTTACTGAATTAAGTAATTTGTATACGATGGCAATAATTCAATATAATTACTAATTACAGATTTTATGAACTTCATATTTTACAGACACTTTCACAACTGTGATTGATGCAAGAGTTCTGCCATTAATGACACTGAAATGCCGGCGCACTCTCAGCAGCAGTTGCAGGAAATATCAAATACCATCCCACAAATCGGCATGATTGAAAATTGAAACTTGTCAGAATAATAATTTAGCTAACAAAGAATAGAATCACGCTTAAAAATGGATAGATTTAAACTGACTTATAAAAATGTATGCGGGAATAACTCCCTGCCGCGATCTACGGATCAAATATGGGGCATGGGCAGGGCCTTGGTGGGAAGTTCCCAAGTGCGCTCAACCATGATTTTTTCACGTGTTAATGGGATTCAATTATTAAAAATTTTATCACACGGATTAAAATGCTATCATATATTGTGTAGTTCTATATGAGGGGATATGTAGGACAGTATACAAGTAGTGTTACTAATAGTAATATATAATAGTACCGTATGTATTTTCAGAAAATGGTTGCTAAATACGTGTATGAAAATGTTAACGTTAAAATATATAAACATTTTTATTTAACGGAATACATTTTCACATCAAATTAAAAAAATGTTTATTTACGATTTAGAGTGAGAGGTTAGGATGGAATGTGGTTTTTGTCACGTGTTAATTCATGTTGTTGACCTACACTTACGTTAGATCTCCGAAGACTGGAATTTTTTAGGAACCAACTTGCTATTCGGGGAACATTTAATTGTTGTATTGGTGAATTTTTCTCTGTCAATTTCAGTACTATAAACTGGGAGAAGACTGGGAGGCATTAATTACAAAAGGATTTTTGAAGCCAGCTAAGTCCAAAATGGTTTGTGCTGCATGGAATCTCGAGTTTTTAATTGGAATACCAATCTTTGTGAGCTATGTCCGTGGCCTCACTTGATGGGAAGAATGTAGGAATTTAAGGGGATGCAGGACATATTTTTGATTTAGTGTCAAATGAATGAACTCACAGAAACATGTCAATAAGTTTAGACGGAAAATTGATGTTCGCATTTTAGGAGCAGGAATGAGTAAGTGCCTATTTAGTTTGAAGGATTTTGGAATTTATTAGGAATTGTTGGAAGTACTTTTGTTACTATATTACTGCTTTTATTTATTTATATATATTTATCTTGAATGGGGTAAGTTGCGTGCATTGTTTTCTTGTGAGCCGAAGTCTACAAATAAATTCCCACGATCATTAACGCATGCTTTGATGATTGATTGATCTAGGAGGTGCCTACAAGGAAGACTTCTAATTCTCTTTGTGATGACGGTGACATGGACATTAAGGCTTCTAGATTTAGAATCTAATTCCCTATTCCCTTCTACTTTCTTATTCAGCCTGTTTGAGTCTTTGGAAGGCATAGCTATCCTAATATTCCATTTTATGAAATGTGAAGATGTAAGTGGTATCTGCAGTTATTTTTACAATTATTCTTACTGAACTAAGTAATTTGTATACGATGGCAATTCAAGATAAGTACTAATTTACAGATTTTATGAACTTCATATTTTACAGACACTTTCGAAACTGTGATTGATCCTGCCAAACTGGCAATGATGGGAAGTGCCGGGACCTTCATGGTCAGGAGCTCCACAGTTGGTTTCTCGCCTACGAGCGGGGTCGTCAGGTCGTCATTTGTAGCTATTGTGAGGTCCATCTTCTCATCGATCGTTGGCGGTGCGTTGGTCATCTCCAAAGTTTCAGTATCGATTGGCTTTTCTTTGGTAAAGCTTTGAGGGATAACCTCTTGACTGGGATTGGGGGTCAACGGATTTAAGCCTGTTTACTGGTAGTAGAACCTTCTCGGAGTCACTTCCCGCCCCCATTCCGGCTTCCGGGGAGGGGGGTTGGTAATCTGGGGAGTCGCTGTCCCTCAGAATGTTGGAATTGGACAGGCTTTTCCTCCGGTCATGATGGGGATGTAGATTATGACTGATTTCCGTCTGGAGGTCTTCGAAGCGTTGCTTTATCTTGTTCTTGAATTTGTAGCGGTGAGATGAGGGCGGGGAGCTGTCTTTGATGGAGTTGCCCTCGTCCGAGTTTGAGAAATTAACTGGTGGAGATCCACTGTTAATCAACACATTCGTAGACAACAAGTTGAAATTATATGCCCATGTTTAATTCCGATTCAAATTTTATTCCGGCACAGGATTAATTATTTAATTGAATGTAATACCCCATACTTCTATTGGCAGGAACGATTGCATTAAAACATTTTAAATGGCCATCAAACCAATATTTAAACAAATAAAAAATTATTATCAAAAGTTAATAATTACACACCTGTTGTTGGAGGATGAGTGACTGCCTATAATGGTAGGGATGGGCGGTTTGATCATCGGGATCTTCCCTTCAGTTGAGAACGCCATTAGTTAGATTTCCCTCACTGCCCGAACCTGATGAGCCGTTGGGTTGGTTGGACGACAAGGAGCCATCTCCCTTGTTGAAGTTTTGGCCCTGTCGATTCGTAAAGCCCAATGTTAATTTCCTCTTGTTTCCCTACAAACAACATCTAATGTTCACATTTTTACAAATTACATTAAGGTATGATATTTTACACTACATTTTGAAATGGTTCCTGAAGAAAATGTCTTAATTTTATATCGTCAGCAATTTTTTTTGTAAACGCTCAAACAGGTTTACAAAATATATCCCAGGAACACTGCCTGATACCATTATAAATTTAGCGAACGACATATCCTGTCCTTTTCAAAGACCGGAACACCAAAGTATGTATACAGTGCTTCTGAAAGCTTCGCTCCTAGAAAATACAAATATAATATATTAAATTATTACCCAAATTACTTTTTATGTTAAAAAGCAGAGCCCCACTTCAAATTATTCATTAATGACAATTGACAAAGTAAAGGTACCTTGATTTTGGAGCCTGTCGATGAATAATGTCAGTGTCCACGTCCATGCGGTGTTTCCGGAGCATCTTCAGTTTTCTGTTATTCTGACGCACTCCAGCAGCACTTGTAGGGAATATCAAATACCATGCCACAAATCGGCATGATGAAACTGACTTATAAAAATGTATGCGGGAATAACTCCCTGCCGCGATCTACGGATCAAATATGGGGCATTCAATTATTAAAAATTTTATCACACGGATTAAAATGCTATCATATATTGTGTAGTTCTAGGTGATGGTTGATTTGTGAAATAAAATTATCTTGAAAACCCGAAAGGACCCAAATGCTACACTTCATTTTATTTAGCTATTCTGTTTATTTACACATCTTCCTACACATTACAAGCAATATTTAAAGTTGGCGCATTTTCATTGTACACACAACTATATTTCACTGTAAGCAGATCTCCTTTTTGTGAAAAGTCATATGGTTGCTATAAGGAAAAAGTAATACTGTCCTACATATCCCCTCATATGAAATGTCAATATTAAAACGATGTTTACATTTACAGCCCAGTGCTTGTTTAAAATATTTGTGCGTTAACGTGTCACGTGTATCTGCAATCTGCGTAAAGTACGAGTACGCTTTATTCGTATTCACCCTTTTGAGCACTACGACTACGCGCTAATTTACTACGGGGCCAAACACCGTTATATAACAACGTGATCTATAGTAACTGAGGAACGTCAAAATATCTGCTGGAGAGGGTATCGGCTAAAACATACAAAAATTGGTTGAAAAACGATAATATTCATTCTAGTGATCGTTGTTCTTACTGGCAAATAATGTCAAAACATTTATTGCGGGAGGTAATGGAGGAAACCGAAACCATTTTACATGCCGCCTTGTTAGGGAATGATTTACAGCGGGTCGGAAACTCACTATTTTGTGGAAGATCGGGAGTACTCAATAAATAGAAGGAGGCCCGTAATAACTCAAAATTTAGCGTAAGGGGGAGGGGGGGGAGGAGAAAATCTCAGTTGATTCCTTCTTTTCGAAAAAAAAGGTTGAAAGGTTGGTAGAAAAATTGGTGAATTTGAGTATCCCGTCAAAATTTGTAATTGTATTTCGAAATTTTAGTTGGTATAATTTTATCTTATAAAGCATATATGTATGTATATGAGGTATTTGTGGTGAAGAATTGATTGAAGAGTTGTTGGGATTTTTTGAGTCTATATGTCTCAAGTTACCGTAAAAGCATTTTTTCGAAATCTTGAACACCAGCCGGAATCAATTTGATTTTTTTAATATATTCAAAATCACCATCGAAAGACAAATTGACTTGAGAGGGGTCGTCTCAGATGATTCCTTCAAGGCGAAAACATTGTTAAAATTTTGGTAGAAAATTTGGTGAATTTAAATATTTCACCTCCTGAAAATTTGTCTAGGATTTAGCAGGGTTCGGATTTTTGTGGGAAGACGGGAAGATTCTTCCCAGGGAAAAAATATTTATGGCAGGGAAAATCTCAAAGGAAAGGGATTCTATTTAGCGAACAGGGATTTTGAAATTCGTTGAACTTTTCTTTGGCAGGGATTAGGGAATGTCGATTAAAAATGCCCTCGTATATATGCCCGCCAAGCTGAATATGCCCAAAATGCCCGCCAACGTGCCATATTTTTGGGCACATTGGCACATTGGGAAAATGCCCTAAAATGGGCATTTTGGGCATTTTCTGTAGGGAATATTTATTATTTTTTGTAGACAAAACTCAGCAATACAGTCAATACAAAAAAGCCACTTTTCACTATTAAAATAAAATATTCAAATTTCAATAAAAAAGGCCTACATGACAATTTTGCTCAAATGTATTTTATTTCAAAAGATACTTCATGTATATCACAATCGCCTTATATTGAATTGACGAATGCAATATTGTTGCATTTTGTATAACGTTAATCAGAATACTCCAGTTCTTCTCACGTGCACGGTTCTTCAATGATAAATGCGTCCTCAAAAAAATCTTCCCCATCAGAACTTTGATTTGCGTAACTTTCAACCACTGCAGCCTTTGCTCAGCCTTCGGCTGAAATAATATCGACGTAAATAAAATTTCTCATATCAACTTTTTCTAACAAGTGCTTCGAGGTTGGCAGAGTTTATTGCATTCCAAAATGTGAGTTATGTTTGACTACTAAATTAAAAATAATTCGGGAACAATTTCAATGTTGAACTGTTTAACCACCCGTCAATTAGCAACAATGGTTAGAGGTTTCAAAACTGCTACAATTGTCTACTGACCAGATTTGTTTACCTGTATGTTAAAAACGCCTTGTAATCGTTTTTAGTTATAACAATGTGTGCTGGGCAGTTTGCAGTAGTAGCGATTGCAGGTAGCAGCAGCGACCAATAACGTCTGGAAAAGGTAATCGGCCGAAAAATTTGAGTTGAATATGCCCAAAATGCCAAATATGCCCAGGAATGAAAATGCCCAAAATGCCCGTGCCGAATATGCCCAAAATCTACGTATTTGCCCAAAGTTGAAAATGCCCAAAATGCCAGGGCATTTTGGGCAGGCATGATGCCCAATATGCCATGGCATTTTCAAATCGACAATCCCTAGCAGGGATTTTCAAATTTGTTGGCGTGTTTCAGAGAAATTTGTTAGGCAAACAGGGATTTTTAAATACGTTGGCCTTAATTGACATGGATTTGACGCCTTGGTTGAGAACAGTCGCGTTCTCATCGTGTTGTAGGGCCAATAGTCCCATCTTTTGTCGATCAATACACAAGATGTATACACATAAGATATGAATTGGTAATTTTCTTTCAATAACGTCAGAAGTGCAATGTAACGCTGTAAGAAATCTGCCCACATGAAGTTCATGAGTCCTAATCCACGAAGATTTTTGGATGTACAAAATAACATTAGGAATACCATTAGGGAAACCAATTATTTCCTTAATTGCACTTGACAACAGTGTTTAAATCTTTAAGAAATGACAAGGGAACCTTATTTAGCGCACATTGAATTACGTGATTATATTTGTGTGTTCACATGGAGACGTGATTACAGATTGCAGATTACTTTTCTAGATTTATTAATATTAATTAGTTTATTAGTCATTAGCTGTGACAACATTTTCATCTTGTAAGTCTTTGAAAAATGTCCAAACGTAACCCCAGTTTGAAGGAGCAGACTCTGGATTATTCCACCTACGAATAGGTGGTAAAGCAGTTTTATTATAATCTTGAATAACCTCTTGTAAAAATTCCACGACCACCGGCTCTTTTTCAGCCAAATTTCGCTTCTCACACGGGTCTTCATCTAAATTGAATAAGCACGGTGCTTGAAATGCGTTACAAGCAATCTCTTGGACAGGTTTGCACTCAACATTTGCAAACTTCTGATTTTTCTTTGCTATTTCTTCGTTAATAGGAAATCCAGATGTACGAAAGGCCGAACCCGCGTCGCTGTTTAGAATTAAGGGTAACAGGTCTGGCATTTGTAAATTTGAAGTACCGGTATCTTGCGACCTTCCTGAAGGTCCATACCATCCATCACAAGATCCGTTAGGGCAACCTCCTAAATCTGAGGATGACGTATTGCCTAAAGCAATCACAAAAATGGATTTAATTACGGCACATTTTCAATGAAATACATTCTGAGCTTTATGTTTTCCAAATAATTCTTCACCTTGTATTAATTTCCATTTCCCATAACGAACAGCGGAGCTATTATAGACATCATCAATGTTGTACAAAAAAGCGTTGCGAGGTGGACTCTCAAGACCCTGCAAACTCTTCCATTGGCTAAAGCCATCCATATCTTCCAATACAGATGTGTCTCCTTCTGTGAGCAGAAAGTCTATGTGAGTAATCTCATAATATAGCGTCGACAGAAAGCTGTGAGAAGATAATGCACCAAAATGACACTGCAAAATCAGCTTTGAATACGTAAAAAGTACCTGCAGCC
Organism: Allacma fusca; assembly: GCA_947179485.1. Lineage (NCBI taxonomy): Eukaryota > Metazoa > Arthropoda > Collembola > Symphypleona > Sminthuridae > Allacma > Allacma fusca. Next base: position 66,011,313 of record OX359247.1, on the reverse strand, counting down.
TCTACTAATGTGGGAAGCCAATCCGCAGCGTGCATTTGAGATTCATGAACATGAGGTCTCAGAAGAGGGCTCCAAATGCATGCTGCTAATCGAGTTCCACCTTCCCAAAGGGTATTCTTAGTCTGTATTAAATGTAATTACTTATTAAATTTGTAAACCAAATTGGCATGCATGTAAATATGTAATTACAAATTTACCCCTCGAAAAGGCCAATTAGAACCATGATTCAAATCATATCCCTCGGGGGCACCACCATTGTCGGAAGCAAAAATAATAATCGAGTTGTCTAATAACTTCTGGGCAGCCATTTCTTTCATGACCAAACCTACGGATTCATCCAATTTGTCCACCAGACCTACCAGAATTAAAATAATTACAAGTGTATACGTAGACTGGCGTTGCCAGTGTTAGTTGCCAACGTCTCTGGCAATGACAAAGTAAATTATCAACCTCGTTTTTTACCTGCATAATGTCTCCTACTTTCGTCTGCAATTGATTCCTCAAATTTTTTCACGTTTTCTTCCGGAGCTTGAAGTGGTACGTAACGATTTGAAGAATGCGGTGCAATATGGTTGACCATCAGAAACAGTGGCTTATCCTTCGGCTTCTCACGAATTAAACGAATGGCTTCCTCAGTAAACAAATCTGTACTATGAAATCACAGTTGCGTCTTTCGTTTAATAACAATTTGTTGAATAATCATATTAGAATACAAGTGTGCTTCTAAAGTATTTTTATGTACAACAACATTAGAGCACAAGGGCAAAAATAGTTGTATGGTTACTTATAACGTCCAAAAGCATCATGGTTGACTGTCAAGTTACTTCTGAAGTCGTATCCAGCTCCATACTGTCACATCATTTAGTACAAATTCATTATTCATTTAAAATTGTTGGATAACTTTTATTATTGAATATAGTGTTTCTTGTCAATTGCAAGTTAGCCACAATTACTAGTTGAACTTGCAAGTTCGGTTCAATTGCTGTTATTTTACACCAGGGAACTGCAATTATCGGTGCAAGTGTAATTTCTATGTACTTAAATTGCAATTACAGAAAGCATTAAATACTCGAAATTAACTGTTAAGCACAACTGAAATTGCAAGAAATTCAATTGCAATTACAAGTGCTTGCACTTCAAAAATTTGCAATCTAAAAAATACTTATCAAGTTAATTGCAACTTGCAATCGTTTCAAATCTGAGCACAAAATTCCAGAAAATGCCTCAATAAGTCTCATACCGCTCTATTAACTAATGTACATAATAATCCAGAGTATTGTCTCAACGAGTGTAATTATTACTGTACTGACTGTACAATTTCGTCGGTGAGGAGGCAAATTGATCTAACAATAAGTTAATTTTTGATTAGCGTCAAAATTTTCCCGGTTACGCAAAATTATAGAAATATAGGCCAAATATTTTAAGGATTGTAAAGATGTTAAAGGATGAAATTTTACAATATTTTAGCCTTGGAAGGCTTAAAGAAAGGCTATTTCATTTGTGCATCTCTGCTTCATTATGCATTGCATCTAGATCGTTTATTTAATACACTTTGTTCAACTGAGTAAATTAGCATATACATACATATATCATCTTGCTACCAATCAAAAATGCACAGGTCATTTTGAATCTTCGCCGACGATTTATACTGTACATCGGTTAACTTGCAATTACAAATTTCAATTGCCCTTGCAATTGTACTTATCGGTGCAATTACATCCAAATGTTTTTGCAATTACCTTACCAACTGCAAGTAATTTATGAACTAATTGCAAGTTCAACTTCAGTTATTTGCATGATTTAATTGCCACATTTTAGCAAGTACCAGTTACGACATTACTAGTACTTGCATTATCAATTATAATAATTGTAATTGCAAGTTCGGTTATTCCCAATACTTGCACCGACAGAAACACTAATTAAAATTGAGAACCTATTTGCTTGTCTAAACTTTCGTTTGTATACCATATTTTAGTTAGATTTTAATAGGTATACATACCTGCTCCCGAAGTAAATGACTGTAGTAATCTTGGGCTCCAAGGTAGTATCCAAAATGAGAATCAAATCCTCTCAAAGTTGGTGTGTAAGCTCTTCTCGCGTGACCCAAATGCCACTTGCCAATTAAATGAGTTTCGTAACCAAGATCATGAAGATATTCCGGCAGCACTTTTTCATTCAAAGGGAGACCCTCTTCAGTCCCACCTGTTATCACATAATGCTGCAGACCTGCGATGTATAAATTTCTAGTTGTCATTCAAACCATCAGTACGTTAAAGTTGACATTCAAAACTGTACGCTACGGAGCTTCGGACTTTCTTAATGTCCTACTGGTATTACCCAAACGGATGGCATATTTCCCCGTTAGGGTTGTCCCCCTAGATGGTGTGCAGAGTGGGGAAGAGTAGTAACTATTTAGAATCACACCGTTGAGAGCGATGGCATCTATGTTTGGTGTGGGGATTTGAGGGGACCCGTGAAAGCTGAAGTCGTTCCAGCCCTTGAAAATCAATTTAAGTACATAACGGTATTATTTTACAGCCCATTTGTCAAAAATCGTTCAAGCAATCCAACGGTTTTCGGTTATAAAAAAAATTACATATATAAGCTTAAAATATGTATCTGAAATTTTTCAATATAATTTGCCCAGTCCCACTTTTTGAAGTTCTGGGGTCTGTTTTATGCACGTGTAAAAGAAAATCCGTTATTTCGGAATAAAATTTCATGCCGGTGGTTCGTCCTATAGTTACGTAGAAACAAGTTATTTACAAAGTCATGAACTAATTTGAATAAACTATGTGCTAATAAATAAGTATTTAGACATCTGATCTGTGATTAAATAAGTGTTAAATAATGAGTGGTAAAATGTAAACACCTACCGCATCGTCAGCCAATATAAAAATAATATTAGGACGTTGATTTTCTTGAAGAGAACTACAAGTATTTGCTTCATCGCAACATGAATCGGTTGGCGAAAAATTAAAACAACCGAAAACGATAATAATTAGCGGAGTAATACAAAAACTTTCTTTCGATTTCTTGAACATCGTGTTGGGAATGTCTGTGCCTGAAATTATTTGGTTATATGCCAAATAATTCAAAAGCACAACAAATTGTCTCACAATCAGTAATGTACTGATAAATGCACTGACCAAGTATTACAAACTATTTCACATAAGTAAATAAAAGAACCCATTCCATGTTTGATTCCATGTGAGCAACGGGTGTTTGCATTTTAGTGTGTGTTTGTGCTTCACACAAATAATCAGTTGGGAGATTAGATAAAGGGGGGTAATTATTGGTCATTGGTCTGTAATTCTATGTATAAATAAAGATGATTTAACAGGCTTACTTTGCCATCATGCAATTCCGTCATTAATGTTGTTATTGCTTGATTTATTTGTATGTATTTATATTAAAAATAATAAGATCTGACATCAAAAGTCCACATTTGAGGATGAAATATTATATCACTGATTTATTGCGGCATATACATATGTAGATATATTGCCATGAATATCAACAAAAAAGTATCTATGCGTAATAATTATTAGAAACGGCTTTTCTTGAGACCGTACGTATACATAATTATGAAATAGTAGCAGTGCTCTTTAGGAAATTATACTGCATTCCATATTAAGTAGTCTTATAATTTATAATTTACTTCCTAAAATCGGGACAAATATCAAATACTGATGTAATTGGGAATGTTAGCTTGACAAATGCCAAAATGGATGATTTAATAATCAGAATTGTATTAGTACTTTACTCTGCTTAGCAACCAACCATTTATAATTTTGTAATGACTTTGTAATATTCACAGTGCAGTATGCCAGCAAATACAATTTATGTAATTAATTACATTAATTATATACCATATCTGGCATTACACGTATTATATAAATAACAGCCGCATTAAAGGTAAGATTTTACATGAGTTATGTATTTGGCATTGAGGCGACAGGTTACACCTAACCTAACCTTTAGCACAAAGCATCACCTTGAACCTTTTACTAGCAGTAAATAAAGTATGGATGAAGATGGATAGGCTCGTAAAGTTTAACCTCGAAATGTTGGGGTCACTGTATTATCAGCTGGTCCCACCAATAAATAAAGTGTAGAAAATACAAATCCCTCTTAGTATTTTTATCAGTTGGAAGCAAAGTGGATGTAAGGACAATATTTAAGAAAATATTCCTTTTCTCGCATCTTATGATTGTTCCTAGAGACATGGAAACTTCGAAAGTTTTTGAAGCAGTTGTGATTGGTGCGGGAATAATGGGCAGCTCCACTGCTTATTTCCTGTCAAAGAAATTAGGAAATCGGGTGGCGTTGATTGAACAATTTGATTTCCTCCATCGGCGGGGCTCAAGTCATGGAGATAGTCGGTAATAAAATATATAAGTATTGAAACATATTATCTAATAACACATATGTATGCAAACAATAAATATGAACAGTATGCACTCATCTAACCTACTATTTAAAATAATATGATCTCACCGTTTTGGTTGTGGTCGGAAAGGAATCGGAAAAGCTAGCACACTATTTTTAAAATGTGTCCCAAATTATACTTCCAGAATCACTCGCTTGACCTACCCTCAAGAATATTACACATTCCTCATGAAAACATCATATGAACTATGGAGTGAAGCAGAAGCCGAGTCCGGGCTGAATGTTTTCATACAAACTGGAGGTTTAGATTTTGCCAGTAAAGACACTCCTGCTATACATAACGTAATAGCAGCAGCTAAGAAATGGAACATTTCCCATGAAGTCCTTACTCCTGCAGAAGTTAATGCCAGATTCCCTACCATAACTCTGCCAGAAAATTATATTGGTGTTTATAGCCCTGCATCGGGAGTGCTAAAAGCTTCGAAGGCGGTGGGCATGTTCCAAAATTTAGCCCGAAAAAATGGGTGTCATCTCCTTGATAACGCCAATATCGTAGAGATAGCTGTCAAAAAAGATTCGAATGGGGAGGAAATTTTCGAGATTACTTCCACCACTCACGGGATAATTACAGCTAAGAAATGCGTCATCACAGCAGGAGCATGGACTCAAAAGGCGTTAGATAAAGTTCAATTGAGATCTGGAAAACTCAGTTTGACACTACCTTTAAAACCACGGCAAGTAACGGTGTGTTATTGGGAGGTGGCAGCACCGGAGAAGTTTTCTGGCATAAATAAAACCTTTCCGGTATTCATTTGTTATGACGACAAGTACCATGTGTATGGTACGCCCGCTCTGGAATTCCCGAATTTACTCAAGTGCTGCTCACATGAGGGACCGAATTGCGATCCGGATAAGAGAGACTTTTACCCGGGTGTTCAAGAGATCGAAAATGAGGTTGCACCTTTGGTACAAAAGGTCTTTGTTGGAATTTCTCCTAAACCAGTCTTCACAGAAAGTTGCATGTATACCATGTCGCCAGATGAGGATTACATTGTGGATCAAGTTCCTGGAGTTCAAGGGCTGTACGTAGGTGCGGGTGGCAGTGGGCATGCATTCAAGATGGGCCCTACCATTGGAACCATGCTAGCGGGCTTTGTCCTTGAGGGTGAAAATCCATTTCCAACTGTAGCTAAACACTTTCGTATCGGTCGTTTCTAGACTGTGAATACATACAAGCATTTTATCTGCATATGTAAATTCACTGGTTGGTTATTAATTATTGAGGTGCACAATAGACTGTTCTAAAATAATCGTGTTTCTAAATTGTATTTGATCCTTTATTTCTCTTTAGAAATGGTTATTTGTTTAAAATTGCTGGGGTGGTTTACACAAACAGCTTAAATAATTTTAATTTACAGGTACTTATATATAATTATTATTATTATATAATTATACATACTTATGTACAGTTTCGATTTCATATATCTACATATTATCAAAGGAAATTTTCAACAAGTACAACTAATTTTGATCCTTTTTTTGCTGCTTATGCGCCAGCCACTCCTTTCGAAATTTAGACCTTTTGGGGCCCCAGTCTTCAGTTGGTTGAAAGGATACCTTTATTTTCTGGAAACAAGTCATTTTAGAAACGTAATAAACATAATTGCCTAGTCATTCATTAACATTGTAGAAGTACAGACACGCATGGGGATATTAAAGTGTGTATGTAATACATTTAGCATGAAAATATGTACCTCCATCAAAGTGTCACCCTTTGTCTTCCGAATGGCTTTGATTGCGTAAAATGGAATAACGGCAAATGCTAATCCAGCAATCAACCAGCCAAATACTAAATTAGAAAGAATGATAAATTTCTTCGTTATATTTCACTGGAATAGGTGAACATAATTACATACATAGTTGATCATAAGGACGCTTGCTAGATCGAACTTACCAATGACACCATCCGGATACCGTAGTTTATTGTAGGTCATACGTTCAGAAGTAGCCAAAGAATATATAAGAATAAAGCCCAGCCCAACGGGCACAATAAATGCCCAGCAAATTTTCCAATACCATCCTAATTTTCTATCAAGCATAAACTCAAAATCGTCAATTATGTTGTTAATGCCGTAGACCCAGGAGACTCCGATAGCCTGTTACCACAATAAAAAAATGTGAGTTTCCCAAATTGTAAAGAGATACTAATTTGGTCAGGGATAGTAAATTTGAAGTTTTCTTTGATAGTAAATGACATTAACCTCCAGCATAACCATCAGGTAAATTACAAAGTTGGCTCCGAAATAGTCCACTAAATCTGACAAGAATTGGCCACCCTAAAGAAATTTATTTTGCCCCATTAGCTATTAATTGTTGATCAATTACAAATGTAGCATGTTATGCAAAAATTATTACACCGAGTGAGAAATATTAATTTATTTGAATATGCACTCCAATTGGGAGCAGCCTGGAAAATGTTAAACTAATAATACAGTAACGTACCGGAGTAGTATACATGATTCCTAGTAAGAATCCTCCTGTGCAAACGCCCGTAACGATCCAAGGTCGTGACCATTGCGGATTGTTATCATGAATAACAGCAATGACTGTCCCTGACAAAGATACTCCGCTTCCAACTCCCAGCGTTAGTAACATTATGTAGAAGAGTACGGAGAAGAGCTGTCAAAAATTGTATCATTTTACACTCATGCCGGAAGTTAATACACAGTAAGAGGGTACATAGTTTTTTCTTCCATATGTTATAATCTGATCAAAGAAAGTTTGCAAAAATTTCAATCTCAGTAACTTACTTGAGGAACGACGGTGAAGGTACCCAATCCTTGAGCAAAACTCACAAAAGTAAGTCCAGCGCCTGTAATCATGTTTAAAATTAGTATCATATTAAGCCTTAAGAAATCATAGAGGATTTTATTATCGCAAGCGTACAGGTACAGGGTTCATTTCAGGATACCTTGTTTACAATAAAACTGTACATGAAAACATCGTTCAGTAACAATTAAAACTTTTTTACTGCGTCTTTGGGCACACATACACATACATAACTGTGATGGCAGCTGTTAATAAAATTGTCGTTCTCTCTCAAGTATAGAGCCTACATTTAAATTAAAATCTATCCTATAAAAGTTTACTTCTTTCTTCTTGGGACCTATGAATCTGGGAGGACCTCAGTAAAACGACGGTAAAATTGTATTAAATGAATTTTACAAATATTCTTAAACCAGTAATAAGCAAACATCTTATAATTAGTTTGCTGAGTCATTACTTGTGTATGGAATTTAATTATGGCTAGGGAATTATAGTGATAGGATAAATATAAATGTTTACCTCCTCTTGCTACATCCTGAACGTCCACACCAAGTTCTCCTGCGAGATTACCTAAGACAGCAAATACTGTGATCCCAGCGAATAAACTAGTAAATGTATCCAGACCACTGACAATCCACGCATCGCGATATGAATTCTGCCTAAAACCATTGTAACTTCCGAACCTGTTTGAATATATATATTCTTAATATAATTACATGTAACTGGGAAAACTGTTTTTACAAAGATTTATTGCAGTAAAATTTGCGAAACAAAATAACTATTCAAATTGTTACTAACATTATCAAAGGTCCGAATCCAGTGTTAAGAGAGAAAAAACACTGACCAATAGCCTCAAACCATACCTACATATGCAAAGATCCAGATACACAAAAGTAACAATTGATTTTTATGATTGGGATATTTACAAAAATGAATCCTACTAAGAGGTAAATTGTGGAAGTAAATCAAAATTATTATACCTGAGGCTCCAACATTTTCTTCCAATCGGGTGTCAGGAAGTATTCTATTCCCTTGCCAGCGTTTGGGAGCGTTACGCCACGAATAAACATGATTAGAAGAACAACGTATGGAAAGAGGGCAGTAAAATATGCAATTTTCCCACTGCTCTGAACTCCTCTCACCAGGGTCCCCCAGATCAGTATCCAAGCCAGAAGTAAACAAAGAGTCAGTCTCCATTCCGGGTTTCCGAGACCATCATCGATCTGGTATTTCTGTTTCAGCACCTCGTTTCTATTACAAACATGCGAATGTGAATGTATCAATCCTGTACTTTATGACAGTATGTTTTATGAGACGTGCATACTACAATTTTAGACTCATCAGATAGTTTTCGATATCAAAGTTACTGTTTTTTGAATACACATACAAAACTTACTCAAAAAACAGCTGAGATACACTTATATTTGACGCTTCGCCATCCAGCTCGAAAACAGAACCTGGGTAAGTATCATTGCACATAAACTTGTCTTCCAGTTGGCAATGCACTGTGTCAGGTTGGTCAATGATTCCGGAACCCAAGTTGATCCATTTCTCATCACATTCCGCCCAAGGAAGCGTCTTTTGGAAGGATGAGAACAGGTAGAATATAGTCAAACCCATAAGCATGGCGTAGTAACTGAGGATACAAGTCGTGCCGATAGCAGAACCATAGCCTACACCTGTTTTCAAAACATACCACAACAACATTATTTTTCAACATAAACAGGAACTAAACGTTCCACGACATAAGCACAGCCAACCATAGACCAAAAACGTTAGTTTTTCAGCTTTGGGGTACCCCAACTTATAAAACTTATAAACTTCAATAATGAATGAAAACTGATTCACTGAAACATGCCAGTGATGCCAGAACAGTGTTGCTGCCTTTACTAGCCTTAAATGCAAAATTTACCCCTCTTGAAGTTCTACAGTACAAATATAGTTTTGTCTATTTTCACCTTTTCTTAATAAGCATGAGACATATAACCAGAGTGGAGGACTTAACATTGATGTATGTGGTGTTAAGTGACACTTACAGTTGTTTTTCATTAACATACTGAGAATACTGATAGATAGAACTGGTAGTTTCCAAGGCATTGTGATAACCAGAACTAAATTCAAGTCAATTTATTTTGGACAATTTGACTTGAATTTGAAAAATTGTCTAAGCAAAGTCTACACAATTGCACTTGATGAATCAAGTTTCTTAAGGAACAAATGTTCTAGTTCTTTTGATAGAACTTGAACTTGATAACAACTTGTTCAAGTTGTACGTGTAACTTGATTTAAACTTGTCTTGAACTAGAAAGACACTGGATCACAATTTGTAGATGAAGGAACACTGGATCGTCTAGATTTTTTTCCAGATTTTCTCAGCTCTAACTGATGAGTGCAACATACCTCACTCTTACTATCGAGTGTAGGACAATTATTTGAGTGCAATTGCTTGCCTTGCACACACTCGTAATAAATTTCGAGCTACACAAGCAAGCCATTTTTCAAAATTTCTGCGTGTGAATTGGTATCAATAATAAATGAAAGTAAAAACTGTAGTCTAATTTACAAATTTCCATAATAATTAGAAGGTTCGCACTCGTTTTTTCGCCCGTAAACAATAGTGAAAGCGGGAGTGTTGCACTCATCCAACGACAAATACTGAAGTTATATTCACGCCAACTTCCACATAATGTACTTGAAGTTGACTTGATTTTGCCATCAACCCTTGAAAATTCAAGTTAAAATAATGATTTCAATTGAACTTGATGTTCAAGTTAAAAACTGGCACTTGACTTGATTTGAACTGGATACATACTTGAACTTAAACGCAACTCTGGACTGACACGCGAGTTAGTTGCAACGTGCATAAGATTACTCAGGATATTTTGTACTCAGAACGAAATCAATTAGGAGAATTTTTTATATTACCTTTAAAAAACGGAGATATTCCCCACATTTTGACAGGCCCATAGGACGAGAACTGTCCCAGAGCAATTTCCAAGAAATAAACAGGTCGTCCAATGAAAGTTAGAACGATTAAATATGGGATGAGAAAGGCACCTACATTTGTAAAACGTTAGTATTTGTAATTTTTTGTAAATGCCAAACTTTGAATTATCGCAGTTATCACATTTTTCATACCTCCTCCATTTTTGTACGCTGTGTATGGAAATCTCCAGATATTTCCCAAACCGACGGAGAGAGATATACAGGACATAAGAAATTCTAAGGGATTGCCCCACTGTTCCCGTTCTATCCCGTCATCTTCTTCTACCTGTAAAGCATGAATGAACTGTTTTCTTGTCGCCAAATCTTGAGAAATCTAGTGTTATATTACATACATAGTGCTTTTCTACGTACGGATTAATATTTTAGACGTCAGACATATGAAAATATTGGGATGTTCAAAGTAAAATAGAATATATCATGGTTCAAAAATGTTAAGAAGTACTCAAAGATTTGTGTACAGTTGTGCAATACCCTGGCAAAGTGCTATGTTTTAACATTTAGCTGACAGTAGTAAGACAAAAACAAAATTAAAAGTTTAGAACACATAAATACAACTTACCCCTTCAGCTTCTGCAGACACATCTTCCGTTGCAACTTTCGGTGGTACAATTCCTGGGTCATCAAAACCTTCGAATCCAACATTAACATGTCCGCTTTTAGTTTCAGAACTCTGCACAAATAAAATGATTAGTACTTAACTAAGTTTCTATTTCCACAAAAATATATTTTTTGACATATTTTCATACAGCATTGTTTCCGTTGGGATCCGTCACACCCATTTTCAGTCAGTTCTACCACTGGTCCAAAGGATACAACTATCAGACCTACAACCGAGGATTATTCTCCTGCTGTCACTCAGCGTGGTATTAAGCTGGTTGTGAATGCGTGACTGTGTAAAAACTGAATTGAGAACAATAGTTTTTAATTATTTGTCATGTGTGCTAAATGTTTTTTATTTATCTACGTGAATTCAATTCAAAAGTGAAGTGATACGTCGGCAAAATTTAAATTAACAAATTATTCATTCGAGTGTGACAAAACGGAATTGCCCATTGCAGTACAGAAACTGGCCTTGTATGCATTTGTCTGGAGTGGTTGAAACGTTTGTAAACGGACTGAATGGAACGGCAAATCTAGAGTCCGGAGATTTACATGAAGTGTAAATGTGTTGTATACCTATGAATAGTAGGTATAATAACTGCTACGACTAATTAAACAAATGATAAGTATAAGAGAGAGTCAAGATAATGTCATTCTAGTGATTCACGAAAATATAATGACATTTTTTATGCTGAAGTTTGAGTGCATCAGGGAATACCGTGATGCATCTCAGCCGGAGATTGGGCTATCAATCATATGATGAAAACTACTGATTGTCAGACAGTTTCACACGTGCTTTTGTAGTTACACGTTACACACTCGTGATCATTATTTTATATTTTTGCCGTTGTAATTATTTACGAGAAGGAGTAAATTCGCCCAAAATATATTTTCCATTATATATTATCCCTACGATGCTACGATGTAATGCTTGCATCCATACGTTTAGCAGCTGTGTTTATTTTTAGATTGTTGTATTTGAACATTTCTAATTACTAAAATGCAGCGCAAGAAATAATGTTTGTATTTTAAGTAAGTCCAAATATGCAGCTATCATAATAGTACTCCTACTTGATGCCGGCATAACAATCGTCATGACTTTGTTTTCATTAAACATGATGCGACTGTCATGTATTATTGACATTCGTAATCCTTTAATGCTGTTTTCCTGGACATTAATCTTTCATACGACTTTCTTTCGCAGCTAAGTTATTAACGAGAAGAACAAGCTATAGGTGATAAATCATTCAAGCATCCAATTACTCATGTATTTCATATCAGTTACATCTCTCTTATTGTATCAGTATCGACGGCATTCATTTTTGTCAGCCTCTGTATTAATTGTAATTTTCGATAATATTAATATTTGGGTGTGCAGGACAATGTTGTTCATATCTATGCATTGGAGTACGGAATATAAGCCCCGTATCTTAATACGGATTCTAACATATCGGGATTATATGTATATGCAATAGAAATATAATATTTACATATATTACAACGCTTTCTTTCTAGAAACTTTTATTTCAATAATTCACTGATATTTTCGAACGAAGTTGCTTAAATAAATTACAATTAAAATTAATGTAAAGGGTTGAATGCTATTTTATATCATCTATCCAACATTCAATTCCCCCATTTAGCAAAACAAAATTAATTTGGCCATTTATATACATCTATATGTAAATACATATATCTACACATATAGTTACAGAATTTTTCCTACTTTGTACTCTAATTTTGCTGTCCGCTCCAACAATTATTCTCAACAAAGAGACTAAAGGATTTTCAAAATTAAAATTGTAAAAAATTCTGACACGAATTAGTACTAATCATGATACCTCCAGAAACATCCCAACTTTCCTTCACGTAATGGTTCTGACTTTATATAGTTGACGTATGTACGTCAATATTTTTGAAAACTGGGGGCAAAAAAACTTCACAACGTTGGAAAATCAAAAAATTGTAACACGCTTTTTGGGCTAAAGGGGAATAGTCATGAGGAGATAGGACTATTCATTTGACCAATCTAAGTAAGTACTCATTCATACTAATAAACAGAATAATTGCATTTTTGTTACACATAGCGTGAAAAGGATAATCTTTGTATGCTTTCTAGCAAGCTCACGAGTTAACATATTTTGTTTGACTTGGAAGTATCTATAGTTTTGATACATTTTTAACAGTTATAAGGGTTTGGTAACGTGTCTACAAGCCCGAGGTTCTGCCAAAATAAATAATTACGAAGTGTTATCTTCGGAACAGAAGTCATTTTTGCTGAATCCTTTGAAACATTCCAGTATTGAATGTCGCAAGGATTCGTTACAGCAGGCCAGTCTTCATACTCTTGAGACTTTCTTGTAAAGTTTGTGGTACTAAAATACAAAATTCCAATTTAATAATTGTTGTCAAACATTCTCGAAGAGGCAAGCATTTTGACATACAACTTACCGATATTTGGCAAAATGAGAAATGACTTCGGTGAGTGCCTTTGTGAGGTCATAGTCAGAATCCGTAGTTTTCAATGCCTTTATAACCTCAGTTGAGTTAAAAATTAAAAATACGTCGTCTGCGTGAACCACTGTTTGATTAAATAACACAAAACAAATTACGTGGATCAGCAATAGCAAATTGAATTAGGCATTTTACACTTACATTCAATGTCGGCGATGGTTATCCTAATTTATTAATTGTTAATTGGTTTTATTCTTGTGACATTCGACAAATTATTTATCAAAAACTCACATGTCGGCCCTGTTGGAGCTCCTACAACTGAAGCAGCAAGCCCATGTTGAATGGGCCCAGAAATAAGCATAGCATAAGTTGTTGATATTTGTGATTGTCGTTGTATGGCTTTATGGGTTCCCACGCCGTGGAACCTGTCCGTAATAATCTGTAATTATTTAAATTTTTCCCAGTTTCATATGATCAATTATCTCCATTATAGCAACGGATTTCTTATTTCAGCGGTATCAGTAGTTACAAACATTATCGAAAACGTTGATCTCTACATCCGCTAAATTCCTTCCAGAAAAGTATCGTTTGTCAATCAGTTTCATTTTTTCTGCAGGATTATCAGAAAGCATCAGCTCTAACAAGCCTATTCCAGAGCCTTGCCAGAAGAGTTTGAAAACTGCATCTCCGATGAGCCCGTAGCCAGTCGAAACTGAAATAAATTCATGGACACAACTAGTTACACATGTAAAAAGAAGTAGCCTCGGAATAATTTAATGAACTATAATAGTTTACGATAGTGTCCGGACCAATTTGTTTTCGGTTCAGTTCAATTCAATTCAAAATTTTGAAATGAGCTGAATTGATTTTTATTGAGCTGAATCGAAATGGGTTTTAATTCGATTTATTATTTGGATTGATGTGAATTCGAAAAAAATAAATTGAATTGAATCGTTCCGACCACTGGTTTATGATGGCCGATTTTGTAGCTAAACCATTTAAAGCTTACTCAACGATGGAATATCTGCTTCACCAGAAGTCTTGCTAAAAATGATAGGAACTTTGGCGACATTCCCAGAATCATATATTTCTTCTGGAGTCTGAGTAATAAAAGGTATTTGGGTCGAGTTTTCGTTTAATTTTTCATCCACCGGACCAAATAAAATGATTCGAATGAAATTTACGGGCTGTCAAAAGGTAAAATAATAAAGATTAATAAGGATTGCTAAATTAACATACCATAGTCTATTTTAACATACCAATGTATTATAATTACAAAATTGTGTACTTACAAACATTCTTAACTGCATTCCAGTCAAAAAGTATGGATTAATCCTTCGTAGACACTCATAAAAGTGCCGACTATTGCGAGCTGAGCATTTGGAGTGCTTGGCTAGCTTTTGATTTAACATTTTTAAAGTTTTGCCTCCCCGAAATGCCCAGCTATGGAGAGCACTACCGCTCATGAGAATCCCCGCCGAAAAATATGGCCGGCTCAACTCGGACAACATATGGTAATTTACAGAAGCTGCTCCTGCACTCTGTCCCATCAGCGTAATTTTTTTGGTATCTCCACCAAATTTATCAATATTTTCATAAACCCATTTTAGAGCAAGAGCTTGATCCTTCAGGCCATTGTTACCTGGCACTAAGTCATCGCCGGTACTCAGGAAACCTAAATAATGTCATGTACTTAGTCACACGAGTACCCACATATCGACGCTGAAGAGGCAAAATGATATACATATGTGCGCATGCTTTGTACAGCACTTTGACCATTTTGCCTCTCCAGCGACGATATGCACGTAGGTACCAACTACTGTACAAACAATGCAACTAATTTTTTTAAACGATTCATCGTATGTACGATATGAAATCTTCGGCGATAGAATAATTGCAAGAAACGGCACTTGTAGTTATTATTAATAGTGTACAGCTAGCGCTGGCGCTGGGAGTGTTCCGGTATATTCCATGATTTCTCGCCGGTCTGGCGCAGGCGCAGGATCATTCCATATGGTCTGTTCCACACAATCGGACCAAGGAAAATTTCGGATTGGATTGGATTGCGGATTTCCTACAGGACCGAGCCAGACCATGTGGACCAAACATTAGTGGCAGCGAATTATCATTAGCTGAAGTTGACGTTTTTGTACTCTTGAAAATGCTTTCAAAAATATCGGTGCAAAAGCCTAACGAGTTTGTAATTTGTTTCGACGAAATGGTTCACTCTGGTTCTTATACAAGAACAGTCCTAAAATATGACTTAAATTATGGAACAGATTCACTGGTCCTGTAAAAATTTGAAACAGGTCATTTCAAATGGTTCAAACTCTGGTTGACCCGACCGCACCAGACCAAATTTTTTGGTCCAGACTAGAACAGTTCCAGCGCTAAATACTAATAAAAACTACACTAAATAGTGAGAAGAATGTAGGTACATATTATTACACAAAGCGCATTGCCTTGTAGACAAAGTAAAGATACCATCTTACCATACAAACATACATTGCAAGAGGAAAACCTCTGTATCCATTTGCACTGTACATAGTGCTGTAATTTGTTCGTTTTGTTTGGTTTTGTTCTCTTCGGAAATGAACAAAAGTGGAACAATTTGAGTTTTGTTTTGTTCACCGAGTTTTGTTTTGTTTTGTTTTTTGAACAATCCGAATTGTTCAAAAAACAATCCATATTGTTTTGTTCTACCGATGTAGAAGATGTTAGAAATTTGTGAAATTGATTGTTGTATATTAGTAATAGAGCATATTGAAGTTGATTGGTGTAAATTTGTTCCGCGCACAAAGGACGTTAAAACCAAAAAACGGGCTTTAACTAATTTTAGGCGGATATGCTTTACAACTCTTATTTAATACACTCATTAAACTTTTTGTTGATAGTTTCTAGGAGTGCAAGGCGTAATGTAATCCCATGCATCCACAAGACCTGAAATGACCGCATATATAGACATAATATATTGTGGTGGGGTTTACCTAAAGCTACCGATACGCATCGTTTTCGGTTCGTCCGATGCCTTGATTGAATTAATAACCTGTATTGTTTTTTTGGACTGTTTAGACCTCTTTTATTTCTGTGTCTTCCTGTCAACTCACAGGCAGACTAGTTTCAACATTTTTAGATCAAATCAAGTTTATAATTTAGCATCCAAGTCATCCTTCTGCATTTTATTAAAAACAACAAAACAAAATCAAATTTCAGCAGTGGAGGTGACATTTGTTCAACTAAGTACTGGTGTCCAACAGAAATTGCTCTCGTTTACAATATCCGATGTACCCAAACATTTAATATCAGTACAGGTTATGGTCATAGAAGGTAACAATTACTTACTCCATTGACCTCAAGTAGGCATTCTAAGTTACACGTTGTTCAATAACTTTAGATTGGCCTTATACATCTGTAACCAGTGCAAAGATTTTGTTGACCTTACTTAAGCCCAACGGTTCACATCATAAATGATAGGTATACATGTAAATAAAACCGTGCACTTCAAAAGCTCCTAATGGTCATTATGATGTTGTTTGAGATTCATTTTAGTGTATGTAAGGTCACGGGTCTACTAATAACCTACAAAGGTCAAATTAAGGTCATGGGTCTACTAATAACCCACAAAGGCTAAATTAAGGTCATGGGTCTACTAATAACCCACAAAGGTCAAATTGAGGTCATGGGTCTACTAATAACCCACAAAGGTCAAATTAAGGTCATGGGAATTCTTGTGACCCATCGAAAAATGAGATAATGAAACTCCTTGTGACCCATCGAAAATTGAGATAATGACTCTTTTTGACCCATCGAAAAATGAGATAATGAAACTCCTTGTAGCCTACTGAGGTCAAATTGAGGTCATTAAAATTTCTTGCAGCCCACTGAGGTCAAATTAAGGTCATGGAATTTCTTGTGACCCTCTGAGGTCAATTGGAGGTCATGGAATTTCTTGTGACCCTCTGAGGTCAATTGGAGGTCATGGAACTTGTTGTAACTCACTGAGGTGAATTTGAGGCCATTAAACTTTTTATGACTCACTCAGGTCAATTTGAGGTCATGTTGCAATTTGTGACTCACTCAGGTCAATTTGAGGTCATGTTGCAATTTGTGACTCACTCAGGTCAATTTGAGGTCATGTTGCAATTTGTGACTCACTCAGGTCAATTTGAGGTCATGTTGCAATTTGTGACTCACTCAGGTCAATTTGAGGTCATGTTGCAATTTGTGACTCACTCAGGTCAATTTGAGGTCATGTTGCAATTTGTGACTCACTCAGGTCAATTTGAGGTCATGTTGCAATTTGTGACTCACTCAGGTCAATTTGAGGTCATGTTGCAATTTGTGACTCACTCAGGTCAATTTGAGGTCATGTTGCAATTTGTGACTCACTCAGGTCAATTTGAGGTCATGTTGCAATTTGTGACTCACTCAGGTCAATTTGAGGTCATGTTGCTATTTGTGACTCACTCAAGTCAATTTGATGTCATGTTGCTATTTGTGACTCACTCAAGTCAATTTGAGGTCATGTTGCTATTTGTGACTCACTCAAGTCAATTTGAGGTCATGTTGCTATTTGTGACTCACTCAAGTCAATTTGAGGTCATGTTACTTTTGGGCACTTTTTCAAACTCAAGTTTGAAAAGGTTATTGCCCGCTGTCGTGGTGGTTTGTTTGTTATAGTTTTGTTTTATCTTATCGCGGTTTTGTTTTGTTTTTTCGAAAACGGATTTTGTTTGTTTTGTTTTGTTCAAAAAACAAGAACTGAACAAAAGAACAAACAAAACGTGAACAATATTACAGCACTAACTGTACATACGGATTTTTTATGTATGCAATGCAATTTAATATGGTCTTTACTTTACCTGGAATCCAGTGCGTATCGGTTACTGTTACATTATAATGATGGTTACTATAGAACTTTTAAAGCACTTTTTTGCCAAACAAACATATTTGTGAATTTGGATTTCACCTAATATTCCAAGCCTATAATTAATGGTAACAAGTACCACATCATGTTCCAATAAATAAGCCGGTCCAGTGTCACTTCCAGCACCGTAGTAATAGCTTCCTCCGTGGATCCAAAATAGAACAGGAAGTTTGACGTTTTCCTCCATCGCGTGCTATTAAAATCACACATGTTATTAGGCATAAAAATGTGTTTCCTCAGATAACCAAGGCGAAATAAAAATTGAACAGATGTAATTATTACTGGGTGTGTATAAATATTTAGGAACAAGCAGTCTTCACTTCCATAGATGGGTAAAACATATCTGAGGGGATTAGCTTGAAGGCAAACGCTCCCGAATTTGAATGCGTTCCGAATCCCATCCCATTTGGTTTTTGGTACCGGTGGCTAGGAAATAGATATCAACCCAAAATTAATCAAAACAGTTTCGTTCAGGATTGTGTGTGAAGGTTGCTAGACAGGAATTAGTACATAAGATTCCCTCATACTTGAGCAATCTTTCCAATTTTCTAAAATTTACATTATTTACAGTTAACAACTTTACAGCACTTCTGACCTAACAGATAGTAAGCAAAAGAGTTTGGCAAAGCAAGAGGCATTTTCCGGGGAAATGAATTCTTGTTTTTTTTATTGTAAAACTTCTAAACACAAAATTCAAAAGGATGAAATGCATTGGATTTTCCATGAGTTAGTGGCCAGGCTATTTACAATGAGAATTACGACATGACTACACCATTAAGAAACAAAAATATTGAACCTAGTAATATGAGGTCGATTTATATTGTCATACAGATTTTTCTATGTACCCATATACAGTGAATTTCCCATATAGTGGTTTCCTCTTAGATGGCATTTCCTCTTTAGTGGCATCAAAAAACCCTCCCTAGAGGTTTGCAATGTTAAAGGTATACTATATAGTGGCACCCGCTATAATGGTATTCCCTCTATAATGGCACCATTATGTGTTACGGTGGCTCGGCCATGCAAAATTATAATGGCAGTTGGCATAAAATTAGCTAGTTAATGGTATAACACGGTGTTACAAAACGTGCGGGAGGTAAATAATGTTTGTGTCGATTGGTTCAATTTTAATTCTAAATGTTACTGCATGCCATGAAATTCTTATTGTGGTATACTGAAGCTCTAGTATGATTAGCTCAAGTTAGTCATTGACTTAAAAGGTAAAACGAACAGTTACACAACAAAGCATTTGTATTTTTACCTTGGCCCACTTCTAATAAGTTTCAATTCGTTATTTATTTTTTAACGTAATTTAAACGTTTTCCATAATCTGAAGCCAAAATTCGGTTTCTGGAAGGACGCTGTATTATTTTGATGATGTTTTGGAAAGTGTACATGCCCTAAAGATGTGGATTTCTTCACAAGTAGCTCCGACCAATCGGTCTGGAATGGTGACCTTGCAGTTGAAAAGTTTGCTACTACTTACAATATTACCAGTGTGAGGGTATTTATATTTACTGAATATTTTAAACTTACTGACCTTTGCATACCTCATAGTTTTACGCATTCTGTACAAATATATTATTTTATAAATATAATTATTTAGCCAGTTATTAGTTATAAACATTAATAGTATAGAGTTAGCCATTAATACCATATAGTGGCATCTCTATATAGTGGCAGGAATTTGCCACTCCCTTGGAAACCACTATATAGGAAATTCACTGTATATTTGAAAACAAACGCCGCATATTTAAAAATTTTAATGGCTTACCTACTGTAACTGCAGTACCGTGGTCGAAAATATGAGTTAGCAAAGTTAATCGCTTAATAAGTTATTTTCAATTGCGTTCAAAAAATCACGACTATGCTCGAATATTTTCGAAAATAGCCACAAACATTGGCCTAGCTCAATCCAAAAATTTATGAAAAATTTCGAAGAAAATTTTAATACAAAATCAGAAAATACATTTTATATGTATGTCATTCTTGGCTTGAATGAGCTTGTAAGTTAAAAAAGTTTTTTTTGTATCCTGGTCGTACATTACATCATGTGCATGCAGAAAAATGTATAGGTAAATACATGTAATAAATTATTATTTTTTTCATTAAAAAGTAACATTACAAACCTGAAATCGATTTTCTCCTTCAGTTGTTTCTGCGTAAGGAATACCTTCAAAAGCATATATAGGCCTTTTTGTAATTGTCCTCATGGTGTAACCTCGGACTGCCCCAACACTCGTGTTAGCCACTGGATAGTCATTATATTCAAGCAAAATCCTGGATGTCCTGTTTTGCGTTTGGAGAGGATCACTCGGATATTCAAACCGGTGATTGCAGTTTACAACCGAACAAAGGAGTTGCAACAAGAAAGTAGACATCAGCACCATTTTGACCACAGTGACTAAAACGTAGGTAATCCTAGTACTAGAACACGCGACTTCGTGAATGGCCTGTGACAGAGGATATTTTTGTGTATTTTATTCCTTCATTGTTTTCACACTGGACATGCACTGAAGAATATAATATCTACTTACTTCCAGCAAAAATTAACATTCACTTTTTCCTCTGACATTAGTGGCCAAAAATGAAGACATGCTGAACAAGCTCAAAGTGGGAGAACCTTTTTTTTATTTACATGCTCAATAAAACAACAAAAAATCCTATAAAATTCTCTGGACAGGTTTTCATTAACTATATAAACTTGATTAGGATGGAGGCCGTCTTTCCCCTGACTAGCCGATGAAAATTTTTGTTGTCCGTATTAACTGTTGCTCCTCAAAGCATCTAGGAGTCAGCGAATCTGATAATTTCCGTCCAGTCGAACTTTATCTTTATGATGTTTGTGTGAAGAGCACTTGGGCTGCATTAATTCAATGAAAATTGACGTTAAAAATGTAGCAAGGTTTATGAATATCTCTTAGGTTTCTGCTTAAATTTCCTTCGCTTATTTCGACTATTATGGCATGAAATGTTTGGGAATCGTTTGATAGTAAGGTAAACTCGGAAAACAAAATAATTCCTGCACTAAAAGGAAACATGCGAAAGTTATTTAATTACTTAATCACCTTCGATGGGCAAAAGGAATGTGAATCAGGACCATGCGTTTATGATGAAGTCCTTCTGCTTCCTGTGTTGCAGTCTTGAACAATATTTTTTGTAGGTTACCATCGTTCTCAACATTTTTACGGCAGCAATGTATTTTTATATCATTTATCCACTCATATGTATATGAATAAACCAATGATTATACCAAATAAGAAAATAACAGAGAATTTCTTGGATGTTGAAGTTGAATGCAGCCAGATTTTGGAGGTTGAATTGAAATTAAAGCGTATAAACAAGACAGTTACATATACAATTTGAAGTTCAGTATTGAATTCAAGGTAAACAACTTGTCCGTCAAGTATACGGATACATTGCAAACATGAACATGACATGAACATACATATAAATGCATTGAGCATATTTTTCCTTCTACATTTTTGCTGTTCAGCTTCTGAAATTATTATGCAGACAGTGCTAAAGCACTCATTTTTGTAATTATGTACATATATGTCTTTTTCAGTATTCATGCAATTGCATTCAATCGCCACATTTTCGAAATTAATTAAGTTGCATCAACGCACAGTAAATATATAATGAGAAACCTTTGTATGATTAAGTAAATTCATGCAAATATTTTTGATGGAAGTTGTCCTTACATAACGTCAACATAACTGGTAAATAAGCACATTAATAGTTAATTAGTTATAACGGTACTAAAGTTCGTGTAGGCATAGTGTACTGTTGAGAAAGACATCTGCAACTCCACTGTTCCAACAAATATTTTAATATTTGGATGTAAAAATAAACGGATCAACAGTATTTTACCCTTGAAACGGCAGTAGTGGGGAAGGTTTAGGACTAGAACAATGTTCCTTATGTTACGAAATTAATACGTACAACTTTACAGGAATGTAATTGGTGGGAGCGGAAGAGGCTGTAAGGAAGCATTTTAAAGGCTAAATGTTTCCATTCATTAATTTGAGCAAAGTAAATTGAAGGCGAGTTTATTCATTTAAAAATCAGGTATGTATTATTATAGGTTCTAAAATGTTATTATACACAGGGTTGCACAATTGAAAATGCCATGGCATTTTGGGCATTTTCATTTCATGGCATTTTGGGCATCTTTGGCACTTTGGGCATTTTGGGCATATTCAGCCTAGGGCAGGCATTTCCGGCATATTCAGTCCAATTTTTTAAATATATGAATTTAGCTACCTGCTAATTTTGCAAAATAAGTCACAAAACAGTATGTTGCAAATAATTTTAATATTCAACTGGATTACATGATAAAATTACAGAAACACACTTCCAAAAAGGTTGAAACCTGGAGTCAGTTGATATAGTCATATTTATGGTAAAATAATAATAATTCTACTTTCCTTATTTTGCTGTAAAAATTCGGTTGTACACCGTGTCAGTAATTATTTAGATTTCAAGAACAAACATATTCGGGCAAAGATGCAACACAAAAAGATAAAATAGTTGTTAAAAGATTAGCAATACCATTGTTTGTGAGCTTCAAAACTCGTCGTCATCTACATGTATTTATTGTTACATTTTGAACTCCTAGAATTATTACACTGGTTTACTACATGCTGATTAAATCAAAGTCGGCACAAAATTTGCTGCGGAAATCCAAGTTTTGACATATATTTTAACCGTCGCGTTGTATGTATCTAATGAAAGTGTAAAATTTTCTATACTTTACAAGCCATTATCAAAATACGGAATTTATGCCGGCACTGTGTAAATTGTTCTTTCCAAATCCAAAAGTTTGTTTAATGTACAGTGTTGAAGGTTTGCAACTCCGTTGGGGCTTATTGAAATAGCCATTAGGGAATTAGACGAATTAAATTCTTTTTTTTTAAATCAAGTACAACATTTTCTAAAACTGGATGGGTTTGATTATGCTATGAAAAACTCCCTCATATTCGCTAAAGGAGCAATACTGGTCATAGTGTACGTTTCTGTGAAAATGCCGAATATGCCCAAAATGCCCAAAATGTCGGGCATTTTCGGCGTTTTGGGCATTTTCAGGGCATTTTCAGGAGGGCAGGCATAAAACCGAGGGCATTTTCATTTGTGCAACCCTGATTATACAGTACATAATGTTTTGTTATATGTAAGTATATGTTGACGCTCAACACATTTTTACCTTTTTAGCCTTATCGGCTCCTCTTGGCTATGCAAAGGAGCCTCAATTGTACTCATAAGCATTTGACCACTTGACCAACTCGTTGTAAGGTCAAGACTATTTTTAGTTAATATATTCCAGATTATTTTTCCTCCCGCTTTATGTACTAATTCCCTTTGTGACTAAGAGAATATAGGATAAGAAAAATGCCAACTCCTAGCAGACCTGTAATCATAAAAAACACTCTTCTCTCAGGCTCTAACACGAGAACTTGTCTCCAGCTCCTTTTATTGTAAATAAATATTACATTTTACTTTGGCTAGGAATTTCCTCAGTTTACCCCTGCTTTCTTTGACACTTCTCACTTCACGAATCGTGCATATAGGGCTCATACATCCACAGCCATAACACCGGCAGAAACAGTATATGACCCCTGAACTCTATCCCAGTCTTCGTACATGATATAAATACAAATAATGTACCTACCGCAAGCTTTTCCAGGATATCTGAGACGGAAGCCCTGAAAGTGGAGTCGTGGTTTTAAGTTTTGCTAATCTTATGAAAAATTACAGATTTAGAAAATATAATTATTAAAATCTCGTCTTAATGGAGGTTCCAGTGCAGGAGAACGTATGCATATATAAACGTAGTGGGTTGAACCAGGCGGCTCCAGTATTATATACATAAAATCAGCTGCAGGCACACCGTGTGAGTGTGATGAGTTATACTAGCTTGATCAATGTTTTGACGAAAGAAATTCAACCATCCAGCCCTCCGGATTCGGGGGAACAAGGGACATTATCCTTCCAAGAAAAAGTCAGGGCGAAATAGTGAGTGCAAATAAGCTACTCGCAAATAACTTTTCTCACTTACATTCATTACGGACTCTTTGAAACATATTCTTACCAGTCTGTCCTGTGGCATGAAGAGTATTTTGAACCAAAACTTCCTTCTCCAAAATGCCCTAATAATACGAAATAAAGCTTTTACCCTATCTGTTTCAGTTCTAAGAGCTTATGAAGGAGTATCCTGAGGTAACATTAACATTTTCTTGAAGGAATTGATTCTAGAAATTTTCATTCCTGAGGGTACTGTAGGTTGAGGCAACAAAGCGCAGCGTAAGTCATTGGTGGAATATGACAACCGTGTCTATAGTATCACCATTCTGGACTTCTATGAACCAGTTCTTGAGGCACCTAGGAT
Source organism: Allacma fusca (assembly GCA_947179485.1). NCBI lineage: Eukaryota > Metazoa > Arthropoda > Collembola > Symphypleona > Sminthuridae > Allacma > Allacma fusca. The sequence goes on along the minus strand of OX359247.1, from coordinate 65,986,720 downwards.
TTTTATGGCTGGATTTCGATTTTGGAACCCTTAAGGAACCATGACCCGCATGACCGTGATATGTTATCTCTATTCCGAAAGATAATCGCTCTGGTCTTGGACAAATTAATTGACAAATGGTTGCTGCCACAATACTCGTCGAAAATGACATTTTGTTTTGTAGACTAGTTTTGGAGTCCACCAGCGTGACATTATCATTCGTCAGAAGGAGATTAACAGCGTTACTCCATCCTAGTCCCACCGGAGAGACGCCTTTTAGCTCTTAAAAGAATTTATCTAGGTTAGCAATACATAGGACAAAAATATATAGCCAGTCACAGCGTTGTTAACTTTGAGAAATTTCAAGGCAAACATTAATACACTATTGAGGCGCGCTAGAATAGATGGCTCAGGCTGGGGCATAAATGGAGATCCTTTGGAGGCATGACGTATTCGTAAAATTTTTGCCAGGAAACAAGGGTAATGATGGTGGTTTTGTGCGGGGTTTAAAAGAATTGGTTTTCGAAAATGTCGATTTCGAGAGCGTTGCGAATGCATAATTTGATCCTCTCCGTATGGTTCTTTTTCTTGTAATTAATTAAAGCGTTATGTGATTTCCTTGCTTCAACTTTGTGCCCCCGCTTTGCCACATATTGTTTAGCCCTTGGTCAAAGCTGTTTTATGCTCAAAATCAGCTATTGATGTTACAAAATCGTATCCTTACTGTAGGGTGCAGTTCAAATTGAATGGTTAGAGGAAGAAGTAAGGGCACATATTACGTTTCATTTTTGCTCCATTTTTGGACCCTTATCGTCATCATAACATCATTGTGTAGAAGCTTAATACGTTTTTTATTAATATTATTAATAAAAACTGAACATTAAACGTCAACAATGTCGGTAAATACGCTCTGAATCCAGTCAGCCACATTTCTAATAACGTTAATCGACGAGTCCGACGAATCCTTCGCTACAGATGCTGTGGACAGCTGCATTTGGTAACTTTGAACAACAGATTCTATCCTTTTCGAGATGTTTTCTAGTGAACTTCTATGAACAGCTCTTTTGTGGGATTCATATGCAATTTTTTTAACAAAATAGTGATTACAAATATGACAGGTTAGACTTTCAAAGTTGTCTTGAATACTGGGTCCGATAGACGGGATAGTTTCCAGTTTTCTGTCAACTGCTTATAACATGGCAGGATGCGATCTAGGCAGTTGAGTCGTCTGGGTTACCAATACGAACTTAAGAAACATCCTGCTTAAAGAGCATCGGAGCCGGGAGAAACTTTGGTATTAAAACTGTCCAAGTTGCTTCGCCAATGCCGATAGCAACTGGGATCATGACAACGAATTATTTGCAAACATACTGAGATTGACGGACGTGATTTTGTAGCCACTCCAGCTGAAGCCAAGAGTTTTCGGAGAAGTTCACAGAGATTCGGACTAATGTGTGACATACGTGTTTACAAATTGTATCAGTGGTCTTTTAACAATAACATTTTGTTACTGAAAACGTTGAGTCTAACAATAAGCCCGGTTTATTCCTTACATTTTTGTGAGAGTCGGTGAAACACCATCAGTAAGGTTACCCCCCAGCTTGGTATACACAAAATCATCAGGTTCAAGACCCCGTCCCTCCCCCAAAAATGAAACGTAATATATGCATACTCCCTAAGTGGTGCGTAACTTGTATTCAGCATATGTAGCCGCATACACTGGAAATCACTTAAAAATGCTTGATTCCCTCCATTGTAATAGGATGCAACAAGTATAAAAATCATCGCTACGCTGCGCTACGCGATAATTTAAGGCTTCGCGTAGGGTGGAGTCAGTCACCGCCGTCAAAGTAGGATGAACTTTGAGTTTTTTTCAAAATTTCAGAATTATTTTCAAAAAAACTATCGGGCCGATTTCAACCACATAAGTAATAACCACTACGATTTACATAAGCAATATTTCATTGAAATCGATTCCGTAGTTTTGGAGATAACTGTCATTTGACAAGATAAATTTCAAGATTTTTTTTCTCAAAAACTATCCGGCCGATTTTAACCCAAATACGAACTCAGGCTTACTTTTGACACAAGTGATGTAATAAAAATTTCATTGAAATCGGTCTGGTAGTTGTTGAGGTATCGTGCGGAAAGACACAAGGACGTACGAACGTAGGGACGTACGGACAAGGCAATTTTACTAGGGGGCTGACGTCACTCAAAACAGCAAACAATATAAATTGATCTATTCCACTTGTGAACTGCTCACAATCAAATTGCAGATTTTCGCGGAGAAGGTTAAACATGAATAATTAGTAGAATTTTCCCGTTTTCCCCTTCAATGATTGTTTAAGCTAGAGTGACAAAACAACAATTAATCCGTGTTCAAGTGAAGAGAACAAATAAAACAGAATAAAGATGGCATGACGCAACTTTGGAATCAAAAATAGATTTAATCCATTACATAAAGGCAAATACAAAGTCCGAAGGTGCTTCTAGAAGTTCCTGTAAACAAAATAACGGCATCATTAGTACAGTGTGAAACATTAAACCACACTTGCAAATATTTTACTCTGGGTACTACACAATAATAGATAATCATACTTTCTCTCGTGATATCGGCTCGCGCAACCAAATTCATTGCAACTAGACAGCTACAGCTACTGCAATACTTTAGGTATCTTTGACCACCATTTAATGCATTAAAAATAAACGTCTTAATTACATAGCTTGTAGCTACACCTAATGTAGTCTTGTTACACCTTCAAAAGCTCTATATATACCATTACAAACTGCCACCGTAAAAAGGTTCAGAGGCTACTTAATTCTGACATCCGACAAGAAAAATAAAATAGATCCATTCTGATTTGATTCCTTAACATTCACTTCCTCACCTCATCATGTCTAATGTGGCTGTTACAATTTATTTTGTTTTGTTAGTACAGTAACCGCAATTGAGCTAAGCATAACATTCTAAAAATAATACAGTTGCCGTGACAAGCCTTAAATAAGAAAGGCGAATTTAATTACCTTTCTTCGATAATCCAAAAAAAATGTACAAACAAATAAACCTGGGACAACGCCAATGTATAACTTATCTATTTTCTGAAAACGTCTCGCAGTACGTCACAGAACAGAAATAAAAAAGCAAAGTCTGCCACTGCAATGAAATTGAAACTTGTAAACCAATATGAATATTACAATATTCTAAATAAAGCTGCTAAAGATATTCGGTATCTAAAGATATATGTAACATGCAAAATACATCCAACATTTCTGCCATTTAACCTTGTATTTGAATAAACTCTGTTATGAGGCACGTTTATTTTTAAGTAACAATACATTAGACACGAAAATTTTGTAAAAAAGACAAATGTCATTTACACGTGTAATTTAGAATACATCTAGTGGAAGGCATTTCCATGCAACTTTCAAAATTAACTATTACCATATATATTTTCAGATTAGAACTTACGATATAAAATGGTGTATCTTAAGTACATGATTTAAGTACAAGCTAAACGTAGAGTTCCGGTCCTTTTATAATGGTCCGTTATTGGTCTGGTCCGGTCTGATCCAACACTTGGACCACGACAGATACAATTGGTCCAGCTTCAGGACCAGACCAGACCAGACCACAGGATGAAGGTATAAAACGTATGCAAAATAAAAATTTATGGGTTAACAAAATCCCATGGAATAAATTAAAAATGTCATTTCAGGTGATAAAACAAGAATTTCGCTGAATAAAATGTGATTTTTTAATTGCACTCTATGGTTTTCTGGACATTGGTCGTTGGTCTAGTCTGGTCTGAACTTTGGACCAGACCAGTTTCATAAAATCTGGATAAGACCAGACCATTGGCATTACTAGATTAAAGTACATGATACTGTATTTCAAGTACATAAAATCATTTCCATGATTTTCTCTGATTTTTGTAAAGACAATGGCACCTATACTATCATAGTTGCAACAATTTAGGTAAGAAATACTCTGAGCAGAATTCTTTTTTTCAATTGCAATTTGTATGCCATTCAAAGTAAATACAAAGTACTTCCGTGCTTTCAATTTTATAAAATAATAACTGTACATTTGTACTACTTGTAGATACTATATAAGTAGTAATATGTACATGATCAGTGGTTGAGGACAAAATCAAAATCTTTTGAGATCTTATTATTCTTTACTTTAAACTGTCGTATTTTAAAATACTGTATAGCTCTGTATCACCACTATAAATGTTTGATCAAAATATTTGACCTAGGTCACTGAAACAATAATAATTATAAATTATTGTTGTAAATAAAAATGCTCGTCGATGCGTCTAGAGGGCGTGAATACTTGATTCTTAACATCACTTACCACTATCACTATCCACTCGCTCAAATTTGAAGAGACGATAATGTGCTTATGAAATTGGAAATATTAGGAATATTGATCATTACTTTTACTAGGGGACGAGACTGCTTTTATAAGTCCATGGTCCATGTTCTGTATAAAATCAAGAATATTTGAACTTTTGCCACAATTTAAATTTTTATCCTGATGACTATGAGTCAGACTTAGTGCCACATTTGTTTTCATTGCGGGGAGATTTTAATAGTAAAAATGCTAACTGCAGTTTAAGTAACGTCAGTGGGAAACCTGTGTATACAATAAGGTTGCATTATTGATTCTCTTGAATTTGTTCTCACATAAATACATAACAGGGTTTATTCAAATACAAGGTTAACTGGCAAAAACGTTTGATTATGTATTTTGCACGTTATGCCTTTCGATACCGTTATACCGTATGTCTTTAACAGCTTATGCCTTTTGACAGCGTATGTATTTAATCACTTATGCCTTCGGATATAGCATGCCTTTACCAGAGGTGTGGAATATTTTGAATTATAGTATTTGAAATAGTATTTGAAATACATTTCGTATTTTGTATTTGGTATTTTATTGGCACCAAAATTTTGATTGTATTTTGTATTTCGTATTTTGAAGATCTACGGACGTGATGGTATCTTGTAACGTTTGCCCACCCCGTATTTCAAATACAAAATATAATTTCAAAATACATAGCTCTGGCAAATGTCAAGTTAGTTTGTCAAAACATTTCGGAATTATAATTTTAATTGTAAAAGCACTAATTTGAACCAATTGGAAGTCAATTCTTTAACTTTTTCCCCTGGTCTAAGTACTAACTTGGTATAAAAATATATAAAGTTCAATGCGCGTTAAAGTTAGTTAAAGTAGTTCCGCCAACTGAAAATCCGTAAATAAATTATCCAGGATATGTAAGGTAATTCGTGTTAAGAAAATATATTGTGTATCTAGGGTCACGTTAATCTACTTTGATCTACACAAATGCACATCACTAATCACGTACCTGTTACCTTACGTTTGCTGAATAATTTTTGAATATCCAATTATTTGGATTTTCCCAAGTTACTTTGAGCGAATAAACTTGAGATACCGATAAATCGCAGACATACTTCGAGATAAGTTTAAGAGTATTTTCAATAATGTATTTTGTATTTCAAATACTGTATTTTCATTTCATATTTTCAGTTTTAGCTGGAAGCAAAGTATTTTATTTTGTATCTTAACAAAGTTACTCCTGGTATTTGTATTTTAGATTTGTATTTTAATGTTTCTGGAAATGTATTTGTATTTTGTATTTTAATAATAAATTTCATGTATATTCCACATCTCTGGCCTTTACTCACTTATGCCTTGGGATATCGTATGTCTTTAGCCATTTATGTCTTAACGCGTATGTCTTTAGTGATTATGTATGTGCTTAGCTCCTTAACAATTCTGCTATGATACCAAATAATTGAATGAACTTACGAAGCAAGTACTGCATCTTTCTTTGCAAGCCTATTCAGGCAATCATCAGATTCGCCCTGAAACACAAAAAACTTAGTAAAGCATCCATATCATATGCACGTAAATCTCCAAGTTAGAATTAATTTCATGATTGAGAACTACACAAGGATCAATACAATTAAAGGAAAATCTCAAAAAATATTTTTCAAATGTGGAGTAATGCAGGGGGCACCACAATCTCCATGGATTTATAACAACGCAGTTGATGATGAGATTATGGAATTAAATGAACCATCTGTAAAAAGTATGTATGGCTTTCAGCTTCGCCCTGACTTCCCAAATGAAACTCTCCAAAATTTCGCTGATGATTCAGACATTTCTGCGAACTCTCGTACATCTTCCATCATTCTCAACCAAACATTTATTGGACTTTATAATGAATTAGGACTTCAAATTAATTCCAGAAAATCCCAATGTATTAGTCTGGTAAAAGGAGAATTATGTACAGATGATCTGATTCTCAATGAAAATACTCGGATCAAGTGCATTGGAACTAATGAAATGGTGAAGTATCTTGGTATGAAATTTAATGATGAAATAGTATGTCATGAAGAAAAATTACTCCATAAATTTCGAGGCCAAATTGAAAGAATAGTTGCAACTCCATTCCTTAATCCAGACCAAAAATTGAATATCATTAATGAATTTATCTGGCCGATTTTAATTTTCCCCCTACAACATATTCCCTTAAATAAAATTTCGCCTTCATTCTTTGATAAAGTGGATAAAATCCTTAAAAGTGCAGTTAAAGAAATTTTGCAAATACCAACTCAACCCCTGACGCTATGATTTATTCTAGTAGAAAGGCAAAAGGATTGGGAATTATTAAAACATCATGGGAAGCAAACATTCAAAATTATAATGCATGTGACAATCTACAAAATAGTGGTATTGAAGTTCTGAATATAATAAGAAATTTTGACAATGAAAAAAATAAATGCTTGGATAATCTAAACATGACTGAAGAATTCAAATCATCCCTTGTAGACATCTATCAAGATGAAGATACTTCAGAAAGTAGTAGAGAAGAATCAATGAATAACACTGACAAACAACAACCAAAAAAGAAGTTAAAGAAATGTAAACTTATTAGGAATGAATTGCAAAAGATAGAATATGAAAAATGGAGTAAGCTTCCAAGTAAAGGACAAGGTGTCGCACAATTTTCCGAATGTCCCACTGCTAACAAATGGATAACTAATAAATTTGGGTTATCAACATCTGAATGGATAAATGCAATCAAAATGAACGGAAACGTATTGCCTAATAAGTCAAATCCGGGTTACAGCCAAGGTAATAGCCATTGTAGATATTGCAATGAGTTTGAAACCTTAGGACATATCCTTGGTAAATGCCCCAGAGGTGAATTATTACGTAATAATCGTCATCACAGCATTCGCTCATTGTTAGCTACAAAATTTAAAGAAAATAAATATATAGTCCAAGAAGTATATTGTGAAGATAAAAATGGGACAAGTAGAAGAGTTGACATTCTTGCTATTGAACCAAACTCTAAAAAGGATACATTTTAGATCCAACAATAAGAATGGAACAAGATATTCACCAGCCTGAAAAAGTGAACCAAGAAAAGAAATCAATTTATGATCCATGCATTCCCTACTTTCAATCAAAATTCAATCTAAAAGAAGTGGAAACAATTGGACTGTACATTGGGGCACGAGGAACAATTTCAAATTTTTTTGTAACATTCCTAAAACGATTTAGGATACCAATGAAAGTTATTGAAGAAATAGTATCTTTAGTTCTTAAGAACAGTGCATTAATTTGTAATAATCATCTTTATAAGTCATAAATTATACTAATTAGTTACTTAATTGAAAATTGTTAATAGTATACTGAGTCCATAAGGGCTACTTCTATTGAGAAGCAGTGTCAATAAAGTCTTTCTCTCTCCGGTTGTCACAAAAAACAGCACACAACATAATGTGCTATACATAACTTTTCAACATCAAGCAGACAATCTATTTCCTAGAAATGTTTACGTCGCCATGTTAAAATAAATGATCTTAATAAACTGATTTACCATTCTCCTAATAGCTCCACAAATTGCGCAAGTCTTGAAGGTTTCCGTCATCCTCCCGGTGGTCTCATCAACATCAGCCAAGTTAATTTGGATGGAAGCATGATCCTTAGCATGGATGATGCGGTTGCTCGCAGAGCTGTATGTAAGAACACAATCTCAATAGAAGAAATCCCTTTTTTTAGATCATTTTAATCCCAAAGTATTTAATTCTAACTTACCATTTTCGGGGGACATAGAGGTCCACGAATTCTCCTGAGTCGTTCTGCATTTTGTCAAGGTTTTGATGAAATTAGATTAGAGATTAGAAATTAGAGGTAGCACAAGTAAGTACTTCTCTCATATATAAGTATTCAATACACACATTAAGTAGATCATACAGATGAAGCTGAAAGGTTTGTAACGAAGAAGAGGCAGCTTTTAGTGAGTTACAGCACTCGTAGATCGTAGGCAACTAATTGTAAGCTTTCAACCTCAGCCTCCCAATTATTTATGTTTTTACAAAATATAATTACTTTTCCCTCTGGTTCTATACTGAATTTTTTTGAGCATATGGAAAGGACCAACTCTAGCTTTACAAAATGCCGATTCTTTGAAAATTTCACATTTCCTTTCTGCTGGACTGGAAATCCCAGCTGTGATCAATTCTCGGTCGTTTCTTCACAGCTGACAGCTATACATATACATATGGACTATATAAAAAAATGACATCAAAATGATCAAGGGCAGGGTAAATTCACAGCTGGCAATAATTGTGAGTCCATCTGAAATATGGAAATATGATAATTACAAGCCATCGACAGTTTGTGACGTTAGAGTTGGTGTCTCTTGTGATAACATCGTTTTGCTGCAAAGTCCAGGTAGAACCAAAGATAAAAAAATGAAAACGGCAATCGATAAATCAAAAGCGACTTGATTGGCTAGGATTATGTGATGGCATTATTAGGTTTTGAAGTAGTAACGTCACATTTTGCAGGGTCTAATATACCATCGAATTGATATTCAGTAGCAAACTTAACATACCTATAGTTCTAAACATTTTGAAACATGCATAAAACATGTGCGGTGGTAAGGTTTTCAGAAATGTTCAAAATTTCAAAAAGCCTTGGAAAGCCTTCTATCGAAAAAAATTCAAAATGTGTGACCGTAACGCAATAGGTTAGTACGAAATGTAGCCATTCCGGAAATACCAAACGTGACATAAGAGTCAAGTTTTCAGAAAATTTCACAATTTCGAAAAAAGTTGAAGAAATTTCAAAACGTAAGATCGTAACACTCTAATTAAGTACAAAATGTAGTCCTTCGAAAATTACTGGGATTGCACGTTGATGCAGTGAAAAACCTTATGGATGACAAAATTTGGAGGAATTCCACAATCATCATCCTTACAAAATATCGCTTCGCTCATGAAAAGTGTTTATAAATTCATAAATTGATGACAGAGGTGAATACGAGTTGCCTCCCTGTCAAAATTATTTTTCACATTGCTCACATGCTTATTTATACCCAATAACAGGGCCACGGCGCACCGTTGTCTTTAGCGCCGGGAAATGCTTTATTGCCATCCATTAGAATTTAAGATTACCCGACTTCGTTTGGCAGAGTTTTCCAGTAGGAAAGTAGGAAGTATGAATGCTCAGACTGTCTCTGAGTTATTTATTTACTCTGGTATTTACCCTCCTAATTGCTATTAGACAGACTGCCCATGTTCATTATTACCAGTTAAAATAATTATATACGCAATCTGTTAACTCTCCCGTGAAGAGTCAAAATATTCCAGATGCATTTTCATTTCAAAGCACAATTATTATGTTCATACATTTTTGCTTCAAGGCAACATCAACCATGTTGCCTTGAATGAATCCGTCCTGAAATAACATGTGGACACAATTTTTGTCTCGAAACTGTCCCGTTCCGATCCTGTCCCGAAAACCTCTGGATGTCTCGTCCCGATCAGAATCCCAGTCTTAAATGAAATGTCTCCAATTCCATAGGATCACCTCTGATAATAGCGAAAGTTTACTTTAAAAAGTGTTCAAGTATAGAATAAATAATTTTAAACGGAACGATTCCCAAACGTATTCATTTTTACAGCAATACAGATAGTATAATGTACATATATTTTTTCTGTCCCGACATATTCCTCCGTTCTATCCCAAAATCTTCAGAACAAAAACGTTCGTTCCAATTCCGCCCTGAAATAACATGGGGACAAAATTTTGTCCTGAAACTGTCCCGTCCCGATCCCGTCCCGAACAGAAGCCATAATTATTTACTGTATATTATGGAAACAATCATTTGAGCGGAAATTCGAGTTTGAGCAAAATTCCATGGATGGATTAATAAAATTATTTTTACCCTGGTCTTAACCCTCAAAATAGATTTGCACATGTAATCTGAGGGCCTTAGTCAACATTTTGTTACCCTGGCCCTAAATTTTTTACCCTGGCAGGGCCAGGGTGGGCTACCCCGTAAATCCACCCCTGCAAAATTCCAATTTAAAACGGGATTTATTATGAGATATGTTGTGAGCCAGTTAACACATTCACAAATGTCTTGTTTAATTGACTATGAAAAATGTTTCTTACGGTATTTTGTATGGGAATTTTTAACTGCTACGCGACTTACGACAAACGTTGTAAAACTCGGTTTAGATTTCTGGGATAACTGTTCTGTTCTTAGGGTTTTTGGTCAAATTAACTTAACTCAAAATATATGTCATTCCGACCCCAAATACCCGGCACTTGAGGCATGGTTTTGCGAAAGGCAAATTAGATGAGAAATATAGGATGTAGAATAAAATGAGCTATTTTGCCAAAAAATGTAGGCTTATACATAGACTCCTAGGCTCTCCCCATATAGGAAGGATGTAGGGTAGGTTGATCAATTCGGTCGTTAAAATGTAGGCATATCTGTAGGCTCGGTCCAAATTTTAAATGCAGGAAGGATATCGTCAGTGAAGAGGCAAAATGATCTAGGTGCATACTCGATTAGAATAAAAATGATCTACATAACTTTTTCCCTAAAGGCAATATGAACTAGGTACAAGTCTTTTTAAAAGCAAACTGACCTACATGCAGTTTTCCATAAAAGCAAAATGATCTAAGTGCTGTCCTGAATTTCTATGGGAAAAATAGCTTCTGCAAGGAGGACACGTAGCTTATAAGGACTGTAATAAATTATTATTAATTATTATTGTTGTTAATTATTGTAAGGGGTCAGTGAATAAATATTTAATAAAATTTCATTATAATTAAATAATATAATCTGACCTCAAATCATTATCACATTACTTTTCCTAAAAACTTCAATTTTGGGTTTACTGCCTCCTAGTATTTATTTTGTATTTTATAATATAATTTAAACGCAGAATAACTAATTTTTTGAGGAACAAAAAAGATTTTTAATTTCTCGCATATTCATATACTGACATTATAATGTGTTTACACGTATTGTTTTTATTATAATTTGCATCTAGATCATTTTGCTTTTAAGAGAAACTACATTTAGATCATTTTGATTTTAAAATTCAAAGCAAGTAGTTCATTTTGCCTTTAGTGAAACTGCATGTAGATCATTTTGATTCTAATCGATCATGCGCCTAGATCATTTTGCCTCTTCACCGACGATATATTCTAGGCTCAGTCATTCGAACAAATTTCATTTGCAATATTTAAATCTTGTCCTGGGATTTTAAGGATTAGTTCCACCTAATACTTAATACGGATGCTTTTACATAATGTTGTCTATGCAATATTACAGTATTCGTCGTTTTGTAATTTGCAATTACTAGTGAAAATGCAAGCACGCCATTTGCTTGGTCCAATTTGCCAATTCATGTTTATCGACGGTACGGAGTAGGGATGCCAATGGTCTGGTCCGGACCATTATTAATGGTCCGTTATTGGTCTGGTCCGGTCTGGTCCCAAACTTGTATGGTCTGGTCCGGTCTGATCCAACACTTGGACCAGACCAGATACAATTGGTCCAGCTTCAGGACCAGACCAGACCAGACCACAGGAAAATGGTCCCAAAAGTAATTACGCAAAATAAAAATTCTGGAATTAACGAAATCCTATGGAACAAATTAAAAATGTCATTTCTGGGGATAAACGAAAAATTTGACTGGATAAAATGTGATTATTCAATTGCCCTCAATGGTTTTCCGGACCATGGTCTTTGGTCTGGTCTGGTCCGAAAAACTGGACCAGACCAATTGTCTGGTCTGTGCTTTGGACCAGACCAGTTTCATAAAATCTGGATTAGACCAGACCGTTGGCATCACTAGTACGGAGTTTGGTAAATTAATTATTTGCTTAAAAATAACAAAAACCGACGACCCTCCAGAATAGGTATTGTTAAGCGTAGCATACATATTTTAGTACGGAAATATTAGTTTTATTGTAGCCTGTAGTCACCTAGAGGATTCAAAAAAGCCAAAATTTTGAAAAAACACTTGGCACCGGCCGTCCTACAAAAATCAGACCCCTGGTTATTACGCACACTAGGTTGATATGTAGCACCACGTCTGCGTGTGCGCATAACCTAAATGCCCATATACACAAAATGTCCAGAAAGTGCCACGAAAATGCCCAACATTCTCAAACATTTCTTTCAGAAAGCATGCAAAAAACTGCTTGTAAATGCCTCGGTTTCAAACGACCAACAATATAGGACACTTACTCCAAAGAAACAAGGGGAAAAAGTTTCTTAAAAATTCATTCCATTTTTGCTTTTAGTGAAAATGTATATAGATCATTTTTGTTTCATCGAATATTCATGTACATAGTTCGTTTGGCTAAAACCCTCACTGCCCTCAACGACAACCACCACAATCCACACCTGAGTTGACGAGATGGAAACAAAGGAGTGAAAGTTTATAGGAAGCGTCGTTTTGGGCCCCGTATCGTATATCGGAACATTGACTTTTAGACCACATATCAAAGTACAACAGTCCATTTTGACCTTTTCATGCATCATACGACCAGAGATGTGTAGTACTTGAAATACTTAAATACAAAATACTATCTAAAATACAAAATACGTATCTTGTATATTGTATTTCAAACCTACTGGGGTCGTCCAGGTATTTTGTATCTTAGTATTTACAAAATGCGGTGCTGGTAAGTATTTAGTATTTTATTTGCAACCATTAATAGTAAGTACATATAAGTGTTTAAAATAAGATACTTTATCAAAATACTGAAGTACCCAATATTTTGAAATTGCCACAATCGTGGCTATTGTCAAACTATTTGTATTCTTAACATTAAGCATAGGAACAACGTTTTTTAGCGATTAACACACGTCGTACGTACGCGAAATATTAAACGGGATAAATTCATCAGATCATTGATAGCAAAGTAGAATCAGAGAGCATGGTCCTTCCGTTATCATGCTTTATGATAAATCATAAGAAATCGGCAGTTCAGAAAGTATAAGACATTTCGAAATTTCATCCTCGGCGCGATCTTTACCCGCAATTCTGGACGGTAATTATTTTCGGGTAATTGATCAAGACAATGGAAGTGTGGTAACCCAGTGTATTATTTGTGAAAAGAATCTCGGAGTTGGAACCAAAACGGCGAGGACTATAGTAAAACTAGTGGAATAATAAAAGGAGCTTTGTCATCAACTTTAAATTTTTTAAAGCACTTGGTACGCAAACAATATTTATCTTTGGATCTTATTGAATTAGCTTGTGACATTAAATAAAACTAAATTAATTAAGTATTTTGCGTAGATTTGAATCAAGCACTTGTACCTAATTAGTTTTGTAGAATATCTATCAACAATGTAATATATCAGTTTGTTTAAAAATTATGTGCAGAAGTCACAAAGCATATTTGACCCCATTTACGTTTTATGTGATTTAGAAATTCCACCCGAAGATCATGAGGAGTATAAAACTCTGAAGTCAAGGGAACGGGAACGGACTAAACTTCCTGGACAAGTCTGACTGAATTCTTTCCAAAAACTTTACATGTGAAAACCCACAAGCACGAGAATCTGAGCATGTATTTCCTGATGTAAAAGTATTTAAGATAGTATTTTCTACTTAAGTATCTTTGGAGCGGTCTTTGAAATGTATTTTACTTAGGTATTTTAGTAAAACTAGTTGCTGGTATCTTATTTAGTATTTAGTATTTTGTGTTACGAAAACAATTTAAAGTATTTGGTATTTTTGAAACAAAAATGAGGTATTTTACACATCTCTGCATACGACGATGTACACTTGAAACGAACGAAATATTATTCTTTCAGTTACACTATAGGCAAAACAGTACCCGTTTCGCCGCGATTATTTCCAGAACTATAACTACAGCAATGAACACGGAATTTAGTGTAGACTGTAATTTCATGTAAAATCACCACAATTGAATATTAACTAACATCAAAACTTGAAATCAGGGGGAAGATCAAAATGGATGCCCAAAAAATATCCGAAAAAAATTGAACATCAGGATTCTGATTGTAAACGTGGTAAGGTTAAATATTTTAAATATTTTGGTGCAATTTTACAAGTTCAATGGGTTACAAGAACTTATAAATCACTTCGAAGATTTACTAAGGGTCAACTTAACAGGGTCCCTCTTAACATTACCCGACGATCAAATTAATTTAGGCAGAAAGTTAATGCGCTCTTCCGGACAAGGGTATAATAGACAGCTCTGAGTAGGGCTTCTGTTCGGGTCGGGACAGTGTCGGGACAAAAATTTTCTTCTCGTGTTATTTCAGGACGAAATCGGGACGAATTGTTTTGTCCCGAGTATTTCGGGACGGGACGGTATTGTCCGCGGTATAAAATAATTGGCCCCAGTAGAAGCCCTAGCGCAGAGTGGTAGACAAGTGAATCAATCTAGTCGAATTTGTCGAACATAATAAGAGGATTTAATGTAAATAAATATTTTATGATAAAACAAAGTACTGGCTTTTAAACCCGCCACCAATGTTGAGCACATTAACTAGATGCATAACTTTCGTATCTTTAGCACAGGGAAAAATGATTCGAAATTATGCTACATTGTTGTAAATGTAAGTCCGTGATGGACTGTTGTACGTGTCATAAGTTCGATGTAAAATCGCGGTCAAACGAGGCCTAAAGTGTCGTCCGGATAATTTGTTTGCCAAAGTAAGTAAGTAAGTACATATAGGAACTTTGACTTGGGAAAGTATTCGTGCTGACAGGAAGTAGCGATTGTGAGTGAGTATTGGGCAGTTGGGCTGTTGGGGACTGGGGCAAAGAGATAACTGAAATTTGAAGCTTCCCCTCTGTACATGCTCTGCATTTATTTGCGCTTGATTTAGTCCGTGTGTTGAAAATACATCGTAACCATTCACAATGCAAGGCTTGTTTGTGTATGGTGTAGAGTGTAGAGGAAGAAGTTGCAGCAGGTTCAATTGCGGGCTGAGTCTATGATAGAAGTGAAGTGATAGATGTCTATCAATCTTTCATGTATAGTTTATAGTTACATGGATTTAAATGGTAAACTAAAATCTATACCCGCAAGCACGGCAGTTTATTTTAATACAGAAATAACAGAAGAGTAACACACTGAAAACATTAAGCCGACACCAGACCGAACTCACAATCAGTGCTGGACTCCACACACACGAAAGCAATTATTTCACATTGTCAGATAAGGATCAACGTTAACTTCCACAATCAGAACATAATTTGATTTGTCTTAAATTTGATTTGGAAAAGTTAAGGTTCATCGGCTTTACTAGGGAGTGTGGTTGTCGTGTTAAGTATTTAAATAAATCCTGTGAACAGTTTATTGTTGTGTACAGTGTGTATGTAAGTTATTAATGTTGTAGTGTTTAGAATACTAGTTAGAAGTTAGAACTCTAATACCTCATTGAATATTGTTTGTTTTTATAAGTAATTGAAAGGGACTTTGGAACATAGCAGTAATTGATAGTGCAGGCTATTTTTGGTGAACAATATTTAAATAGCATAAATCAATTAAATTCCGTGAAAAATGACGGATGCTGGATTTTTTCGGGTGAGAAAACAAAAACAAAAGGATACTTGGAGCTGTTATTTTCAATAAATTGTTTATATATTTACTATTTATTTATTTATTGTGCATTTACGCATATGTTAAAAAATAATTTATTAAACAGGGTACCTCTTCAGAGCAGGACAACCGTTTCAGCGACAAGGAGAAAAAGTTGATGAAGCAGATGAAATTTGCGGATTCAATATTAAAGAAGGTATAACTTTTTGTTCATACTTACTAGCTTCTCGTGTATTTACTCTTCTCTTCGGTTTAGATTTGTGAATGCCAATTTGTAGTTGTGAGTTGTTGTGATTTGTAGTGTTGTAAACAAAAACCGCATTGGAATTGTTTCTGACATGTTCTCTCGCACGGTAAATAAATGCAGGTGGACATGTCCAAAGTCAATTTGGGTGTTCTGAAACCTTGGATCGCAAACCGAATTTCGGAGCTTCTTGGTATGGAGGATGACGTGCTTAATGAGTTCGTGTTCAATCAACTCGAGGCTGATAATGTAAGAGATGTTTTTTATGATTTTTTTTACTAGTTGCTGCTTGATTTACTTCAGTACTTTGAATGTTCAAGAGGATAAAAAGTTGTAAATACTTTTAGATTTACCATTACTAAAATAAAATTTTCCAGAATCCGGATGGTAGACGGATACAAATAAACCTAACGGGGTTCCTGAACGGGAAGAACGCCCGGGTCTTCACGGGTGAGCTGTGGGATATGCTACTGGATGCGATGGAACACTCTGGAGTGCCAACGGCTCTTCTCAATGCGAAGAAAGCGGAAATATCACAGAGGTTGATACAGGCTGAGGAAGAAAAGCCGAAAAAACTGGAGTCGACTGTTAGGAATAGTGACGATGATCGGAAAAGTTACCACAGTAGGCATCACTATGATAACGACAGGGATAGAGATAGATATAGCCACCAGCCTTCCAAGACTGACGTGAGATTATATTTATTGTTTCATTAATATTTTTAAATTCCATTTTATTGTCAAATATAATACTTAATTATAGTTTACTGTTCAACTTTTTAGGATTCATTTGGAAGAGATCGAAGGAGATACGATGATGACTCAGGAGATCGGCATCGATCGCATACAATTAAAAAGAGTAGATTTAGTGATATTCAGGTACAATTGAGGCTGTTTGCTTATTTTTAGATGACTTTACTTTTAGTTATAGTCGACTTTTTGTTGAGATATTTGTTTGTTATTCTATGACTTTAGCCTGATCACGATGAATTTAAATCAAGCCATGACTCAGGTCGGGATTCTAACCGTGTGAAGGAACCTATTAGGGAGGATGAACTTAAGAAGCCGGAAAGAATTGACGTGGTTAGTAAATAATTACATTAAATATTTTTTAATTGACCCCTATTTGGTTTCTATCCTTAAATGGCGACAAAACATTGAAAACATTTTTTGTATTTTCAGGATGATGATGATGGTGCCAGAGTCGAAATGAAGAAGCGGAAGAAGAACAAGCACCGGCATCACCGCAAGAGACGCAGCAGTAGCAGTAGTGGGAATAGTGAGGACGACGATGAGGAAGAGGAGAGAGGCAGGCAGAAGCACCGGAGAAGTTCTAACAGTGACAAGCGGAAAAAGAAGAAGAGTAAGAAAAGTAGACACAGTCGCAGTAGTGATCACTCGGAGGAGCGAAGTTTAGAGCAGGAGTTACGGGACCGAGCACTGGAATCCATGAGGAAGCAAAAAACCATGGATAAATAATTAATACCAGCTAAGTATTTAAGATTTTGGTTAAGGCAAAAAGCTATATATGTTTGCTGGCCTTCTCTTCCGGCACTACATAATGGAATTTGTATACTCATTTTGGCAAAACCAAGATTTTTGTTTCTCCTATAAAGTTGTTTTTCCTTGTCTCGATTGCGGTATTTATTACTGGGGTGCTTCTTGTTTATGAAATTAGTTGATGCAGTTAATTTTTCCAGTCATCCTTCGATTCTGTTGATCATTTTATTTTATTGGGTAATCAGTGCGTGTGTCAATTATTTTCATGAGTTTTGTATCGTTGCATTAAAGTTATACGTTAGCAGGTGTGAACGTGTGTATGTAAATATGTTTGAGGAGTTTGGATGAATTTCTTCTCGTTAATTTAACCCTTTCTTATATTTAAACTTAGTGACTATTTCAACAAGAATAAATAAGGAATGCTTTTCTATTTCGATTGTTCTATTATTTTTTAGTGCGAGAGTTCTCGCCTCGAATGTATAATTCATTGGTACTTAATTATGTATGATTTGATAATAGATAATCCTTATCAATGATGACTTCAGATGCATATTACACGTTTTATTATTAAACAAAATAACCAACTAATTCTGTTAGTTTGTAAAGCTAGCTAAAATACTCAAACAGTTCTGTGTTACTTCTTCAGAAAGGTACGTAATTTCTTACTTTTAATTTCATTCCTACTTGTGTAGTGACGATAGTGTGGTTTGCTTGGATTAATATTATAATACAATTAACACTCGATCGGTATTTTGTACCCAGGAGTTGAACCACCTTAACCATCACAGCTCTGTTCACAATTTACAGAACCGCTGTTAATTTGGCATAACTAGCGTAGCCCTTGCCCCTGTCAATGGATCCTGGTTGAAATACTGGAGTTGCTTCTAGAATTGAAATTCTCGCAGGAACAATGGTATCATCTGGTAGAACTGCCAATAAGAATACAATTAATACAACCAGAACTAAACATGCAACATAGCCTTAAACTACTTACAACCCCTAATTCATGCTCATACATCCACCCAGATACGCTGATCAAGCAATATCGTTGCAGTAGTGGCACTCCACTGAAGATAATGGAGATTAATCAAGTTATTGTTTAATGTGATAATTATTTTTAAGCGACAATAAAAAAAATTGCCTGGTTATACATTTTTTTCATTAAATCAGCTATAATAAAACTGCCTATTGCCCAAGAATTAATCAACTGGAAATACTTTTGTCGACTAATGCTCCGAAGTTTCATGGAATGATTAGTAAACAAATATTTGTATTTCAGCTGCAGATATAAAAGTTGAATTATTATTAAGTTATTCTGTGCAAGAGTACATAACGATAATACTTGTAGTCATACACAGCTATGCAGTTTTTGATATGTAGTCTGAAATTTCGTAGTTTGCGACCCCGACGTTTTGAACTTTTAAACGCTGAGCATGTACTTTGTACTTCGTATTTTAAAGTATTTCAAGAACAAAAGTATCTCGAGTCTACTTACTTCGAATGTCATGCAAAATGTACTTAAATTTAATAATAAAATGAAGTGTTTTCCTCAAAATACTTTGCAATCAATAGAACTATTGGATTGTACGTACAACCTGTCATACAAAAATGGAACGACTCTCATATAAAGTTGTTTAAGCAAAAGTATTTATTTTGCACTTACAATATTCTGTATTTTGGTATTTAAGATTATTCAGCATTCATTGAATTTTAATTTATATTTTGAAAAAAATACTGTAGGGTAGATTATCAACATTGAAATATTCTTCGTTGAACCCCCACTTTAGCGAATTACTCTCATCATTGCATTAGTGAGGTATAAAGCCACATATGTATAAGTATAGTCATTATTGAGTTTATTTTAGTCGGCTGTTACTCTTCGTATAGAATGGTCGTGCTTCTCTCATATGGTATTACATCACTGTCGCTAACCGAGGGGATCAATGAAATGCTTTATTTATTACTGTTTCTTTTTGGAACCCCAAAATACCTTTTTTTTAAACCGTTCATTTTATTATTACTGTAGTGCTGTTTATTAGAATAGTTACGTCAGTTACGTAGTTTCTTTACAATCACCTCAGCAGATAGTTACAAGTTACAATGTTAAAGAACCGACGTGGTTTCAAATCGGTTTTTCACTTTCGAGTTTGTAACACGTTCCTCAATGAACGTTGCCAAAGCTTCATTCTTTGATTACATCAATTTCAACAATATTTTATCCCCCACACAGTACCTAGAAAATCATTACTGCTAGTAATGCAGTCCTATCAGCGCCCTCGCACCATATTACCGACTTAAATATACAATTGGAACTGTTAATTCCTTTGAATTTAGACTACAGTAGATTTTTTCTCATCCCCCCCTCCAGTCATCCCTCCAATGTAATAATGTAATAAAAGGATGAAACCCAAGTAATTTTGATTGTGGGTGGGGTCCACGTACGTCACGACGGTCTTGGTACGAGATTTCCACTGTTTTTGCTGGCTATATATTGGATTAAGAATGTACATACGTTAAACAAAGTTCAAACATACATGCGCTCTTTTACGATTCCATTACAAAGGTGTCCATCTAACTTATCAGTTAGACCCTGCGTTGCTTTGAGCTCCGTCTAATTAAACATGAAATTACGTTTTATGCTTAGAATTTATTAGGCTAACTAAATAAGTTTAATTCATAATTAATAATTTAATTAATTCAATAATTGATTTAATAATTTAAAAATTTTCGGGACTTGGGTAAAAACGTAGTTGTTACTGATTTCTGATCAATTATGCAAGAAGCCTAGTTTTTTGAAAGTGTTCCATAACGACCCAAACGTCCATAATTTAATGGTAAAAACTTCTACCATTATTGAGGTAGACCTTTAATGGGTATCTTCTGCCGGTCATGCCAACAAGGAAGGACCTGTTTGATAGCTCGTTAGAATGCGAATAAAGTTTTCTACACAAGAGACACCCAAGTTTTGACAAAATTTATCCAAAAACGCAGGAGAAATCAATAATTTTCATTATTCCTCTTTCTATGGGCTAGTGAGAATATACTGATTTGCAACTCCCTATTCATCATTAGTAACCTAATTTAGACAAATTTTAAATTTTGGTTAGGTTTGGCTCAAAAAGGGGGCAAAATACGGCTTTGAATATTTTTTTTATTACGAATGTGTACAGGTGCATATCTGTGCTATAAAATCCATTACATCCGTGACATTGTTTTCACAGTTGTGTCAGACCATTTTCTTTCGGATTCTTAACCGACGACCAAATTAACCCTGTACACGAAATTTGATGAACATAAAAATTGCTGACATAACGTCCAGTTCCTAGTATTGGATTGGACGGAAAAAAACGAGGGTAGGGAAAGAGAATGCACTAAATTGGTATCTGATGTTAAGCATAATGAAGCGGTGTGTGCGGGCAGATAGTTGGCTTATTATTGGCTGACGACAGAAATGCTTCCTAGCTCCAGCACTCCACTCCACAGACAGACAGAGAGAGAGAGAGAGAAAGAATAGTGAGAAACTGAGAAGAGAGACAGGACACGGACACACGGCACACAAACAGTGGGACAGTGAAGAGACTCATCCAAGAGCCGCTCACTCACCATTCTTTTTGTCGCTACCGCTATCATTCAAATTTTCCCTCAGTGTGGATCTGGAAATTTTTATAACAACAAAATTTGGAGTAAATTAATATTTCCACCTCATCTTTTTCACTAGACGTTCCAACTAAAGGCATATTGTAAAATCTTGAAGGTGTTCTACCTGCGAAGGCTTCAAAATTGAGTGGAAGATGAAAAGTGAAGGTCCAGAGAAGGGTCCTGGTAAGATCTCTCATAGCTTAATTTCTCACAATCTCAGTATTTCATTAGGAGCAACTAATTGTTGAGTCGATCAACTTTTTTTTATTATAATTCCATGTTACAATATAATACAAGTGTTCAACGTAATATATAGTTCAAGAGTTAGATCAGCAAACATAGGTTTGCTAGTGAAAGTCAAATTCCCGTATAGATATAAGCTTATTAAACAATATTTCAATGCTGATATAGAGAAAGAAAGACGGAGGAGAAGTCGATCCCGATCTCCTAGAGACAAGGAACGGGACCGGGAAAAGGAGCGTGACCGAGGCGAAAAGGATAAGGATAAGGACAAGGACAAGGATAAGGAACGTGACAGAGAACGAGAACGAGGCGACAGGGAACGTGAACGGGGAGACAAGGATAGGGAGCGTCGTCGAAGATCCCGATCTAAAGAAAGACCTCATCGCAGACGAAGTCGATCTAAGTCAAAGGAAAAGTTAGTAACAGTAGAAAGGGACGAAGATGCTCCAGCCGGACCGAGAGTGTCCAGAAGACGTAAACCTTCGATTTGGTGGGACCATCCTCCCACAGGCTTCGAACATATTACTGCTCTGCAGTATAAAGCTATGCAAGGTAAGATTTACTACAGAGTAATATTTATTTTATTTGTTTGAAGAGCTGGTCGACAGAAAATTGAATGCTTTGAAGGTATCGAGGAGCATATATTGTTTGTTTTGCGTAGCTAAATAACAGTACTGTACATTAAAACTTACTCTATTTTATAGCTGCTGGTCAAATCCCTGCAAATGTTATTCTGGATACTCCGCAAGCCGCAGTGCCAGTCGTTGGGTCAACTGTGACCAGACAGGTAATAAAGCATGTAATAGCAGCAAGTAATTAATGTATTTACCTTATAATGCTAGAATTTGCAGTAGATGAAGTGAACAATTAATCTGTTTACAAGGCTCGGCGACTATACGTTGGAAATATTCCTTTTGGCATTTCCGAAGAAGAGATGATGGAATTTTTCAACCAGCAGATGCACTTATCTGGGCTAGCTCAAGCTGCGGGTAATCCCATATTAGCATGCCAGGTCAATCTGGATAAAAACTTCGCCTTTCTTGAGGTAATTCCAATTGCATAGAATATTGTTTTCAAATAATTAAAGAATCCGGTTTCTTGTAATTCTGTGAGAACCCGGAATAGTCATTAAAATTTAGGAATTAACTTCTTCCAGTTCCGATCAATCGATGAAACCACGCAAGCGATGGCTTTCGATGGTATCAACTTCCGCGGTCAGAGTTTAAAAATCCGACGACCTCATGATTACCAACCAACACCGGGCATGGATCCAGCCATCAACATAGGAAGTGGCATTGGCAACGGTATACCTTTCTTGCTTAAGTGCTTATTTAAATCACTTCAAATTTCTTATTAAAAATCGCAAGGCGTTAATCATAATCCCTTTTAATTTTTTAGCAAATGTAAGCACGATCGTTCCGGACTCGCCTCACAAAATCTTTATCGGTGGACTGCCGAACTACCTAAATGAAGATCAGGTTCGATGAATAGAACTTTATCGCATCATGTCTGTATACTACGTTTGCGCGAATAGTATAGCTAGTGTGGCGTGAAAGATGTAATTCATATGGAAGGATTATGCATATTGCATTCTTTCCTGTTGTAGTTTAATGTTCATCCGGTTCAGGGTCGATTGTTATTTAGAACTTCTTGCATTCAGAGTTATCAATTTCGGCGCATCAAGTGTACTTGCACCTCATGAGCCACTTCACGGGAATATTTCTTCGGATAAGGCTTTTGCTTGTCCGAGTATCTAATTACTGTGCTAGGACTTCGTACTATGCAGAGCTAGTCCATTTACTGCATTCATTACATGAGCAAAACCCAAGTTAGTCGCTCATTATGGTTAATAAGAAATCAGGTACAAAAATTTACTTGCTGTCAAGGAGTGCAGATCAAGGAATATTTCATTGTGAAAGAATTCGCAAGAGATACAGAAATTTGGTGGTTTTTCTGACCCAACCTGATCGTTGTTGATCTCACGGTTAATTTCTTGGCTGTGACAATGGTCATACTATTGAGCTTGTAATAAATTAGTTTTAACTTTGTAGTGCATACGGTCATATTGTAATGGCAAATATAATGGTAGAACCTAAGCATATTTGAAGGCAAACCTTAAAAGCATACTAGAAAATGGGAACTCATGTACCTAATACTAAATGCAAGAGTAATATCGAGGATGCTTCCTGAAAAGAGAGAAAGGCTGAGTAGGATTTGATTTGTTTTTTTGTTTTGAAAAAAAATCTGAGAAAGACTGAAAATGACTGACTCTTTTATTATTCCATTTCCCCTTTAGCCCAGGTATGTGGGCAAAGTGTTCGTTGCGAAATCTGTAACGCAATCAAAATGGTCTACACACTCAATGTTTATTCGAATTCCCCATGTTGTTGTCTCTTCATCAGGCAAGTGTCAAATTTTGTTTCAATTCTAATCTTCATTTACAAATTCTGGAAAACATGATTGCCAAAAACAGATATTTTCAGAGTCCCAAAATTACGGTAAGTCATCACTGTCGGTAATTTTGGATGTACTGTTGTAGTTTTTCGCAGCATATGTTTATTAGGTGGACCAGCGTATTTTTTCTAGATAACGCACTCGGATTGATTGGACAGTCAAAAATTACTCTCTCATTTCAGACTCGTCTTTTCCCCAAATTCCCGAAAATATGCCAATCTTCATCTTTATCATTTCAGTATACTCATCCAATTCTTTTAGATTTTTTCACTGGCTTCGCCACGCGTCCTTCGTCTTGTTCTCTTGCAGGTTTTATTATCTTCCAGGTTTCGAACCCCACGCAGTGATCTTTATCATTTACAGGCACGAAAAGGAAAGAGCGGTCAAGACTGCGTTGATAATTGACTGTATAGTTTTAAGTCATGTGGGATAATAATAATTGTCATGTATTGCTCAATTTAGCTGTAATAATAAGTTCCTTCGAAGAATTTGAGGGCTACCAAATGGGTATTTGATGGTAGTATTTTTTACAGGTGCAAGAGCTGCTTAGTTCTTTCGGGAAGCTGCGGGCATTTAATTTGGTCAAAGATTCTGCCACCGGGCTATCGAAGGGATATGCCTTCTGTGAGTATGCGGACGTGGCTATTACAGATCATGTAAGTTTTTATGCACATGAAGTATTTCTCATTTCAAATTAATTCATACTATTTTTAAGTTTTTACTACGTGCATACGAGTTTTGCATTAATTGTTTATTGGACTATATATCCATTAGTTTAATGAAGCAATATTTATTAATTTATTGTTTACAGGCAATTGCAGGCTTGAACGGGATGCAGTTAGGAGACAAAAAGTTAATTGTTCAAAGGGCTAGCATTGGTGCGAAGAATGCCACAGCAGCTAATATGGGTGCTGTTGCTATTCAAGTTCCTGGTATGCCCTTGGGAATGATGGGAGGTTCTGGCCCACCGACCGAAGTCCTATGTCTCATGAACATGGTTACCCCGGATGACCTCAAGGATGAGGATGAGTACGAAGATATTTTGGAAGACATTAGAGAGGAGTGTGGCAAATATGGCATTGTCAGGTAGTTGGAACTTTATTGTATTATATTGTAAATTGTCTTAATTTTAGTTATTTTAGCATCTAATTTAGCTTATTTTAATTTTTCTTCTACAAAGTCTTGTGTATTATAATGTAGTGTAACTTCCGAAGAATCGTCTTTTTAACTATTTTAGTGATGTAATTTAGGATTATTGTATTGTATTTATATATCTATAAAGGTTTCAAAAAATCGTAAGTTTGATTGCTGATGTAGTAATGGTATTTACGCATGTGGTTATTTTATTTCGTTTCAGGTCCATTGAAATCCCGCGCCCAATAGAAGGAGTGGACGTTCCTGGATGTGGTAAAGTGTTCGTAGAATTCAACTCAGGTGGTGACTGCCAGAAGGCTCAACAAGCCCTGGCTGGGAGAAGATTTAGCAATCGGGTTGTCGTTACATCGTACTTCGACCCGGATAAGTACCACCGTAGGGAGTTCTGAATACCCTTTTGTATAACTTATTACTTGTAGTTGCCCACTACCATTGGTTCTTTGTGAAAAATATCTTTCGTGAAAACCTTATATGGCTTAATTCATAAACAGCAAAACTGTTGTAAAAACCTAGACTCCAATGTATCCAATTCCTGCTTGGAAAACAATAGATTTGACGTAAGACTTCTAAGAACAGTTATTTGTTTTGTATATCTTCAAGTGTAACTGTAATAATCCATATTTTACCTTTTTTAAATAATTAAAAACACAAGTTGGTCAATTTGTAATCATGTAGCATATTTGTAAGCTTGCAAAGACATACCAAGAAAGCAAAAAAAGGTGTGTTGAATTGTGTCACTGCATTAACGCTCTGTAGCTTAATTGTATACATAATACATTTAGGAGTAGGAGTTTGTAAGTTTTTTGATTTACTATTGCCAAATAAAATTATTATTGATTTCGACCGAGTATAATCTAAGTGGTTACACTCACTCACAATGTGTCATTTGTCGATGTAAAGCTTAAGCACATATAAATAACAATCGGGTCATTATTCATCATTATTGCAAACATTGTTGTGATCGGGACATAATGCTACAATGCGAGGATGCCTCACTTAAAATTTCCCATGTTAATTCCCATTAAAAAATTTCATTCTCAAAAGTCAAACATTAAAGGGGAGCATTAATCACTAACTGCCTGACAGTGCCTGACTCAACATTTCCATTTCCTAGGTTAAATTCGAAATTCTACGTTTTAATGTTTTTTTGAAGTTCAAGGAATAAAGTTTTGATTCCAAATAATTTTAGTTCAAATCCAAGCGTGAAGCTGAAGGCGAGTTGAAATTCGAGTATCAAGTTGCATTCGAAGTGAAACACGAGTGAACTTTTGCACTCGACTACAAAAATGGACAAAAAAACAAATTTCATTGGATTCATCCGAATGTCATAACCGCAACTCAAGTTAAAAATTGTGGCTACTGTGGCCAAAAATGTGGGGCAAGAAGCAGATAGAAATACATAAAGCAAAAATTCCTAGGAACTAATATATTTTCAGCTTAAGATACCTTTTTTGAATAAGAACACAGAACCATATTTTGATATTCTTGGTTGCTGACAATGAGTTATTAAACAGGATATCTTCGTTAAGAATTGAGTTCATGATAAATGGGAAAATAGACATCAAGGTTGGGGAAAGTCAACTTCAAGAGTGGGAATGAGAAAGAAAATGAATCTATGGCGTCATGAAAATATTTAAATTTGACATAATTGCAAAGTTAATGGTGATTCATTTGAGTATAGTGGTTTCAGCAACTAAAATAAACAAGTTTTATGAATCGCTAAGAACTGAAATGAGAATATATATCTATTTCAATATGGATCACTTTTTTAAACGGTGCGACCACGATTTTGATCACAGAACTTGGATCTACAGTAATTGAAAAAATTGAAAATGCTTTGCTAAAACGTTGTGGAATTGAATATTGTTTACAATCCCTCCTTAGATATATGTAGATATACATATAGCCATGACCATATAAAGATTTCTTGGTATTGGTACCTGGTGGTTTCGAATGTATCCCCATTTTCCCGACAAGTCCAGTTACTGAAATATTTTTATAACGGCCAGATCAACCATAAAAAAATAGCACGACTGCAATTCTTCCTTCTCGGTGTCTCCAACCTGGCTCCTTAATCCTCATACACTTACAGACAAAATTCTTAACGTTGAGGTCTATGCAACTGATTACTCCCTGGAAAGTCCAGAAAGGGGGTTTATATTAATAGGAGTGTGCAATGGTTTCTGGGAATCATGTGTGTTACATTTTCTGCTTATATCTTTGAGAGAGAGGCATAATGGAATATTGTTGAAAACACTAAACTTTAACACTAAACATTTATATCCTTTCAGCGGTCAATTTACAATTAGGTAGGCATATAATGTATGTATGTTTACAGATATCACAGTTCAGTGCGCATGGGTTAAAGTTGATTTTTTTGCACTAATGTTAGGGAAAATTTCGAACGTCAGTAATAATAATTAATTCTATTATTTATACTTTGAACGACGGCTCTTTACAACTACAAAATCGGAACACAATAATATGGATCGCTAAAATAATTTCACCAGAATTCAACCCAAAAAATGGAAATATATGAACAATAATAGTTATTAAACAAATGGGAGCATTGGTGAGAGCGATAACCCATGTGAAAAGTTATCATCACTTTTGATAGTAACATACGATTTTAATTACATGTACATGTTTGCTTGCACTCTCTCAATATCAACAAAATCGCTTCACAACGGAGATGGAAGTAATGATTTTGCCTATAGCCATGCATTGCAGCTAAGATTTTTGCAAACAGAATAATAAATTGCAATATTGCATGTTCCCCTTATGTTATGTAAACAAACGTTCAAACAGGCATACAGACATATATGCTTACATGTCTAGGATAATGTATAATACTATCCCTATACTCCGAATACTTGTAACACTATTATGTCGTTTACAACGCTATCAGCTAACGGTTAATAAACGGGCTCCAATTCCGTTGGTGTAATAACTTTTTGTCCTTTTAAAGGCTCATCGATAAGGGAAAGAGGTGAAATGCCAATAAAATCCTGGAAGTAGATAACCCAAAAATTTGGCGCATATAATACTCTGTTTATGATTCGCAGGTTCTAATGGCATTCTTTTAAGTGCTTCTGGAAAGGGGAAACAATAACAAGGGTGCTTGAAGCTATGTATTTACAAACGTTACAAACCATGTATGGTGTAAGAAGGAAGGACAATAAATCAGCATTCAATTTCTACGGGAAGACTGCATCAGGGATTTTACAAGGACCAGTTTGCCATAAACTAAATTTCGTTAATGCTATTTTATTCATTCCAAGATGTAGATTGCGATGTACAGAGTCCGCTGGACTCAAATAAACTTCAAAAGGATAATCAATAATATTCCACTACCTGAAACTAGATGAAAAGGTAGGTTGAAAAATTGTGCTATATCAGTAGATAGAACTTGTAATTAAAATTGTAGCAACACATTTTACGGATTCTATAAATAACAGGAGCTAAAGTCATTTTCATTTAGTTGAATTTTTCCCATAGCGTTGTGTGCCCACATTCTACAATCTGAACCAAAAGGAACCTGTGAATTTAATAAAGTGCTCAGTTCGTTTTTGTCGTGCCAGGGAACATGATTTGAAAATTCAGAAAATTGAAAAGGATTCAGTGAACTTTTGACGGGCAAAAATCAAATTAACGCACGCTTACAAAGGTAAAGGAAACCCCATTTTTAAAAAATGGAGTCAGAATTCTAAAGCTCATTGGAAAATTTAAGAAGTCAGAATTATTTTTTAAAATTGTGATAACTTTACAGAAGCTTTGACAAGAAATTTAGAGAAAGAGAGTTGAAGATGTCTTTAAGCAGACTCAATAAGGAGCTGGAGGAGATGAAATTCTGTCCTCCAGCATTCTGTTCGGCTAAACCTATTCATGGAGATATGAGGCGTTGGTCAGCTACGATCTTAGGACCACCCGGAAGTCTCTACGAGAACGGTGTGTTCAAATTGCTCATTGAATTCCCAGCCTTCTACCCGGCGGTCCCGCCTCGAGTTAAATTCATCACGAAAATATTCCACATGAATGTCAACGAAGATGGCTGGATCAAGTTGGATGTTCTGTCTCGGAAGTGGTCCCCAGAAACATCCGTATCTCGCATCCTTCTCGCAATTGTGAGTCTCATGACCACTCCAAATCCTGATGACCCGTTTGACCGCGAGAAGACTTCTATGTACAAGCGTCATCGCTCTCGCTACAACGACGAGGCTAAATTGTACACCTCCATCTATGCTAAAGGAGAATACTAATTATTGTATACACAGCTGTCGGAATGGGATTCCTTAAATATAATTATTATTACACTCTCCTCAGCGCAAGTTAATAATAATATATATCCAACGTATAAAAATCGTATCTTCTCTAATATCAGTATCGTCCACTATTTCAACAATAAAGCCCTAAATTATCATGATCTGTAAAATTGTAGGTATGGAACGAATTTATGTAATTTTATTGAAATGTAATTAAGTGTATTCAAGTATGCGCTCAGTTTGCATTTTAAGTGACAAAATTACCAAAAGCCGCTATGTAATAATATCACTTGTAGGAGATTTTTTGGTCGTACTTGTGAAATAAATTTTTTTATTTGATTATATTGTCTTCTAGCATTTTCCATTATTGCTAACCTTCAAAATTATTGCAGCTCATATATAGACAAAACTATCCCAATTTAAAATGGCATTGAGAACAAATTTGTAACAAATGCCAACAACTCATAAAATCCTTGAGGTTTTAAATTGCATAGAATTTGAACAAAATAGAGAACTGAACAGATGTAACACCGTTATGATTCCATATCTTTGTACAATTATTACTGTTCCACTGTTCGTACAAAACCCACCCGGTCTTACTCATTACAGTGCCCATAAAGCTATGACATTTGAACCTGTTACATGAAACTTGTCAATACAAATTTTGCCATATCATAATACAGTTCCTATAATAATTACTACTAACACGCACGGAGTCAGCGTTTTTATTGCCAAACATTTTTCTGGGAGTGTCTCAGTGGATTTTATTTCGGTTTTGAGGGTACTCTGGCTCATACGCATCCATTTCCATGATAATTCTCTCAATTTGATTTCTCCAACATCAACTCATTTAACAAATTTGGACGCATGCCTGTGTTTAGCTTAAAGTATCTTTTATTCTTCTAATAAAAGCATCCACCATTGGAGTCCAATTTCGGCCCTACTAGGATACGTTTGTTGAGTGTGCTGCATATGACACATGGTTGATCCTTATATATAGATATTAATTACGTTAAACATAGCTTTGTATAACACGGGCAGAACTCGAAGGAAAAAAAGGAGTAATTCGTGAGCAGTGATATCAAGTCTAGCTATAAACATAAAAAAGCAAATCGCGGCTTCCAGAGACCAGTTACTTTTTTTTCTACCTTCGCGAGTACTGTAACTGTGATCCTATCTTTATCTGTGATAAAACCATGGATGGATTTACGCGGTGGCCAAACCTGTCCGGTCCTGGGGAAAAAATTGTAGGACTGGTGTAAAATAAAATTTATAAAGGCTCACCTTTTTGGTTTGAAGCTTTGAACCTTGAAGGCCAGGGTAAATATAATTAATCCACCCCTGGATATAATATAATAGTGTCATTTATTATTATGTAATTTGTGATAAGGTGCATAATGTGATTTTTTTACCTTAGTTAACTTGATTGTTACAGATTGTCAAAGCTATTATTCCATTAGTATATGAGTGGAGGGTAATTAAAATGAGTGAAGAATCTGAAACAGAAAGAATCTTCAACTGTCGTAAGTTGATAGCAGAATAAAGGAAAAATGTTTTTAAAAACAATATTGAATAAATTAATAACTACAAGCCAAACATTTTTTCTTTACTCAGTTTCAGGTACATGTAAAGGAATTCAATACTATCGAAATTCCTGTTACATTGAATCTTTACTCATGAGCCTATTCTACGTCACCCGTACCTTCGACAAGAACATACTCCTGAGGGAAGTTCACAATGAATTTGCTCATGTAATCCAAAATGATTTAAGAAAAATTGTGCACAAGATCCGAACGCCACCATATGGCTGTCCACATATGTTTGTTTCCCAAATGCGTCTAAAACTTGCCGAGATTGAGCCAAATATTTTAGGAGATTTAATGGGTAATGCATTTCCGAGACTATAGCTAAAAGATAACGAAGGAAAACTGCGAAGTAATTTACAAATCAAAATTAATCTCTACTAAAATTTTTCTTTCACAAAGATGGTATGGATCAAAAGGATATCATGAGTATTGATTTTGACGATACTTATATTTCCTTATTATTGTCAGCAATCCGTCAAAATCTCCACTGAAATGATTATTTATAAATTTTTTAACTGAAATTTAAAAAAAAGCAATGATGTAACTACGAGACATGTTTACTACACTTTTTTAGATGTAGGGCATTTCCTGACAGTCTTGCTTGGGCCTGGAGTTTTGCAGTGTAATCCTTTCTTTAAATATAAGACGGGACAGGGTTTTTATCATCAGATCCTACTGTCCAAGGACAGGAAACTCACCTCAAAAGACAAAAACGTAGAAACACTTGTCAATGCAAGTATGGAATACATGGGTTTGAAGCTCCGGTCTATTGAAACGGCATTTCTTATTAAAATGCCCGTGTTCAATGGAAAGTTGCAGGGCACGGAGTACATCGTTCCCAATCTATCGCTTCACTTATCCAACTGCATGGAAACTGGTAAAGTACATATGTTTTAACACATTATTATTCTTTTAGAGCTATTAAACTGAACCTATTACTTAAAGCTTAATCCTATGTCACGCTATTTTTGAAGAATCTGATTACCCTGAGCTGGAGCTCCTTGGAGTTATATGCTTTCAGTCCAGCCATTACACAACTTATTTGCGCTACATCAATCAAAATTGTGCTACTCAATGGTTCTATTATGATTCTCTAGGACCAACGGTAAAACAAGTTTTATTACCGTATACACTATAGAATAGCATAAATTATATGGGATAAAGTACTTTAACCTTTATATCTACCTATCAATCTATCCAGGTCAAAGCTATTCCAGAGCTAGAGAAAAGTATTGCGATGGCTGAAGAAAATCCAGCTAAAATTTCCGATATGGCTGATACTTCCAGAGAGTTCAGACATTTGATAAAAAATATTTTCTTCTGCATTTATGCCGTTAAATCGGATATACAATATTTGAACCAGCGTGTACTTATTAAGGTATAAGACATTCCTCTTAAATCCTGAAATGATTGCTTTCTATTTACTATAAAGCTCATGTAAATATGTATACGTAATTAATACAATAACTATTTGCCTTACGAATGTTTACAAGTGTTATTCAGTATTTGAACAAGGTTGATTTAAACGTAAATAATTACTCTTGAGTGAGCTGGGTAAATCTGTAAAAAATTCCAGTTGACCCCGAGGACCTTGAGACAGACAAAAGTGCTACTAATGGGATCGTCTTGCATTGGAAAACGAGACAGTCAGAGTCAAAGCCCATCATTGGAGAGTTCTGAGAAAATTTTTCATGACAACATTAAATGTTTAAAGGCAATGCCCGAGACTTTGTGTACTTCTTTTCGACAAAATTCCAAAAATATTTCAAAAACTGTCATGTCGGCTGGAACCATCCCCACTAAAGGGCTACCCATCGAACTGAAGGCTGTAGTTCGTGTTCAAAACAAACAAATATCAGGAGACGGGATGAAACCAGACAAAATTGGTATGCACAGATACATTTATTGTGATAGTTATAGTAAATATTAAACAATAATATAATTATCTACAATATTAATTAT
Source organism: Allacma fusca (assembly GCA_947179485.1). Lineage (NCBI taxonomy): Eukaryota > Metazoa > Arthropoda > Collembola > Symphypleona > Sminthuridae > Allacma > Allacma fusca. The sequence goes on along the minus strand of OX359247.1, from coordinate 65,953,754 downwards.
ATAATATATTTAAGCTTAATCATTAAAATCATTATTAATTATTTTAACTTCAACAAAGATGCACAAATTTAATAGACATTACTGTTCAAAATAACATTACGCTACTCAGAGCTGCAGCAGGTTCCAGGCAGAAAGGAAACTCAATCAAGCAACTCTGGCTTACAAACCCTTTTATACGCTATGTTAGCTCACACAAATATCTTTGACAATCATTTGTTAACAAGGAATCATAGCGACCACAACTTTGAAGATGACGGTTTTGACGATGTTTCAATTCGTTCGATGTTGCAAGCCATAGCTAATAATTTGAGAAGAAGTGCTTCAAAGTGTGACTTTCAGATCTTTGAGAATCAAATTAAAGACTTAAGGTTACAGTTAGATTGTAGGGTCAAGGGCCACGATTCAGATTTAGGTAAATCTAATAATTATTATTGTATATGTTTTTGAAAATATACCGTTATTTTTTTGCCATATCGCAAGTGTTTAAATTTATTGTTTGATTAAACACCAGATATAGCTGAAGCCATCCGATTGTTATTTCACGTGTCTCTGCAAACATGTCCTTTTATTCGTGGCCAAGAAGATTTCGTGTATGTTTTAAGAACAACCAAAACATTTGGGTATGACAGCACACAAAATATTCTGGCTGAAAGTATGGAACAGAGCAATACTAAATTTTCAGAGGTGCCTCGTCCAGCTCTAATAATATGTCGGGATAGTTCTAATCCGTGTTACCACATTGTTCCCAGTATTTCAATCAACTTGGACTCTAGTGATATGTGTATGTTTTATTCTTTCTAAATATTATCTTCAATTGGAATTTTTTAAACTCCTGAAGGACCTCTGATTTTGGCTCACTGTTTGCGCTCTGTCAATAGCTATCGGGAACAAAGTGCTAGTGATTCTAGCGGTACTGTGCAAGAGACAGGACGGAGGTCATTTTGTATATGTGCGTAAATTTAATGAGCACACAGCAAATTGGATAAAATTTGACCCGAGTTCATCCACTACCGATTCTTATTCAAAGGTTACCAAAGTCATGTGTACTGCTTACTATTGAAGTACTTACTATACAGGAGCGTAGCAGAGCACATATGAATTTATGTATGTACTTACGATATAAGCAATATACATATATTAACTTTTTCATGCAGGTTACGACAGTTGTGAGCCTTGAACAAGATCTGAAGATGCTAAACCATCCAGCAGTGTCATTGCAACATAAAACGGACTTAAAATACGTCTTGGAAAATGCTTGTGCTTACATTTATTATCCACAGGAGGTAAGCAAAACAATCGTAGCACATTTAACAGGAAAACTGACGAATTCTAAAATAGTTAAAAGTGCAGGCTTCCAACTTTTTTCAGAATAATGTACCCAAACGTGCAGTTTATTCAACAGCGGTTTAATTGGGCTTCAGCTCTTTGAGAGCCAGAGCAGTCTGAATTTTCTACTAATATTAATAACTTAAAATAATACGTTGGGGTAAAGATGAGAACAAGAATCTAACAAATATTTTAGATGGTGCAAATTTGAAGTCATCACTGTCATCACAAATTAAAATAGGCGGATATATGTATTTTGTAGTGTGTAATTACTTTTGTACGTATGTCTAATGTACTTCATTAAAAGTCATGTAACTCAAACATTTTAAAATCCAGTGAGTTAGTTTCAAAACACCCTTTCGGGAAAATAACGTACGTATGAATGTACATATATACATATGTAGACAAATAGTAACTTCACTTTCTATTTGTATGATTTGTAGGTATAGCGTGGAAACAAAATAAATCATCATTCATTCTTTACTATTTTAAGATAATCCCCGAGGTGAACCTTTTGTTGTAAAAAATACTTATATATTTATAGCATAACGGAAAAGTCTCTGTGTGCCCATTTCCATTATGATACTCCAAAAGGTCACTGACAATGAATACTCAAGTACGCAAGTTTTGTAAAAGGACTTGTTCAACTAGTTTATTTATTTTTGAAGTTCCAATTTAAATTTTTATTGAGAGACAAACTCCACAAATAATAACTTGTAAGTACAAATTTGATCAATATTAACTTCCTCAAAATGTTTGTCCCGGGATATCTCATAATCATATTTAGTGTTTTCGTAAAAATTCGTTCTGGTAAGTAAATCGTCTTTTCAGCCTTGTTTTTAAAATAATAAATATTATATAACATATAATTATATTTATCATAAAAATAAACTCATGCATGTTCATATACAGAGTGGCTCATTTCATTTGTCACCATACAGAATACACAAGGGAGTGCCTGATACACTATATAATTCCCATAGTATTCGATAAATTTTTATCCAGAATTTCTAAAATTATGTTCATTAACCTTGGTCAACTTTTGGGTTAATATGGGGATTTTTGAAGATTTCTAAAATAAAAATTTTGCCTTCTTACACAAAATATTTTTCAGAATATGCTTTGATTCTTGTTTTTAGCACATTTTATGGCCTTTGTAGTGAACTATAGCTGATATAACTATGTAAATGCAGAGAAATGTGGTCAGTAGAGAAACAGGTTGCAAGCTTTGAAAAATACCTCGTCAGTAGTAAAATCTACAAAAACTGCACAGGATCACATTTTGAGCAGCAAAAAATTTTTTCAAACAAACTTTTATTCTTCCAAAAATTTTGTTTGTAGCAAAACAAAAATATGGTGAATCGTATAGTGCATGAGTCACTCTATTATTTGCAGAGTATGGTTGATAATCCATGGCATGAAGGATTGTTAATAATTAAATACGAATACAACTGTATTGTCTGTATGAGCTAGAAGGGGATGATCCGAGTCAAAATGTACTTAAGTTTGTGGGTGCATTTATTACCGGCAGATACAAATATTGTGACTGAAGAAGCACTATCATTTTTCGGGGCTGATTTGAAGCCTCCAACGGGGTTTCCGCTGAAACTCTCCTTAACAATTTTTTCAAACTGGGCTCATGACATCGTAAAATGCTCGGTTTGGACAGCTTATCCTGAAAATGGGAATGAAGTAGTTGCGGCTGCAAATTGGGCAATGTTTAACAAATATGATCTTCACGCCAGCGGAAACATGCACAACTGGTCACCTTTGACATTAGCAGATTCAGAGCACCATCCAACTCTCTTCAGCTGTGGAATAGGAAATGAAACCATTGTGCAACAACTTTTTCCTCACCAGCCCGCAAGAGTGATTCTTCTGAAAACTTCGGCCCTGAATAAAATTGAAGTGAGCAGCACCAGACCTGAGGATTCATTCTTTTGGTCAGAACCTGGCGTTTTAATGGAACACGTACTGCAAAAATTAGAAGGTAGAAATTTAGGCCTGCTATCTTTCCCTGCCCCAGGAAACATGACCATTGGAGGTGTACTTGCAGTTGGAGGACATGGTACTGGGGTTCCAGCCACAGGTGAAACATTATCAAAAGGTCACAGTTTTGGTTCCCTGAGCAACCTCATCATATCCTTCACAGCCGTAGTTTACAACAAGAGCTTGGGAAAATATACACTCAAGGAATTCACACGCTCCGAACCAGAGGCTAAAGCTTTGTTAATAAATCTCGGTCGTACGTTTGTAACCAATTTTACTTTAAGAGCTGGCCCTTTGCAGTACCTTCGATGCCGAAGTTACATTGATATTCCAGCTTCAAAACTTTTTGCAGCTTCTGAAGGTGCAAATTCAATTTCAAGAATGCTCAATATGTATGGCAGACTTGAAGTCATCCTGTTCCCATTCACCACTCATCCATGGTTGAAAGTTTGGAGCGTTGAACCTGTGAAGCCACGGCTGTCCCGGGAAGTCATTAGTCCTTACAATTATCCCTTCACAAATTCTATCCCTGAATCTGTTTCTTTGGTGATTAAAGCTATGATGGAGCACCACCTTTACAATTTCACGAGACTCATTGGAAAGACCCAATATGCATGTACCGTAGCCGGCCTAGTAGCCACGTCCAGTTTTGACATTTGGGGTTCCAGTAAAAATACACTTTTATACGTGAAAACTTCAACGCTAAGATATCATGAGAATGGCTACGCAGTAGTAACCGATCGAGCTAGTGTTCAAAGGGTTGTGCACGAAATATACGTATTTTTCAATAGCTTATTATTAAGCTATGAGGCACGGGACTTGTACCCAATAAACGGTCCTATTGAAATTCGGATAACCGGATTAGATACTCCGGAGGATGTTCTCATTGAAGGGGCAGTAGGTGCAGCTTTGTCTTCGGTACAGCTTGTAGATGGCAGTAACTTTGATACAGCCGTTTGGGTGGCTCTCTCTACGTATATCAAATCCCCATCTTGTGGTTCGTTTTTGCAGGAATTCGAAGAGTTCCTATTTCGTACGTTTAATGGTCAGCGGGCTGTGACTAGAGTCGAGTGGTCGAAAGGTTGGGCTCTCACTAGTGATGGGCCATGGACAAATAAAAGGTTTTTTGATGAGCAAGTGAAGAACAGTTTACCATTAGCTAATTACAAATACTCTATGGACACAATGGAAGAGTACGACCCTTATTTTGTTTTTACAAATGACTTCACCAGAGAATATTTTGTATGAGAGTTTCAAATGTGTGAAATGAAATAAAATTTTGCAAATCTTGTGACTTATCCGTTCGTTAATAGTTAGTTTCTTTCTACATTCGTCAGGTCGAAACTGTCGTCCTATGTAGAGCTTCTATTGGGGACAAAATTCCTGTCCCGTCCCCGTCCCGTCCCGATATTTTTTCAAAACCTTTGTCCCCAGTCCCGTCCCGAGAATCGGGACACGGTGAGAAAAATCATGTCCCCGTCCCGTCCCCAAAAAATTAAAAAAACGTTGTCCCCAGTCCCTTCCCGAAAGTCGGGACATGGGGGCAAAAACCTTGTCCCCGTCCTGTCCCCAAATTTTTTAAAAACGTTGTCCCCGGTCCCGAAAATCAGAACATGTGAACAAAATTCCTGTCCCGTCCCGATAATTACTCAAAACAGTTGTCGACATTCTCATACCGAAAATCGGAACATGCGGGAAAATTCGTACAAAAAATATTTGTACCAAAAACATAAAAAACACAATTATTGAATCGTAGTTCCAATATTCCTTCTTAAGGCAGCTTAAACTATGGCCAGGTTTCAAAAATTATTACTACTCTA